>QTSX02004396.1:0-234373 GCA_014839935.2 Entomophthora muscae
GCTGGCTTCCTGGACTCATTTTTTGTGGGGAATGCAGCTGGCACAGAGTTTAGTGGCTGAGTGATCTAGCCAGTTTGTGATGTTTTCTTTTGTTTTTACCAAAGAACTTGTCATTACCAATGTATTTGGTGTTGGTAACTTCACCTGTGGTAAGTGGTTGTGTGTTTGTTTGTGGTTGGAGAGAGCAACTGCATTGTATTATCTTTGTACATGTTTTGGACAAAGACCAGTCCTTCAAATATAGTACATCCACTAGGTATATCTTTGTCAATGTTATGGGTGCAGAAGTAAGTCTTCTCCAGGGTATCCTAGAATGTAGCTCAAGCTTGCATGTGAGCAAAGGTGGCAGGTTCTGTTCATTCATTTTCTCTTTCATGGATGTGGTCAAAAAACCATATAGCTACTACCAGTGATAAGGGAGTGCCTTTTGAGAAAGCTTCAAATTGAAATTAAGAAGAAGAGAAGTATATTTTAGTTGGATAATACTTTAGACTTATATAGATTTTTCTGAGGCAGGGATTTAGTTGGATCAAAACCTAGGGTTGGTCATGTGCAGGATGGATTTGAGTTGCTGATACTTGGACAGTCATGTGATACTGCTTTGTTTCCATTTCCGGCATGTCAAACTGTATATTGGAAAGACACCAAATTGGTCAATGACATGATTTTAAGTGGGTTACGGTAGCCAGAAATACTCACATCCAGTTCCTTGACACATGCTTAATAATGAAGTTAACTAATGTATTCCTTTCTCTTACCAAGTTTAGTTTTAAATAAAATTTATAATGTCTTCATTTACTAGCAAAAAGAGCAAAAACTTCTCTTGGGTTATTAGAATTTTGCAGGAGCACACCAGGTCCTGTCATGATGAACCCCCAGTCAGTGGTAAACTCCCAACCCAGGGAACTCATCTGAAATACTACCCAGGAGTGTGTTCCTTTTCTCCTGTGTTCATTATTGCCTTTTCTGTGCACTAAATACAGCAGCTGCTATCTAGAACCCTGATTTGACACTGACATCAGTAAGCAGCCAATAAAATTAGGATATCACCCAGAGAAGTGAAAATATAGAGCAGCCAATCAAATGACATAATTTGGATTTCCAAGATAAACACATCCCTCTTCTAGCCAATCATCTGCAAAGACACAGAAAAGCTCATTACTTCTGAAATTATTCAGAAAACGGTTGAAAAACATGGAATGCTCATGTCCTGGGAAAATACTGCTCTGAACTTGATCCAACCGGATGTAACATGTTGGCCAAATCATTGTAACTTCCAAGATATAATTGGAATTGCAAATCCATCAGATCTGACGGATTTGGGTGCAAACCAAATTAGCCTTGACTACCAGGATTAATTCCACTGATAGCCTTGACCATTCTAATGTGCACCTAATTTACAACATTTCTCACCACTAGAATGTGCAAAGGTTATAAATAGAGGGCACTGGACTCAAGGGCTGCATATGTCAGGTAATTATTCCAATAAAGCCTTTTTCACTTTATATTGACTTATTTCTTTCTTTCTCTGCAAACTGGACAACAACCCATGGCATTTTTTCATTAGGTTTTCTTTTTCTGGATTGCTGTCCTAAAGGGGGTTAACTCATGAGTACTAGGAGCAGAACACATGTATTGAGTGTGTACTCTAGTAATCAAGTGGCCAGTATTTGGATCCTTAGTGTAGTTATCAGGATCTATTTTCTGGTTGGCCTTAATAGGCCCTTGCCATAGCATGACAAGTGTGTTATCACATCAATATCCTTTATTATTATATAAGTATACAGCATCACCCACCTTATACAAGAGGAGGGTAGGATGGCTATTGGAAGCGTGATCTACATCCTTCTTCTTGATGTTCAACTTGGCATGATAGGCTACAGCCTCTGTATTGATCAAGGCCTGGGGCAACTTCTGGAGGTAGGCTTCTGGGGTGACAGACGGTCTAGCTTTCATCAGGGAGAGCAGGAAGCAAGGCAAGTCAGGTGGGCGTCCATGGGAGAGTTGAAGGAGTGGCTTGTCAGCAGTTCTGCAGTACCTAATGTTAAGTACCATGGCAGTATGATAGGGTAATCCATTACATGCATTTGTGGTCTTGTTGTTGTGGGAGGTCATCAATTCCTGATAGTGATACTGTTGGGATAGCGCTCTCTGTATGGAAACACATCCTGTGGGTCCTTGATTAACAATCACTGAGTTCAGTTGCAGGGAGGAGCATGTGTTAGCTATCCATATGTACTTGTATTCTGCTAATAGACAATCACCCTTTACATTTGCAACCACCAAAGAGTTCTCTAAAGCATAATATACTATGGCTATCTCATCCCCCCACAAAGACAGGTCATTCAGTGGGTTAAAGTGCATCTCATCATGTATTAAAGTAACAAGGGCAATGACTGGCAGTCTTGAGAGGCAGTCTTTCTTTTGTGTTGCGTTACCAGAATAGTACAAGGCAATCTTCTCATCTGGATCTGCTTCAGTAGGGAGGTGTTCTCTTCCAACCATAGGATAGCTTCTTTGATAGAAGTTTGGAACTTCAGAGAAATGACTAATGGAGAGTTCATAACTACTCTCTTCTTGTTGAGACAGTACATAACCTATGTCTGTGAGGATGAGGATGCTATGTTCAACAGAGGTCTTGAGGAGGATAAGATATAAGAAAAAGACACACATCATTGTTCTCTTCAGTTCATCAAGGGAAAATTAGAAGGCAGCAGAGGTAATGATCAATCCAAGCTTCATACTGATGAACTGTATCACCTCTTCCTCAATGTGGATGATGCACTTCTCCTAAACCTCAGAAGACAAGTATGGTTTCCAGTAGCAATGCTTCTGTAACTGAGCAAGGGTCTTTTGTGTTCCTATGTGTCCTGTAGCTTTGTGTGAGGCAACTACAGAGTCTGTTCTGAGTGAGGGGCATACATATGGCAACCAGTTATCCTTGTAGAGCTTAAAGAGTTGACCATCTTTAACTTTGGTGTCCACTGAAAGCTTCTTAAAAACACTTTGGATTTCAGTGTGCTCTTCCTCCCACAAAGATTGGTCAACCAGTAGTTTGTCATAAAGCTCATCAGCAATAGAGAACACAAGGGCAACAGTAGGCAGTTGTGAGAGACAATCTGAATTCTGGTGAACAGCACCAGCACAATGCACTATGTCATAGTCAAAGGCTTGCAATTTAATGGCCCAGCAATCAAGCCTTCCTCCTGAGTACTTTGACGTCTTCAGCCACTAGAGAGAAGCATGTTCAGTATCAACAGTGAAGTGTACACCATACAAGTATACTATAAACTGCTGATATGAGTAGATCATAGCCAAGCATTTCCTTTCAGTGACAGTGTAGTTGCATTCATGACAGTTGAGGGTTATGAAGCAGTGGCCAACGGGATGGTCTAGTATATTCTCATCTAGTTGGGATAGGAAACCACCACTGGAAGTGAAGACAACCAAAGAGTCTCAAGGTATCAAGGCCAAGGCCAAGGATTGGATTACAAGAAGTCCTAACCCATTAAGTCCAGCAAAGGGTGAAGCTTAGAACAAGTTGGAATGTTCTTCCAATCTGAAATATCCCAAAAGCTGGTTCTTTTGCAAAATCAAGGGAACAGGGCTAAAGTTGGCTAGAAGTATCTGGAGCTCTTCAGGTCCAGACATGACTAGTCCAGGGCAGATCCAAGGTTCCAGACAGGAGGCACCATGGTGACCAAAACTTTTTCCATGTAATTCCAAGAGGATCTCCAATGAAAGACCAGTGTGGTGAATCTCTTGAGGAATGGATTTACAGAAGGAGTGCTACATGGTTTCATTAAATTGGCTAAGTGTCTGGAGCCTCTCTCTTATGGAATTTTCATAAGCAGCAAGAGTTATCAGGCAAGCCACATTCAAGTTCAGTGTCCAGTAGCACTGAATAATCAAAAGTCTCAAAAATTCTCTCATAAATTGGCTGATCTCAAGAAATCCTGGGGGGATTCTTGGTTCATATCAGCATGACTGTTGTCTTCTGATAGAGTAGCCTTAGGAGTCTTTTGGAGAAGTATTCTAAGTTGGTTCAGTGCAGGAACTGAAATGTGAACATTCCCACCCTGGGTTTTAACAGGTCCATAGCATGGGTATGGGAAGGGTTTGGCAGTTCCAGGATCTTCAGGAGGCAAAGGTTCAGGTAGAGAGAGAGGAGGCTTTTGAAAGGTATGAATTACAACTATCTCAACTACATGGAGGACAACATCATCATCCTTAGATGAATCTTCACATCTGATATTATGATCAACAGGAGAGGTTTCTAACAGATCCAGTGAAAGTAATGCTATAGGTGCAGCCAAGTATGTATCTTTATCCTTGCTGATTAGCAACTCCATGGAATTTACTTCATGGACCAAATCCTGTTTTTTTTCACTGTACTCTTCATGAATGATTGGTGATTTGGTGGGCTCCACTTCAGTAAGAGATTCTTTAGGTTCAAAGATATTCTCTACAATTTCCACTTGATCTTTTTCTGCAAGGTATTGGGCCTCACTAACTTGATTGACTTCACAAGCCAAAAAATCAGAATGTTTAACCTTGTTCAATGATCCAGCAATAGGAGCATTGGGTGACTCAGGGCTATTTCTGGAATCATTAGAGTTTTCAGAAGCATCCAAGTGGCAGTCCTGAGGTGTGCTAGTGATTCTCAAACCATTGAAGGGGCTATATTGGTACAACCTTGTGGGTAGTGGAGTTTTTGCTTTATCACTCTTTGGAGGTACTGATAGGAGTAACTAAAGCCAAGGTAGGGTATAGTAGTATCAAAGGAATTTTGACAAAAGCTGTTGAGCAGATATTTGATCTTCTGCTCTTCAGTATAACCAACAGTAAAGGTTTCCACTTTATCCAAGAAGGCAAGTACATCTTCACCAAAGTAGAAGTCAGGAAGAGAGCTATTCCCTCCCAGGGCTGAAACAGGACCACGGTGGGGGTGTCCTGCAGGTTCAGTGTATCCAGTAGGATACATGTTGGAGTGAGCACCAATGTCATGAATTTAGCCTTGTGGACGTCTTGGAGGTTAACGTCTATAGTGCTAGCTTTGGAGAGTATGGTTTCAGGTCTATACACAAATTAATACAAGTCTTAAATTCTCTGAAGTCCTTACCCTTAAATCTAAGGTAACAAATAAGTAGAGTATAAAAGCAAGTAGGTAATGTGTGAAAGTATAAAAGCATGTTTATTGGGAGAAAGAAGGGAATTTTATATACTGGAAAGACTGTGCAATAGATGCAGGAGTATTATTAACACCTGCACCATTGTCTGGAATATTACAGCATCTTCTAGTGTCCACCAGGCTCTTGCATCTGCATTCCTTCCATTTGGGGATGATCCGGCAGGGAATAGTGGATGTGTGTTACCCTGGAGTGGCTGCAGCTTGCAGCTGCCCATTATGGAAGCCAATTGCAGTTCCTGAACTTGATCCAACTGGATGTAACAGGTTGGCCAAATCATTGTAACATCATAGATACAATCAGAATTGCAAATCCATCAGATTCAATGGATTTGGGTGCAAACCAAATTAGCCTTGACTACCAGGATTAATTCCACTGATAGCCTTGACCATTCTAATATGCACCTGATTTACAACACATATCCTGCAACAGTGTCTTTATGCTCTTCATATAATAAAGCATGGCTTTATGAGCCTTTAAATGAAGACACAGAAGCTGGTTAACCTTGAGGGCTTGAGTGCAAGCCATGTACGCTTCATGTGCGGTCAACTGGTGGCTCGTAATCAGTTGCTGTCCATCCATGTAGAATCTATCTGCAAATTAAGCTAGGGTCTCCTTTGGTTTGAAAGCAATGTGCAGGAAAGTGCCCTTTTTCACTTCCAAACTAAGGTCACTACCAAATTTGTCAACCAGAAGCTGCTTCATATCTTCCCAGGTCTTAATGGTGGGCATCTCTGGCACTACTACCTCTTGACAGGTTGGGTGCAGACAGGTTAGAATGTGTTCCTTCTTAACCTCATCTGAGGCCCTTCTCATGGCAGTTTCATAGATAGTTAATAAAGCTGCAATGGTTGAAGTTTTGGGGTCAAAGACTTGCTTAAAGGTAGGCTTTAAATGTGTTTCTGGAGTTGGGCCACCATTGCTGCTATTGAGTACATTTATGCGCAGGAAGAATTCTGCTTTGGATTTGAAGGGGGGCTGTCTGGCCCACAGCTAGCAAACACTTTCCTCAAGAGTAGACAGGGTCTCAGCAGTGCAGATGCCTGTATTATTAGCTAGGGTGGTCTGACGCTCAGTAACATCTAATTGTTGGCCCTGTGCAGTTACTACTGAGTAAAGTTCAGCCAGTTGGGAGGTAAGAGACAGATCCACTGAAAGGCAAGGAGCAAACCTATCATTCACTGAATTGATTAACCCACTCCTTTCTTGTACGTCTTTATCAAGCTCAGAGTGGTTTTGTTTCAAATGGACCACCTCATTATCTAGAGCTATCAACTCTCTAACACAGTGAATGTGGAGAGCTCCTGAAAAGCTAGGGCAACAGCTATCTTCATCAGTAACCCCAGTTGGACTAACAGCAGACACCATAATCTCACATAAGGTAGCAACCTCTTGTTGTAAGTCAGCAATTTGATTTCTCAGAGCAAGCACTTGGGGATCTGGCTGAGGGGCTTTGGTAGGGCAATCCTGACTGAAGGTGGACGTTCTTAACTCTTGAATGGCATCCCATAGTCTCTGCTCTCTATCTGCCAAATCATCAGATGGAGGAGAAGGCAGGGCATCTGGTTTAGGTGTAGACAATCCATTCACCTGAGTCTAGAGTTTGGCAATGGTAGCGGCGGTAGCAGCCCTTTCTTGATCAAATTCTTTGCCAAGATTGTGGAGATCTTATGCAGCAAGGGCTGCTACTTGCTGTAATTAGTCAAAGGAGTAAGAACTGAACTTGTTGAGCTGCTGCACAAGTTGTTCAAAATTGGTGATATAGGCATTCAGGGTGGAATCTACTTGAGTGCGCCAGGGCTGTTCCAACTGGTTAAACTCATGTAGACGCTCTCTGACGTACTTTGAAATGGACTGGTGCATTTGTTCAATGGAATTGACCAAGTGGGTTTTGGAGGTGACAGAGTTGCGCTGATTGTCTGATACCAAGGAAAAAAGGGAGTGGATCCACTGCTGGTAGGCTGCAAACGGATCCCAGTGATGAGTAACTGCTGCTTGTAGAGACAAGATTTCCTGGACGTAGAGCACCAACACCATCTGATGGTGGGCCAAGGCAGGCTGCACAAAGGACAATAGTAAGTGCTCAGAGGAGTCAGCTGCTGAGAGGAGATGCTGTGGAAATTGAGAAGCCACAATTAATTTGTAGTATTTAGCCTGATTGAACTGCAGCTGAAGGCAAAGAATGGCTCCTTCATGGGCTATCCCAAGGGCTACTGACATGACTTGTTCTAAGTCAGGGGTACCCATGGGGTAAGCAACTAGGTGGGGACCATTCCTGAGGTTCAGTACAGTAGGAATAATAGGCAGGTTGGCAATATCTTCCTCAATAGGAGGGCTAGTAATTCCAGGCAAAGTTGGCTCTTGTATAGGCGGAGGCAAAGGACCTGAAAATGTAGATGAAAAAGGGATAACCAAGGGGCTTACAGCCCCTGTAGTGAGCACCAATTTTGTTGTGGTCTGAGGCGCAGCACAGAGTCACAATGGGAAATCCTAACCCTAGGATTGGATTTGTACTAAGTCTCAGTTAGAATGACAGGGAAGGCTATGTAATTACCTTGTGGCCCTGGATGAATAATATCTGCTAGACGTTGCTAGAGAGGCGCCAAAGTACGTGGAGACACAAAGACAAAAATGTGAATAGAACTTAAACTTTATTGATAGAAATGGAATGAAATATATACTGTGTAGCTTTAACACAAAACAGTACATGGACAGAAGGATCACTTGCCACAAGCATGAGTGGGGCAAGTGAGTTGCGCAGAATCAAGAAACTGAATAATTGAATTTCCCAATTTACGGCCAGACTAATTTTGAAGGGCAAAAGAAAAAGAGAGATATTTGTCCTTGAAATAACCCATTGAATGCAAAATTGAAACATGGTGAATGGCAGCATTCACAACAAATGGTTATTGATAGTAGGGCTATGGTGTCCCACCCCCAGACAAAGCCCAGATTCTGTCCAAAGTTTCTGAAAATGTGGAGGATAACACATTTTTTTATTTAAAGCTGATTTTAAATCCAATCTTACAGAATGTCAGAAAAAAGAAGATCTTTGTCTGGGGGTGGGACACCACAGCTCTAATTGATAGAGAGCTCTACAGTTCTTTCACTTCCTTTTCAGGATTTGTCCAAGTAAAAATAAAAATTACATCTGCTGTAAAAATACAACATGTTTTGAACAATGTCACTTCAAAACTGCAGAATAAGCCCCCTAGCAAGCTTTTGATTCAGAAAAGAATACATGTGACTTGAATCAACCTGCATATGACCCAAAGCCAGGATGCACCTAATCAAGCTCACCAGCTGAGACATCACAGCTAAATAGTTCTTTATCTGGGCTGTACCTCATTTCCAAAATATTATCTCATAGTGGGAATACCCATCTACACCTGATGCCACTACAAAAACTATATAATGCATTTCTTCCAAAATAAAGAGATATGTATTATAATATTATATTTTTCTGTACCTTTTCTAGAACAGCACAGTTACAATAGGAGGATAGCTAAGTCTGACATAAACTAGTTGTATTATGAGTCATGATCCTATAATCAGAGTCCCCAATAAAACATTGATAAAATTTATGCCCCAAACCCACTATTTTTAAATAATAAAAATGCATGTCAGGATTCTGTCATATTGGCTAATTAATAGGATCATCAAATTACATGGGCAGCTGGGCTGAGTCAGTTAATTGAAGTGAATATAAAGTCAAATATGGTCTGATCACAGGATGATTAGTTAGGCTATAAATTTTGGCAAGACAGACCATGATTATTTGTAACTGACTGATCTTGCCCAGATATCCTTCCAGGCTGACATCAATTAACCAAAAGTGCTGTGGTCCCATATTCAGTGCATTTCTTCAAAGGACTCAACCAGGATCTCCAGATGTATTAAAGCCCAGCATGTGCTTATTTCAGCTTTGATCTATGGTAGTGTTGCAACTGAACTAATGAGGATTCAGTATTTGAATTGGGGAAGACAACAGTCCAATAGAAAGGACAGGAATAATAAGAAAAAGGTAATGTTTATTATAGAATACTGTGATTAATATACTATATGGGAAAAGCCACCCAGCCACAAGGGGGTGGCATGTTCCATATAAGGATTGGAGCCAAGGAATAACTTGTGCGGGATCAGAAGGTTGAATTGGTAGTGCTCCTAATTAGGAGAAAGTGCCTGAAGTTTAACATTGTCATCAGATTGGTTCATATTGTTAGATACGTCAAGGGACAGCTCATTGAGCGCCCCCTGTGTATCATGAGATATGTTGGCAGGCAAGTCTGGAAACTTGGTTGCAACAGTAGACTTCTCATATCTATGAGTGCTGAAGGAGAAATTTCTGCAGTGCCAAAGTCATGGATTTAACCTGAAGCTTTTTAAGGTTAAAGCATAGGGGATAAAGCTCCTACAAACAACTTTATTCTTGGTCCCCAGTTTTCTGAGAATGTAAACAAGGATTTTTAATTTTTTAAGAGTAGTATGCTGTGCATACTGCACAATACACACCTGAATCATATAACTGCATTATTTTATTATTAAAAATGTTGTAACTGTTCTGGATTAGCAAGTTACAAGAAGAAATATTTGGAAGCTATATAGTTATCCTTATTGAGATATATGAGTTATATAGTCTGAGTGAATCATTTTTAAGAGGAACAAGAATGCAACAATCAATTAATTAGACAGGGAATGGCTTGATCCTTATAATAGGTCAAGCATCAAATCAAGGTTTCTACCAAGCAAAAGATGTTACTGTGTCAGGGCCCAGAATTCCCTGGACAATCAGCTGGCCTTCCTAAAGGCCAAAAACCCACAGCCTGGAAATCCTTACCAATTGTCTCCCAGAGCAAGAAGACCCCACTTTTGATTAAAAAAGGGCCCAGGATTTTAGAGGCACACAAGCCTCAAATCTCTGACTTTGATTCTATCAACAACTCTGCCCCTCTTAATTATTGGGAAATGATACATCAGGAGCACAATTGTTCAATTGCGCAATCAGGCGCTCAATTGCTTGCAGGTTCTATAAATAGCTGTGGCACCTTGGCATGCTGCAGCTCAAGCAAGGTTTCTGTTTTTCTGATCAATAATAATCCATCTCTAAGCTCTAGTGTGCAATTCTTGGGCAAAATTACCAGTTTGACTGAAAATGTTGCTACTAGATCCCTGATGGCACAAAAGGCTGCATATTTATCAATAAGTATAAGTAGTGAGGAGGTAAAATCCTCCTCACTGTTGACATCTTAAAAATAAATGGGTTTATGCCCAGAAATCATTATCTTCTTGCAAGAATTATCTATTGTTGCTCAAATTTAATTATTCTGTTTGCATCTATTTGTGAATCTACTACTCAATTTAAACTTGCCTATCCGCACCCTCCTGGTTATACTCCTGCTACCTCAGTTAACCACCCCATTTTCATGACTTGGATTAGTTCCATCTCCATCATCTGGATCCCTCTCCTGGTCATGCTAGAGAGACCATCCTGCCTTCTATGAAGGAGATTCCTACTACTACTCCCCTGCACAACACGCCTCCTGCTCAGGACTTCAGTAAGTTGGGGTTTGTCTACATCACAGTATTGGGACTGGCCAACCAGGCCATGACACATACTGAGAGTTGGTGTCCCCTAGCTACTGCAGTCAACTACCTGGTCAGAATTGCACATATTGTGTACATGGCCTGCCAGGTCCAGCCTGCCTCCCCTGGGGGAGTCCAGATGGACTCTGGTATGGGCCGTTTCAGTATGTCAACCATAAAAAAACTAGTAACCCTGGGACCCTATCCTTCTTTGATTAGGGGCATCCTGTATGCTTTTATTTTTGACCTTAGATTACTACCTAAGACAGTATATGACCAAGAAACAAGACACAAACAAAATCCAAGAAGGAGTTGTTGCCAAGCTGTCCCAAGTTCATACTGTGACAATCTCCACCTCCAATCAGAATGCTGCAGCCCCTGCAAAGCTTCCTGACCTGCCAAAAATGGATTTGGATGGCTTCTGAAAAGAAATGATAATGATAAATTCCTTTTTTTGCACCCACCTCAAGAGTTTCAGAGAAAACACTTAGAAGGTCATGATGGCAGCTGCCCAACTGAAGGATGACACCAGAGAAACCTTCTTGACCAACCTAGAAAAAGAGCCAGACTTCATACTCTCCTATAATCAATTTCTGGAGAGAATGAACTCTGCAACTACCCCTTCTGGGTCCAAGATCCAAGCCTAAATGGGGCTCATCTGCTTGACCCAAGGAAGGGACTACCTGGAGACCTACATACAACAATTCCTACGCCTGGAAGAGGCCACCAAGATTCCTGGGGACATATCAGGTTTGCATTTTAGAAACTGTCTGAACCCACACAATTTCAGCCTAATGAGACACCACTAATGTGTCCGCCCCAAAGAGGAGCTCCTAGCTATTGCAAGAGGCATGGACTTCAACCAACCACAAGAATACCACACTGGCCAGCCCTGGAACAACCAAACCCCTGGTGCAAGTAGGCCCTGTTTAAACATAACCCCCAAAGAGTACCAACACCACGTCAGAAGTGGGCTATGCTTACTTTGCCACTAGAGTGGCCACTTATCCAAGGATTTCACTAGCTGCTGCAACCAAACCCAAGGAGCCACCATTTCAGCAATAAAAAATGCTTCCCAGTCTTATCCTATCATTGACACTACTTTATGTTACCATGACCATGAGGTGAACACTGTAGCTCTCCTAGACAGTGGGGAAACCCTCAACTATATGGAACATATTCTAGCTGAGAAACTGGGTGTACTAATCCAGGGAAACTCCCACCTGTTAACCTTGGGCAACAAGACAACATACCTGTCCCACAAATTCAAAGAGTCTGTCTTCCTGAAGTTAAATGGGAAACTCCTGTACACCAGATTCTACACCATGAAAAAGCTTCCCAAACCTGTAGTGATAGGTTTTGAATGGTGGGTTGACCACCAATTGAACTTGGACTATAAAAACCATCAGGTGACTATCACACATGAGAGGTAAACCTTAGAGGTTCCCTGCTTGAACCCTCAGCAGAACCCTGAGTTAAATAACATTGCCATGGAATATTGCAAAGCTGAGATCCCAAAATGTTTGAAGCCTTGGGAGTTTGCCTTCTCATAAGAAGAAGCCACCACCTTGCCTAAACACAGTCAGTTTGACCATGCCATTGACCTCCTCCCAGAAGCCCAACCAAAGCATGTACCTGTCTACAGTTGTAACATGAAGGAACAAGCTGCCTTAAGAAAGTACTTAGATAAGATGTTGAAGAAGGGATACATATGTGTCTCCAAATCTCCTTGTTCACCCCCTTTACTGTTTGTTAAAAATAAGGGCAGCAACCTACGTCCTTGTGTCAATTACCAGGACCTAAACAGCATCACTGTAAAAAATAGATACCCTGTACCCAATGCTGAAGACATCTCAGACCAACTTTCAGGAGCCAACATCTTCTCAAAAGTTAATTTAATGGGTGACTTTAACCAGATCCAGATCAGGCCTGGTGACAAATTGAAGACCGCCTTTAATACTAGACAAGGTCTCTACAAATACTTGGTTATGCTGTTTGGGTTGTGCAATGCGCCCAGCATCTTTTAAACTATGGTGGACGTGGTCCTGGGAGGACTCAAGGTTAAGTGTTGTTTAGCCTACTTAGATGACATTGTCATCTACAGTTGCACCCCTGAAGAACATGTTGAACACCTTCAAGCTGTCCTACAATGCTTCAAGGAGCATGTACTCTTTGTAAACTCCAGAAATGTGAGTTCTTCCAAGAGGAAGTAGAGTTCCTAGGGTAAATGTACTGAAAGGAGGTTTTGCAATGACACCCAATAAAATATAGTCTGTGACATCATGGCCTGAACCTAAGAACTGCAAGGAGGTCAGAAGTTTCCTGGGCCTGGCAAACTTCTGCCAGGAATTTGTCCAAAATATTTCTTCAATCTGCTTGCCCTTTAACTGCTTTACCTCTGAAAAACACCCCTTTGTGTGGGATAACGCCGCCAGATCCGCTTTTGAATTGATAAATAACGCCTTTGTTTCCGCCCTTGTCTTGGCAATGCCAGTTTACAATAAGCCCTTCATTGTGGAAACAGACACCTCTGACTTTGCATTGGGGGTGTTGCTTCAGGAGGGGCATGATAGTAAGCTACAGGGTGCAGCTTACTACTTGAGGAAGTCCACTCCTCCTGAGTTAAACTACCCCATCTACAATAAAGAGATGCTTGCCATCATCCAGTTCTTGAAACATTGGAGAAGATACTTGTGTGACACCAGTCACCCAGTGAGAATCATGACCAATCACAAAACCCTGACATACTTCTTCAAACTGCAACAACTGAATCAGCGACAAGCTAGATGGGCCCTATTCCTAGCAGATTACAACTTATCAATCAGCTAAAAGCCTGGCAAGATCAACATTGTACCTGATGCCCTAAGCCAAAGAGCCAACCTTTTCCCTAGCGCCAAAGAGATTGAAGAACTCAACACTAAATCATTGGTGTCCCCAAACATGATTGAGCCAATGCTCCTATTCCTGGGACTAGCCAGTAGAAGGGAAGAAATCCAACTAGCTCAGACCTTAGACCAGCACTGCATCTCCATCATGGAAGACTTAAAGAAAGATATCAACAGTTGATACTACCAAACTGGTTACTCCCTAACTGGAAACACCCTGCAACTACATGGACGCACCTAAGTATCAGAAGGTCCATCGCGCTTAGAGATACTGAAGGAATACCACAACTCTCCCATGTCAGGACACCCTGGGCGTACAAAGACTCTCAAAGGGACCCAGAGAACCTAAATGTGGCCCAGGATGAAGCCAGAGATTGAAGGATACCTCAGTGGTTGCAAGACATGTGGATGTACCAAGTCTAAGCAAGGAAAGCCAGAAGGATTACTACAACCCCTTCAGATTAAAGAAGGCCCTTGGAAGTCAGTATTCATGGACTATATTGTGAAGCTACCTAACTCAAAAGAATTTGATGCTATTCTTGTAATTGTTGATTGTTTCACCTAAAAGCACACTTCATTCCAATAACAACCAAAGTAACAGCAAAGGAAATTGCCACCCTATTTGGGAACCAAGTATTCATGAACCACAGACTCCCACAAGAAGTGGTCTCAGACAGAGGCCCACAATTCACCTCCAAGTTTTGGGTCCAAATCCTAAAGGACTTGGGAATAAAAAGATCATTGTCTACTGCATATCACCCCCAGAGCAACAGACAGACCAATAGAGTAAATCAGGTCCTCAAACAGTACTTATGATGCTACATTAAATTGGAACAGAACAATTGGATAACCCACATACCAATGGCTCAGTTTGCGTACAACAATCAATACCACAGCTCCACTGGTATGTCCCCCTTCAAAGCCAACTACAGATTCAACCCCACATGGAATGCCCCCTCACAGAGGAAGCTGACAATCCCAAAGGACAAGACTGGGTTAGCAACATCCACACATGCCAAGAAGAATGCTCCCAGAACCCGAGAAGAGCTGTACAAGTATACAAGAACTTTGCCAATAAGAAACAAAGCCCTGGTCCCCCAATTAAAGTAGAAGACCTTGTGTACCTCAGCGCAAAGAACATCAAGACCACTACCTCTTGCACTAGCTTGAGCCCCCAACAAACAGGTCCACACAAGGTCTTACAATACATTGTTACTGTATCCTATCAACTAGAACTGCCCCCCAGATGGAAGATTCACAGCGTATTCCACCGCTCCCTGTTATCAAAGAAGAAAGGACCTTCTCTCCTGCACCAGATAGTGAGAACGGCTCCTCCACCCATCAAAGTAGGAAACTTCACAGAACACAAGGTCAAAGCCATCCTGGGACACAAACTCCAATACCAGAAACCCCACTTACTGGTCAAATAAAAGGGTACCCCAATGAAGAGAATACTTGGGAGCCAGAATCTAACCTGGAGAATGCTGCTACTCTGACAAAGAATTACAAGTCCTGGAATAAAGAGTTGTTCTCTGCAAGCTTGAATATGATAGAGGATGATGTCAGGGCACAGAATGCCTGGAAAATCAGCTGGCCTTCCTAGAGGCCAAACATCCCACAGCCTGGATATCCTTACCAATTGTCTCTCAGAGCAAGAAAACCCCACTTTTGATTGACAAATGGCCCAGGATTTGAGAGGCACACAAGCCTCAAATCTCTGGATTTTATTCTATTAACAAATTTGGCCCTCTTAATTATTGGGAAATGATACATCAGGAGAACAATTGTTCAATTGCGCAATCAGGCGCTCAATTGCTTGCAGGTTCTATAAATAGCTGTGGCACCTTGGCATGCTGCAGCTCAAGCAAGGTTTCTGTTTTTCTGATCAATAATAATCCATCTCTAAGCTCTAGTGTGCAATTCTCAGGCAAAATTTCCAGTTTGACTAAAAATGTTGCTACTAGATCTCTGGTGGCACAAAAGGCTGCATATTTATCAATAAGTATAAGTAGTGAGGAGGGAAAGTCCTCCTCACTGTTGAAATCTTAAAAATAAACGAGTTTATGCCCAGAAATCATTATCTTCTTGCAAGAATTATCTATTGTTGCTCAAATTTAATTATTCTTTTTGCATCTATTTGTGAATCTACTACTCAATTTAAACTTTCCTAACCACACCCTCCTGGCTATACTCCTGCTACCTCAGTCAAACCACCCTGTGCTCTTGACAGGGAGTATTTTTATTCCCATCATATGGATCTCCCTCCTGGTCATGCTAGAGAGACCATCCCTCCTGCTATGAAGGAGATTCCTACTACTACTCCCCTGCCCAACACGCCTCCTGCTCAGGACTTCAGTAAGTTGGGGTTTGTCTACATCACAGTATTGGGACTGGCCAACCAGGTTGTGCCTTATACTGGGAGTTAGTGTCCCCTAGCTACAGCAGTCAAATACCTGGTCAGAATTGCGCCTATTGTGTACATGCCTTCCAGGCCCAGCCTGCCTCACCTGTGGGAGTCCAGACAGACTCTGGTATGGGCCGTGACACACTGGGTCTTGCTTCTTTTTTTGAAAACTTGAGTTAACTTCCACATTTGGCTTTGAGTTTTGAGGAAGTCAGTTTGAGTGAAAAAGGGTCTTGTGAAGATTTTTCCTGGGGGCAACCCTGCTGTTTTGACACCCCCTGGCTGAAGTTCAACTTTCTCTGTTGAAAGTTCTGTGGGAAGATTATCAGGGGTACAGGCTCTATATTTCACAAACTGTTGTTCTGTTGCTGGGATGATGGTCTTATGTTGCTTCTGGTGGGCCTTACATGAACAAATTCTATTGTGATGTAGGGCCTTGTCCCTTTCTCTTTTTCCAAAGCCTTGCATCAGGTAATTACTGTTACCCTTTACCTTTAAAACAATGGGAAACATATTTTTGGGTTATAATTTTCTCTTGTCTGTTTTAAGTAACCAGATTTTGTTCCTGACTTCATGCCTGTTTTTGAGAGGTATAACTGTATTTGTAGGTTTTTCTCTTCTCTGAATGATAGGTCAGCATTGGCGCAGAGTACTTGGGGATTGGATCTGAGTGAAACTTGCTTTGGCATTATTAACTTGGGCCTTTTTAGGGCTAAACTATATTTGGATGTATGAAATAAACTATTTTGAAGGGGCTCTTCCCAGTGGATCTTTTCAATTGGGTGTGGCATACAAAGATGGTAGTTGGTAATTGCTTTGGCTAATCTTTAGGAGTTCAGGCAGTGAGTTTGGTCTGGCTTGCACTAACTACCATTCAGCTGCTCTACTCTGATGTTGGCCTGAGGATGGTAGGGTGTTGTTACATTGTGTTTTAACCTTTGCTATGCCAGATATACATTAGTAACATTGGAAGTTAGTTTTTGTCTCCATCTGTTATCAATAGTTCTGGCTTTTCAAACTTGCTAATAATTTCCTTGCCCATGAATCTTTGGGCATTATTACCAGTGTGATCTTTGACATCTTGTGCTGCTGGCCATTGTGTGGCAAATTCAATGACAGTGATTATATACGTTTTGACATTACTCTTTCTGGGCATGGGGCCTATAATTTCCAGCACCCATACTTTGAAAGATAATTGAGTTCGGATTGGGAGTACTTACTTGAGAGGGGTGTTGCTCTTGGAAAACTTCTCACATATCTTGCATTGTTTGAGTACTTCATGGATGTCTCTGAAGAGATTAGGCCACCATACTTTGTGTCTGGATTCTCCTTTCTTTATTTTATTTTGCTTCTAGTATTCTTTCAAGGAATAATTATTTTATATTATCTTTATCCTTGGTTTTAAATCAAAAATTTATTTCCAAGCAGCTTTTTCCTTCCTTCCTTTGCTTCTACTATTCAATTCAATCTATATCAACGTTAAATTCACTTTCAAATCTTACCTTTATCCTTGTACAGTTATTAAACCTGGTACCTAACACTGAGTTAGTTTTAATTAAGTCTAAAAATCATTACCTTCTATTTTGCTTTTGCTTATGCAAGCAACTTCAGAATCAGTTTTCCCGCTCTCTGGCCTCCTCTGCACCTCTGGTTTATTTCTGATTCCAAACACCAACTTCCTGCTTCTCCTTTAACTAAGACTTAACCTTTTAAGTCTAGTATATCCCAAACAATCATGTAATCTGTCTCTTTTTCATTTTAAGCCTCCTAACCAATTTTGGTTAGCTCACCACCCCTTTAAGTTTACCTCAAACCCAAGCTAAAATAAAAGGCTTGTGTTCTGTCCAGTCTCAACTTACATTGATATTGTTTGACTTACACTCCAAAAAGGTACTTGTTAGATTTTGTGGCTTGTGTTTTCTCTTTGAACTTTTATCTTGTATCTTTTCTATCTTAAGTTTATGATTTTATTCAACTACATCTTTCACCAGTTAGACAATTTTTATAGTGGTGCACACACTTTAATTGCTGACAGCTTCAACACTCCAGTTAGTGCTGATCACTGCCCATACTTAGAGATTGACTTTTTAACCAAATCTTCAGTCATCAAGACTGGTCTTTATTTTATTTTATTAGGTTTAATAAATTGCTTAGTCCCTACTTCACCTCATATAAGCTTTTAAAAGCCTTAGTGCAGTTATTGTTACAAACTTTGCCTACCTTTTGATACTTAGAGAATATAAATATTCTTGGTTTAAAGGCCTTAGTTTACAAATATTTACCCCATGCCTTCAGACCTTACACTTTATGCTTTAGAAACTTATACAGTTTCCTACTCTTGGTATGTCTGAGGCCTCTATGATAGCGTAAGATGGGGCAGGAAGATGTTCTGTCAATTATTTTTCTGTTGACTGATTTTCAGTCAAATTTATATCCATATATTATTTTCTTCATATTGATGAGAAGCAAATTTTGGGGAAGCTTCAAATATGGATTTAAGAAGAAGAGAAGTATGTTTTATTGGATAATACTTTAGACTTATATGACTTGCACTGTGGCAGGGACTTAAGTCAAATCAAATATAAGGGAGGTCATGTGTGAGTTGGATTCAAGTTGCTGGATACCTGGACAATTCATGTGATATTGGTTTGTTGCCATTTCTGGGATGTTGAACTAAAAATTGAATTGGCACCAAACCAGGTGATGACTGGATGTTATGTATGTCAGCATCAGCCAGAATTACAGTACATCCAGCTCCTCAACAATATATAAAAAATTTAACATTACAATAAATCAAAAATTTAAATATTATCTATTTAAAAATAAAAGCTATGCTTACACAACTAATTATTTTTAATTATATATTTTTTTGTATTTAAGAGTCTTAATTTTGAATCTTTACCTTTTTGAAAGCCAATTTAATTAAATTTTATTGCTGAAAAACAGAATAAGAACATTGAAAATTTCAATTAATAACTTTTATAAGAAATATTTTATTTATTTTGAACTTTTCAATCTTTTATTTTTTCAAAATAAAATTTTTTACATATGAAGAAAATTATAGTAGGATCAAATTTGACTGAAAATCAGCCAGCAGAAAAATAATTGACAGAACATCTTCTTGTCCCTGTAAGATAGCATCTACTCTCTGATGTGTGAGTACATATGGAATGGTTACTCCACCTGGCATTTTTTGGTGCAGTGTTTCATAGATGTCTGCAAGCAAGTGTTTTTTATGAAAGTATCACAATTAATGTCTGTTGTGCCCAGGGGAAATTACTTGTCCTTAGTACACAGCACAAGAAGCATCAGTAGTGTCAATTTTGCTGTACCTGAACCCCAAAGTATGAAGCTAGGTTTAAACCCTGAAAACCCCAATTTGCAGACTACCAGTTCCAAAGACCAGGAGCTTGACAGCTTGAAACTGACTGATAATTCACCCATCCATAAATTCAATACCAACCCACTGGGATCCAAATCTTCAACTACACCACAGAGTTTGGCAAGCAAACTGCCAGTGCTTAATGCCAGGAGTTTCCCTGAGGTGCCAACACAAGACACTGGCGGTTTGCTTGGTGAAATAAGCAGGTTCACCAATGAGAGTTGCCCCAAAATTGCCCAAAGCCTAGGAAGTGGCACAGAACCTGAATGCATGCCCAACACTGGGTTACCAAACAGAAGGATTCAAAGCCTTCTTATCCCAAAGCAGCCAGTGGTAACCCACCAGTATCAAATGCCACCCTACCATCTAAGACCCCCTGATGCCAACCCAACCAAGCTCAAGAAACCCAATCATAAAATGAAGCCTGACAGTGAAGTATAATTACCTTCCAGGTCAAGATCAATCCACATTGTTATTTTTAAATAAATGTGTTGTTGCAACCAAGTTCCCAGAATTGCCTGCCAATGTATCTTATAATACACAGGGAGCGCTCAATGAGTTGCCCCTTGATGCATCTAACAACATGAACCAGTCTGATGGTAATGTCAAAGTGTGGGCAATTTCTCCTAATTAGGAGCACTACCAATTTGACCTTCTGATCCCGCACAAGTTATTCCTTGGCTTTGAACCTTACATGGAACATGCCATCCCCTTGTGGCCTGGTGGCTTTCCCCATATAGTATATTAATCACAGTATTCTATAATAAACAATACCTTATTCTTATCATTCCTGTCTTTTCTATTGGACTGTCGTATTCCCCAATTCAAAGGCAACAGCGTCCATATTGACACTTTGTTGACATGGCCAATTTTGACTCAAAACTCTAAATCTCCTATGTTTTTGCTAGTTGCGCTAGCTTAATTCTTTTTTTAAAGCGTTCAGGGGTGTGAACCCAGAAAACACAACAAAATTGTGGCTATCTCAACACAATTTAATATTAAGCTTAATAAAAACTCAATTTAACCAGATTTTTTCTTTACTTTTACTAATAAAAACTAGTTTATTTTTTATTTGTTTTCACAACGTAAAAGTGTCAATGTCAACACTTTTTAAGCCAAACTTATTTTTAATAACAAAACTGAAACATCTACAGTAAAAAAATAAGTGTGTATTTAAAAATATTTTTTTATCAAATTATTATATTGAAAAAGACAGTGCACATACATTTGATTGTTGGAATGTTCATGTTATAAATATATATGTGGCACTTATTACGGCTTTAATATATTAAGTGGATTGGTGGCTAATGGCAATCCAATAATTTAAGTGTGAGGGCTATGTAAGTTACTATAGAATTTATTATTAAAAATAATGATGACACTCATAAATAGCGTTTATTTGCTTGTGATCATCTGTCGGGTGGAGTTAAGAAAATTAGAGTGGCGCAATTAAGCTTAGATTAATATGTCACCTCATATAAAGAATGTTGTAAGTGACATTGTCAACACTTTACCCTTTTCAATACTGAATACAACTTTCTTCACAACTTGTTACAAAAGTAACAGTTTTGTAGCTCCAGGCGGGAATCAAACCTGCTCCTAGCCACCAGGCAGGGCTAGTGGGCGGGGAGATTCATCCGCACCTGGATTTTTACTTTTCAAAGCAATTCCAGGTGCAGGAACCGTTCCCGCCCTGGTGGTAGCTGAGGGGCCCGCTTTGGGCCCCAAAAGCTACGCCCAAGACTTGGTGGGTTTGTCTGGGCCTGGGCAGGCTATTTTTAGCTACCCAGTAAACCCATATCAAGCCCACCCTCCATTAAGTAATTTGGGGTCCCCAATTAGGGACCCCTTTTTTAATCAAGTTCTTTGGGCTCAAGAGAGCCTGTCAAGCCAGAAAAAAGATGGTGATTGAATTGGGGAAACCCCCAAAACCTCAGAAGCCAAACCTTCCAGAATCAATGACCAGCCAAACAACTGTTCCTGAAAACCCCAAAAATAACCATGAAGCAGCCAACCAAACAGCAGAACCTGAGATGTCAAGCCTTGCCACACAGATAGCACCAGAAGAATGCCCAGAGGCACCTGCATGTGAGTAAGTATATAAATCAGAAGCACTTGAAAAAGTTCTGTATTGTCATCCTTACCAAATAAAGTTGTTATGAACCTTTGGTTCACCAATCTGTTTACATACCTATTTTTAATACTCTTCCATCTGCATACACCCAAGTGTCAGTACCCATCTACTGGGATAGATAGTTAGACTCCAGTTGATAAACCCAAAGCCTTTGACTACTACCGTCCACCCAACACTCCTTTTGGCCCTGTGCATTTCACTGAGTATCCCGCCAATCCTGACCACAAACCCTGGACATTGGAAGACTTGCAGTGGTACACCCGCCCAGACACTCCCAAGGAACCCTACCAAATTGTCTGTAACGGCAAAGCAATCATCATCTATCCATTGATCTTCAACAGGAAGTGCAACAATCATGCTGCCTACTTGGTCCCCATAGAACTGCCCCCAACACCCAAACCAACCATCTCAACCACCCACTTCTGATGCCACTGGCCAGAGTAGTCAATTCCTGGGAGTGCTTTACCTGGCGCTCACGGGATTGATTGACTCTGCCTTGTCAGCAGCTGGACCTTGGTCTGTGGCTGGGAAGGCCCTTTCCTAGCTGGTTAAGTTAGGTCACATCATCTGGTAGGCCATGCCAGTACCTGCCTTGATTCCTCCCTCACCTGCTGGAGCTCCACGGTACTCTTGGTATCCTGACACAACTTCACATATACGCAATGGTAAAATATCATATTACCACTACCCAAATATTATTTTTAATAAAAGAATAAAGAACTATAATACTTTTTTTACTTATTTTCATATGATTTTTTTAATTTTTATATGTGAACAAAAATATATAGAAAACAGTTAACTTTTGCTAGCCTGCGTAAATTTAATTAAGCGTACTATGAAAAAACATATAAATTTTTAAAAAAATGTTGACAGTGACAATGTTATCAAAAATAATGTCTACAATTTTTGTAATTGACAGTGAGAATTCAGCTTTTTTTACTAATTGTCACTCATAATGTTGACACTTTTCAGTTCTCACATATAAAACTTTATGTTTTGCATAATAGAAACTTCTCATTTTTTGATATGTTGTATTTTTAACTTTTCTATTCTATATTTTTTAATTTTTAAAATAAAATCTTTATTTAAATATAATAATTTCACATAAATATCTTAACTTTTAATTTCTTTATTTAAAACTATGATAAAATAAAACCTATACAAGTATTTTTTACCTTTTAAATGCCAAGAAAAGCCATCTAAGATATTCTTTTTATACATTATGCTTTTTAAGTTGTTTTTTTTGTTTTTTACATACAATGCTTTATTTTTAACCCCTTTACTTATTATTTTAGGACAAAAACACTTCCAAACAGCCCAAAGGAACCAAGTGTCCTTCAAAGCCAACCAAAAAGAAGCCTGTCTCATCAAAGAAGGCCACTCTAAAACCATCCCCAAAGCCCTCACCAAAGCCCTCCCCTGAGCCCTCTCCTGAGAAGAGCCCTGCTCACTCCACTGGGGGAGAGGAACTGATGGCTCCCTTACAGATCACAGTTTTTACAACTTGGCTTCTGACAAGGAGCCAATCAAGAAGAAGCGCTCAGCCCAAAAGTCCCCACCCAAGGATAAGTCTCCTGCACACAAGGAGCACCACAATAAGCCCTCTTCTGCTTCCCCACCACCACCAAACTCCCCCCTTCAAGCTCATCTGGGCATGATTTAAAGCCCCAGCCTGATTACTTCCCTGGCTTCCGCCATGCTCTTGCTGGCCCCTGGGACCCTCTGTTGGCCCACAACATCTGCAACTTCAACGGCAAATTTAAGGTTCCCTCTTCCTTGCCCAAATACTTCCCAATCATGAGCGTAAATGGTGGGCCTGCCAAGGTGGCCAATGGGTATATTTTCTCTTGCAACAATGCCAAGCAGGGCTTCAAGAGCCGCCATTACACCTGAGAGGACCGCTCCTGCCCAGTGCAGCTCAACACTGAGATCTGGGACTTGGTCCAACCCATCAAGGGCAAGCATACCTGCATCATGCCAAATATCACCATAGCCGCCTCCTCAAGTGATATCTTATCCTGGTGATGCCCACTCCAAATATCTTTCTGCCACCCAGCTGGCTATGCTTGCTTGCAAGTACCTCTCCCCAACCAACTTGAAGAGGGTGCAAACCCACAATTAGTTGGTCAAGTTTGTAAGTGATAGTTGTCAAGCCTCAAACCCCCTGGCCAAGAGCACCACTAAAATTGAAGACCTGGTCCTCACAGATGCCCTCAAAAAAACTGAGGATGGTGAGATGTGCCTGCTCCATGAGAATGAGCAGGAATTGGAGGATAGTATTATAGCCTACGCCACAACCCAAAACCTGGAGCAGCTTAATACTGCTACCACCTGGCTGTGCAACAGCACATTTGCTACTTGCCCCTCTCTCTTTAAGCAGCTTTGGGTCCTGCGTGGGCAGTTTAATGACCAGGTTATACCTCTTGTGTTCTTTCTCCTTCCTGGTGCCAAGACTGAAGTCTACACCAGAGCCTTCAATATTTTCTGGGATGCTTTGAGCTCCCTTCCCACCAACCAGCTCCCCCCTCCCACTCACGCCACAAGGGCAAATCCCTCCTCTGCTGAGAAGGATGATTTGACCCTAGCTGCAGAGCAGCTAGCTTATGCGCGCTCACTTGGGCAAAAAGTTACAACCATGTACTTTGAGCTTGCTCAGTTCCAAGCCTTTGAGGCCACCTTTAATGGGGAATTACAGGACTGCTTCTTCCATTTTAGGCAGGCCCTCATCAAGCATCTTAAGAGCAAGAAGGAGCTCTTTGAGAAGTATTTAAATGATGGTAAAGGGAAGTGCCAATTCTCCTTGACTCAGTTTGCTGCCTTGGCTTTTTTGCACCCAGAGCATACTGGGATTGGCTATGAGGCCCTCCTGGAGGACAATTACATCAAGAAGCACTCCACCATCTTCAAAGGTTGCTTGGATTACTTTGAGCACCAATGGGTGGGCAAAAAGATGACTTCCCAGAGAGGTAAAAGTGGGGCCACTGCCCCTTGGAATTGCCAGGGCACCTGCCTCAAGGGGGAGATGAAGACCACCTCTAGCCTTGAGGATTGGCACAAGCACCTGAAGGTGAAGTTTGGGTCAAACCCCAAATATAACAAGTTCTTCCAGAAGCAGCAGGAGGAGCAGGCCCAGACTGTCTCCAAGTTTTGCAACCTGGCCAACTGGGTGGCCCCCAAGAAGCAAAATTCCAATGAGCAGGACTACCAGGAGGACGTTCAGAAGGTGGTAAAGAAAAAGTATAAGGTGGCGGAGATTAAGAAGTACCTTGAGGACATTGCCACTGCTCTTGCTGGTGGCTTTAATTAGCTTAATAAACCTTGCTTTGCCTGTATATTTTTTACTTTTAAACTTTTAATTTTTTAATTTATTTATAGTCTACTACTTATTTTAGGTATAAATGGTAAGTTTCAGATACAGTTTTATTGTGGTTTAGTAAGAAATATCTTATATTTTGTTAATTTATCTTTAAAGTATGCAACTTTTTCAGTTATGCTTATATGAAGTATAATAAATTTAAATTATAATATCCTTATATTTTTTTAGTTACTATGATATATAAAATATCTTTATTTTTGGTTCATTGGAATTTTAATTTTTATGGGATAAAAAATAATTTTATAATAAAAAGTGTAATTTACATAGTAAACTGAAAAATAGTTGCTTATATCTCCTTATTATTATTACTTATAATAATTTTTTATTGCTGTTTTGATTTCTCTGGGGTCATTTCAGTATAATAAAGTATTTTAAAATAATTTTATATAAAAAATGTTCAGGGTAAAGTGTTTTGTTAATTAAAAAAGTGTTGACATCCAGTAAACAACATTAAGTAAAACCAGGTCATCACTTTACTACAGTGTTGACATTAAAAGTGTCAACATGGCCACTGTCAACATTTTTAATATTGACATGGGCGCTGTTGCCAATTCAAATACTGAATCCTCATTGGTTCAGTTTCAACATTATGAGATATTGGTTTCCCAATTATTACCATATTTTAACCTGGTCATCTACCAGTTAACTCAAAAACTGTCTGATTCTTCTGCTGCCCCACCAGCTACTTTTTGTCTTCCAGGTGCTCCTTTTGGTCCTGTCCATTTTAAAAATACTTTTTGAAGCCTGAATATAAGGATTGCATATCTAACAAGATATTAGCACTGGATCACTTGGCCTAATTTAAATCATTAATCACATACAACAAGAAGGGCCCTTGGCACTTTACTGAGCCTCACCTATTCAGAGATAAATGCAACTTCCTCCCTGCTTATCAATTAGACATAGAACCACATGTCACCCCCAAACCAATGCCTGCATCTGCTGCTGAGCTTCCCCTGTACCATACCAACAAGCTATTTGAGATAGTATAATTACCCTCAATGGAGTAATAGACAATATTGTCCCAGCTGCCAGCCTGTGGTCCGGGGTGGGCAAACCAATGTCCTACCTCATTAAGTTAGCACCAATCCTTTGGTGGGCTTTCCCCACCCAGTCTGCAATCCTCCAGTTCCCAGGGACTAGCAAGCTGATAGCTCAAGGTTGGTTCCCTGACAAGGAGGGGCTAATCAGATCTAACCTATTTTGTCCCTTAGAGGCCCAAACATTGTGCTGTGACAATGCATCTTCAGTGACTGGTTCCAGTCCAGGCTTATACTGGATGTTCATGTTGAAACTTTTGACAAATATCATTCATCTGGCCTGCCTGTGGGGGAGGTTTGCTTGCGGTTTAAAGTAGATAAAGCACTTTTAATTGGTGAAGGCAGTGAACTCATCTTGTCTCTCAAGATAGCAGAACCACTTCATCAAGCATTGTATGGTTGCAACTAACTCTTTACAATAAATTGGGTAACAACATTTGCTGTCAGTTAACTTGCAGGATTTTTATGATACTGGTAAGAACTTTACATTGCCAGCCTTTATGCAAAGAACCCTGCCTAATGATGGGTCTGAGGCATTGGCATTCACATGGTAGTCTGCATCCCTTATTGGGTACTATAGGATAGGGGCAAACACTAGCTTTTCTTTGAGCTGGAGGAAAAAGGAGTCCCATTGGGGTGTTCATACAGCATTGGACTTAACGTCTGTGATGGCTGGTAGAGACTCAGTGAGGACACCACAGCCTGGAATGGTATGGTGTATGTAAGCAACCATTTCAATGTTGAAAAAGCGTGTTTGGCCCCTGGAAAAGTTCTGAAAAAGAGACCCTGTGCCACTCAAACTGACTTTCCCACAACTCAAAGCCAAATGTGGAATTCAACTTAAGTTTCCAAACAGGCAACACGAGCCAGTGACAATCTCTACTTGATGGACAGCTCAATTTGGCGCTTGACTCATTACAAGGACCAACTCATCCCCTGTTTAATCTAATTGATTGATTGTCACAATCATGTTTCTCTTTAAATAATTTTCTCAAACAATATAAGTGATACGTCTCAATGTCAAAACTGCAGGCTCAACCCACCAGCAAGGTTCCAACCAAGCAGGTTTGTGACCTGCAATCCAATTATCTGGTCACTCAAAGCCAGACTAGGAAGTCAACTCAAATTACCAAATCCAACAACATGAACAGATGATGATCCTTTACGGTGGATATCTTGTTTTGGTGCTTGACTCATTACCAGGATCAAGCCACCCCCTACTTCCATCCAGCTGTGTGATCACCAATCATATTCCTGTTATCCATTGATTCACATGAACTATATAATCCCTATCTCACAATAAAGATTAATATCTAGCTTCTAAATATTTTTCCCTGTGTAACTCTGCTAAAACAGCACAGTTACAACATTGTAGCACAGGTAGGCTCTCCATCCTACCTTATCTTGAAAAATTCTGCCTGATGCCTGCACACGCTGCGGCCAACAAATCCTTGACAGAATTATGTCTGTCCTCCTGCCCAACTGAACTCCATACACTCCTGGTACCAAGATACCTGATGGTATTGCACTATACCAAAACACGGTAATCCTGCTACCCGCCTTCAATGCCATGTCTGCACAAGGTTTCTTTCAGGCTCCCCCATTGATGCCGCAACCAGCTGACAAAACCACCATGCCCGCCTATGTAGCTCAAAGACTACAAAGCGCTGCCTTGGAACCTTTTGCCAGGGCTAACAACAACAACACAGCTGCATGGATCCAGTCTACCCAGAGCAAGCTAGCTCAGATGGAATGCCCATAGCAATTTTGGATTGCAGAAATCTCCATTTGCCTGACCCATAACGCTGGCACCTGGTGCAACAAGTGGCACAAAGAGCACACTGACAAGAAATGGGATACCTTTAAGCAAGACTTACTGGCAAAATTTGTGCTTAAAGATACAGTGCTCATGATCATTTGCCAAGTGAAGAACCTGACCCAGACAGGCACTGTAAAAGAACTCACCCGCGCCTACAAGGAATGTTGCCTTTGTGCGCCATCTGACATGGCATTTGACACCCCAGCCACACACCTCATGTACTACAACGCTCTCAAGTTGCACGTGATGAGGCATGTAAACCTGGATCAAGTGACCAACCTGCAAAGCCTGTACCAGGAAGCAGAAAAGGCAGAGCATACATCCAACGCACTGCATAAGGCACAAACTGGGAAACAAGAAAGATCCAAGGATTCTCATCCAAGCAGGCGCTCTGCTTGACCACCTCCTGGAGGCAACAGGAACAATGCCAGCCACAAACCCACAGGTTCTAATGGACATGGAAATGGAAACAATGGCCAGTCAAACCGTACTCATTTCTGTGTCACCGCCACGCAAGGCAACCAAGATGAGGGAAAAGCCCAGGGAGAGCATTAAGTGAGCCAAGCCCTCCCCACGCAACTCCTGACTTGCCCAACAATGAATACCAACCTGAGGATGTGGACCAATGCCCAATGATCCAGGTTCCCTCAGAGGACCCAGTACTGTACACCATTGCCAGACATCCCAATAAATTGATGTCCTATCCTTTCCGCTTTTGCAGTTACACAGGCTCAGCACTCTTGGACTTGGGCACAGACTGAACCTTAGTCAACAGTAGCTTTGTGGATAAGTTCAAGCTGGCCACTAATCCTTTGCGGATTAAAAATGTGGTCCTGGCTGATGAACACCACATTGCCGTGACAAAGGAAACTTCCCCCTTCTCTGTCATGCTTGAGAACCTCTACTCCATCATCCAAGGTTTTGTCATTGACTTTCCTAAGTCTGACATTGTACTGGGACTAGACTGGTTACAGAAGAACAACCCTCACGTAGACTGGGCAACCTCAGTATTGACCATCAAGCGCAAAGGTGTCAACCACCAGATCTACCCTGACTCCGTGGACCAACTGCTATGAAACCACGTCTTTGTACGTATCACAGAGACCTAGGACAAAAAGAAAGACCTGAAGTCAATTGACTGGGACTCCTGCCAGTATGAGATCATACACTTCAAAGGCCACCAGGATACCTCCATGCCTCAGGACTGCAACATTGTGGCCCGCCACCCAGAAATCTTTAAGGAAGCGTTACCTGGCCTGCCCCCTGAGAAGCATATTCAGCACTCTATCCAACTCAAGGGGGCTGTGCCCAAGGCGCATCCTATCTACAGGCTAACCCCAAATGAAGACAACACCTTGCGTGCCTACCTCAAGGAGGCATTGGAAAAAGGACTTATCCGCCCCTCACAGTCTCCCTTTGGGGCTGCCGTATTCTTTGTGGCTAAGAAAGATGGTACCTTATGCCTGGTCACAGACTTTTGCACCCTAAACAAAGTTACCATCAAGAATTGTTACCCACTACCACTGATTGACAACCTCTTCAATGCCTTGGGAGGAGCCACAGTCTTCTCCAAGATTGATCTAACTGCAGGCTACAATCAGATTTGTATCAAGGAGGAAGACATCCCCAAAACAGCCTTCCGCACTAAATACGGCTCCTACAAATGTGTGGTACTCAACTTTGGCATGATCAATGCCCTGTCCACCTTTGTAACCTTCATGAACAAAGTGGTTGTGCCTCACATAGGCAAACATGCCCTAGTATACCTAGACAAATTATTGTCTACAGCTCCTTGGAGGAACAGCACCACAAAGACCTGGAGGCAGTCTTGGCAACCTTGGCACAACACAAACTGTTGGCCAAGCCCTCTAAATGCCAGTTCTTCCGTGAGCAACTACCCTTTTTGGGACATATAGTCTCAAAGGACGGCATCAAACCCAACAGTCAAAAGATACAGGCCATCTTCAAGATGCCACCACCCAAGGATAAGTTGGAACTCTGCACCTTCTTGGGAATGGTGGTCTATGTACAACGTTTCATACCTGACTGTGGCGTCTTGACTGCCCCCTTATCCTCCATAACCAGCGCCAAGTCTAAGTTTGTATGGACCCCATAACGTGACCTCTGTTTTAGACGCCTTAAAGAGAAGCTCACAACAGCTCTCATCCTGCAATACCCCAAACATGACAGGAAATACCAATTGAAAACCAACACCTCAGATGCATCCATTGGGGGAGTACTAAGAATCAGAAATAAATACAGTGACTTCCTGCTTGTAGCTTATGAATCACAAAAATTGATAGATGGCAAGTGTCAATATCCTATCCACAACAAAGAACTTTTGGCTATTGTGCACTGTTTAGTCAAATGGCGCTGTTACCCAGAACAGCAGGAAGAATTCACAGCATTAACCAACCACAAGTTGCTCATTTATTTCAAAACACAAGTGAATCTGTTGCGCCACCAAGCACGGTGGATGGAACAATTGGAGAGGTTTAACATGCTCATCCAGTACAAACATGGGGCTAAGCTTGCCATGGCAGACACCCTGTCCCGCCTGTATGTCTGTGCTTCAAGAGGAGAGAATGGGCTTGACCCAGACTGGCCTCTCTAAGTGCTACAAACAAAGGACAAAGGGTTCCCCCCTGGAACAACCAACACACCAAAGAAACAGTCATTAAGAATGAACACCTCTTTGCTGATGTATATGGGACCCTTAACAGAAAGATGACTGACATCACAACCATTCCCTACATCCCCACACATCAGTGAGTCAACACTATACTACGCTATCACAGAGACCTTGGGCATACCAAGAGCAGAAACCTATATGAGTTTCTAAAACATAAAGCCTGGTGACCAACCTTATACTGCAATGTCCAGGAAGTTCTAGCCCAATGTGAGGTGTGCAAAAAGTTTGCCAAAAGCAAAACCCCGCCAAAGTCAGTACTCCCCATCCGCACACAACTACCTAGAAAAGTATGGGCTCTTAACATTGTTGGTCCCATGCCAGGAAAACACAATGACAAGAAATACATCATCACCACCATTGACTTTGCAACAAGATGGCCAGTAGCCCAAGCAGTGAAGGCACACACCGGCAATGACGTTTGACAATAATTGGCAAAGAAATAATCAGCAAGTTTGGAAATCCAGAACTCTTGATAACCAATGGAGGTAAAGAGTTGACTTTCAAAGACACCAACATATACCTCACCAAGAATGGGGTCAAACACACCATAAAAACACCATATCACCCACAGGCTAATGGACGCGTAGAGTGGCTTAATGGTAGCCCCGTGCAAGCCTTAGCCAAACTCACCACCAGGAGACCTGAAGACTGGTATAAGCAGCTACCAACTGTACTACTTGTGTGTCAAACCCAAGTGAACAGATCCACCAGGAAAAGCCTGTTTGAACTGGTATACAGCATACAGTCAAATATCATTCAAGCATTGACAGGACCTAAACTGGAAATTCCAAGTGAACTTCCTCCACACTCAGACCCTCAAGTAATAGAGGCTAACCGCAAGCAAACAACCAAAGAGAATGAACGTCTGAAAAAGACATTTGTTCCCATTTGCAACAGACTTGAAGTTGGGGACAAAGTATGGGTCATGAATGTTGAAAAGAGCAAGTTACAACCTGAAAAAGTGGGGCCAGCAATCATTCTGAAGGTAAACAACAATAACACTTACCTTGTGCAAGGACTTGGCAAACGTAAGCAAGACAAGACCCTACACCATGACCGCCTACAACCCTGCAAAGCAAGACAGAAACAACAAGAAACTGCCCTGCCCGCTACAGAACAGCAACTTGTTCAGTATGGCGTCCGGGCTCCTGACAACCTCCCTGACAACCTGCCCCCAGAGGAGGCCAACCTTCAGTTGGGGGGTGTCAAAACCGCAGGCTCAACCCGCCAGCAAGGTTCTAAACAAGCAGGTTTGTGACCTGCAATCTAATTATCTGGTCACTCAAAGCCAGACTAGGAATTCAACTCAAATTACCAAATCCAACAACATGAACAGATGATGATCCTTTACGGTGGATACCTTGTTTTGGCGCTTGACTCATTACCAGGATCAAGCCACCCCCTTCTTTCATCCAGCCGTGTGATCACCAATCATATTCCTGTTACCCATTGATTCACATGAACTATATAATCCCTATCTCACAATAAAGATTATTATCTAGCTTCTAAATATTTTCCCCATGTAAATCTGCTAAAACAGCACAGTTACAAAATCAATAAAGATAACTATCTAGTTTTCAAATATTTTCTTTTGTAACTTACTAATATAGCACAGTTACAACACCAAGAAAGGTTCTCAGTCTGCTTTTGTTCTTTGGAGGTAGCATGTTTCAAATGGCTTATATCTTCTGTTTGTTGGTTTGGATCCTGTACTTGAACACTATGTGACCTAAGAATGGTAGTTGCTCCTTGAAGAACTGGTATTTGAAGGGTTTTCTAGAATTTTGTGTTGGGCTAAATATGCCAAACGCCACTTTCATGTCTTTGTGGTGCTTTTTAACATTTATGCTTTACAAGATGATATTAACTAGGTAAATTAGGGCCTGTTTTATAATTTGAGGTGCAAACACTTTGTTCATGAACATAAAAAACATAGGTGGTGTGTTGGTCATCCCAAAGTTGATAACAATGCACTTGTAAGACCTATATTTGTTAAAGAAAGAATTTTCTGGAATGTCATATTTCTTAATTAATATTTGATTATAGCCAGCTATGAGGTTGATATTGAAAAACACAGCGCCTCCCAGTGCATCAAAGAGATCATCAATCAAATGTAATGGGTATTGATTCCCTATGTTGACCTTGTTTAAAGCTCTGTAGTTGGTGATTAATTGTAGCAACCCATCTGTCTTGGCTAAAAAAATACAACTTCTTCAAAAGATAATTGTGAAGGTCTGATGAGTCCTTTCTCTAGAGATTCTTTAAGGTAAGTGCAAAGAGCATCATCTTTGTTTGGAGTGATGCAGTAGATGGTTTATTCCTTAGGTACAGCACCCTTTAATTGTATGGAGTGTTGGTGTAAGGGATTCTATCCCTTTAACAAACAATTCAGCAAATCTTGGACCTTTAAGTAGAAAAGAAAACTTGGAAATTGCATTTTTAAATGCTGAAATTAACAAATTTAATCATAACAGATTAATTGAATTAATCAATCCAAATCCGCGTTTAAAAACAATTAATGAACGCAATTTCAAAAGCAAAAGCTCTAATCAATTTGGAAACATATATTCTACTTTAAAATCAAAAAAATCAAGGTCCAGATGATGAATCTAATGGTAACCACTGTATAGGCTTTAAATTGAGCTCCAGAACCTCAGAAGCAACCAATCAGCCATAAATTAAATGCCTAAACACCATCTTTCAATATTCAGGGGAACCACCTAACCAATCACGGCCAGCACAAATACCAAGCCAGAGAAATAGTCCTCATCCAGATCCAAAAAAACTATACCCACCATAGTTCAGAAGTAAACTGCAATGTAATAGCCCAAATTACTTCTTCTTCTTGCATTGCAGGTTGCAGCCTGCTGCAGGCCTGCAAGGCAATACTTTCTAATCTATTATTGCAGGACCACCTGATAACCACTATGCTCTCCCCTTCACTTGATCTCAGTATTTAAATTGAGAACTTTCCCCTATCCAAATTGCTCCAACAATTTCTTATTCCTATCAACCCAATAAATCTATATTTTCAAACATCTAAACTTGATTAGTAGATTCAAAAGGTTCCCCCTTCAACAGCATGAAGTTCATCTTCCTTGGATGGGCTTTTTGTGTATTAATCAGTCATGGGTATGACAATGTGAACTTTGAAACTCCCAAACCAACCCCCACAGATAAATCAGAAAATTCAATTTGGTATTGTTTGATCCACACAATTGCCATTCTCCATATGTAGAAACAGCACAATTCCCTCCCATAATCCACCCCAAGGCCCCCTGGTTGATCTTGGGGTATACCAGCGTCTATTACCTGGTAAACCAATTCACTCCCTTTTTTGGGAGATTCTGCTTATTTGGTCATCTCTTGCACATTTTAATGATAGGGATTCCAGTAGGGTCCACTCTGGTCAAATTCAACTTGGGAGCTCTCCTTCATTTGATTGGAGAAAGACTCCCCAATGAGTGGATCCCTGACAGTTGGATGTGTTTTTTGGGGGGCATTCCTAAAAAATACTCCTCAAATATTTTGGGGTGCTTTGAGACTATCTCCTGATCTTGGGGTAATAGTGTCCTGCTTGTTTTTGAGGTGAATAACCTTTTACTGGCAGTTTGAAATAAATTTCAGGATAGTATAAAGCTGTTTCTAAGTGGTGAGTGATAAACACCCAAATACACATAGAGTTGATAAGTAAGCACCAACATGGCTTCAAATATTGTTTGGTAAAATTTTCAAAGAAAATGCTAGGATTTAATAGGAATATTAAAGCTAGCCAGAGTAAAACTAAGTATATTGCCTGTGAAAAGATCAAAGAATATTTGGAATAAAGCTCTGGATATTGAGAGTTAACAATGGTCTCAGTTTTCAATCCCACAGTAAAATTTTGATATTAGGAGGCATAGAAGTAACATTGGGTGGAAAAAAAAGAGTAGAACTTGGAACCATACCCCATCTTCCAGCTACAATACAATTTAGAATCAAAGTGTAGGTAATATATTGGATTAAACTAATCACCAGATGCATTTTTATATGTTAAAATCAAATAGATAAATTTTAGGTTTATTGAGAATTTAGGAGGACTCAACTCTTAGGAGTTGAACAATGGGGAAATTTCAATATGTACCAAAATTATTGACTCAGAAATACCACCTGAATCTATGGCTCCTAACCTGTCCCATCATTGCAACATGTACCTAGCCCATCAAGCAAAAAAACCTTGAATGATTAATTTTCAATGAGCTTTCTGATAAATAAGGTTATACTGGGTGATCATCATATTATGTCTATTTATCAGTGTCAGCTTGGTAAATATAATTGAATCCTGCTGATTGATTGGGGCTACCCTGACTCACTTTCAATCAACATTTTTATCCAAGTCCTTTAATTCTATAAACTTTGTCAATGGTTTTCTGGATGTTTTTGTCTTTTGACTGGGAAAATTTATTTCCAGTATTATGAAAGCTATTGTGACAGACAGGAGTCCCGTTCAATGTCCTTGAGGTTCTCCTTTTCTTCCTGGGTCTCAGCTATATGTACAAAAACATGGTCTCTTAGGAGTTGGTACACTGTGTCTTGTTATACCTGATTATCAATTCCCTCACATTTAACAGTTAGCACTGATGTGATTCAGTATATATGAAGATTGTTTCTTCTTAGATAATCCAGGACAAGTAACATATCAAATCTTGTGAAGTCAATGACAGGTCCTTGGATAGCAGAATGGAGGCTTTCCAGAGCAATGAAGAAGTGAGAAATCTCCCAGGTAACAGCAATATAATGTTCATCAGCTAAAAATATGTTCTTAATCTGCAAAGGCTTATTAGCTAGTTTTAACTTGCTCACAAAGTTGCTGTTGACTAAGTTACAATCTGTTCCTGAGCCCAAGAGTGCTGAACCAGAGTAACTTTAAAATAAAAAATGATAGGACATCAATTTATTTGGGTGTCTGGTAATTATGTATAGTACCAGGTTTCTTGATGGTACCTGGATAATTGTACATTTTTTTATTTCCTCAGGTTAATATTCATTACTTGGAGAGGCTGACAGTTGTCAGGGATAGCTTGGCCTGCTTATTGCTCTTTTTGGACTTTTCCTTCATCCTGTTTGCCTTGGGTGGCAGTGATTATGAAATGTGTACAGTTGAACTGACCATTATTCCTATTATGATAATTAATGGGTGCCTGAGGCTTATTGTTGTTGTAATGCAGAGAAAAGCTGGAAACCCTGGGGGGTTAGAGTCCTTGGGTCTCTCTCTTTCCCAATTGTGCACCTTGTGAAGCCCATTAGAGGGTTTCCCTGCTTTTTCTGCTTCATGGTACAGACTTTGGAGGCTGGTTGCTTGATCCAAGTTGATATGTCTATTATGTGAGGCTTGAGTTCATTGTAGTACATGAGGTGTGTGGTAGGGTTTCAAAGGCCATATCAGAGGGGGGTGTAGATGTAATGTTTTGTAGGCTCTTGTCAACTCTTTTACTGGGCCAGCTTACATCAGATTCTTAATTTGGTGGATGATCATGAGTTCTGTGTCCTTCATCACAAACCTGGTCAGGAAGTCCTGCTTGAAGGTCTCTCATTCCTTCTTGGTATGATTATCATCCATTTGTTGCATCAAGTGCCCACATCATGGGTAAGTCAAATGAAGATCTCCATAGTCCATAAGTCTACTGTACATTAAATTTGTACCAGCTTTTTTTGTACAGACTGGATCCACACTGTGGTGCTGTTTTTGGCTCCCAAAAACAACTCCAAGCGGCACTGCAAAGTCTCTGGACCATGTGCACAGGAATGATGCTCTTGTCATTGGTTTGAGAGGTGGAAGAGGGAGCCTGAAAGAAACTTTGCTCTGACACTGCATTGAAAATGGGAACTGGGATTGACATGATTTGGTACAGTACATGTCCTTCTGGTATTTGGTTCCTGGTATGTAGAGCTTCCAATCCAATGAGAGCCTGTACATGATTATTTTGTATATTTATTGACCACAGCAAGTACAGGCAACAGAATACATTATGAAAAAAATAGGTATGATGAAGAACCTACCTGTGCTACCAATGTTGTAACTGTGTTGTATTAGAAGAGTTAAAAGAGGAAAATACTTGGGAACTAGATAGTTATCTTTATTGATATATATTGTAAAGTTACTCCCCCCTTTGGCCCTGGATAGGACAATCTTACCTCAACATAAAAAGAAAACCTCCCAAAAACCAGTCAGACCACTCAATTCCTTGAAAGATTTGGCACACACAGTGGATGAAATATTTTTATTAGAATATACCATGAATTCCCCTGCTGCTGCTGTCCCATCCTGGGAAGAAACACTAACCAGTTTGGATTATTTGCTGGCTTTGTTGTTGACCATTGTTAAAGACCATAAGGGACAGCCAAGAAAACGTTGTAACTTTGATGTCAACAAGTTCAAATCCAGCTGGGATATTTGGAACTATTAAGTATCTCATATGTGCCAATCAATCAGGAGTTGATTCATAAATTGATGAGAAACCTTCCAATCCTCCTGGATCATCCTTGCAAAATTTCTCTTCTGGCCAATTAGATTTGCCAATTGGGTCAGGTGATCATCTAAATATAGACTCTGTCCTTTAAAACAAGCCTGTAGACTTTTGGTCCTCTGTTTGTTCATGCTATATTTCATTAAAAGTTTAGTAGAATTTTTAAAAAAATAATTTTTTTGTTGGACTCCTCTTTGAATCCAGTGCTTTAAATAATTATTAAGACACTTACCTTGTCTTACCTTCTCCTTCCTGTCATGGTCTTCTCCCACTATTCCAGAGCTCCTAGTGTTAACATTAACGTTAACATCAAGTCTTACATGTTTCATTTTCAAAATTTAAGTTCAAACTTAAAATTTAGTATTAAAACACTATATTTATTACTTTGAGTTCAAGATCTCAAGGTTATTTCCTAACTTCAAACCTGACCTCCAAGATATCAACTTTAAGGATCTTTTTCTGTGTCCTGCTAGGATTTTAGGGTTTTGGGACCCCTCTTTCACTTAGAAGCCGCCAAGATACCCTTGGATTTCTGGTGTCCTTCTGTTTGACCTCTCCCAACTATCTTAAAGGCTTCTAAATTTATCAGTGTTTTCATAAATGTTGATTCCAGTGCTCAAATTTGTGGTGTTTACCTTGGCACTGGTTCTGTTTATGATCTGGTCTACTTCCACAGACCACTGAAGACAAATATCCTCCTCTACCCACCATATGTGATATAACCCTGTCCAGCTCTTAAATCTGCTTGAAGATCTCCTTTATAGAGCCCAAGATCTCCTGGCCACCAGGGAGAATTTGATCAAAAGTCTCACTTGCAACAATATTGATCTGTATCTCTCAGAGCCAGATTTCTCATCCCCTCAGAAGATGCACTCCTGGTCTTCCCCCTGAAAAAGAGGCCCCACCCACTTCCCAGGATGCGCCTGTGCTCCCAGAGAACACTCCCTGGCTATTAGGTGACATGGTGTTGATGGGAATTAATTCTTGCTTCACCTAACTGTCCCTTGTGTCCTCTCTCTGGACACCTGTTCAAGCGGCTATATCTGTCAGGGATCCAGCCTGTGGGGGTTCTTGAGAACTTGAAGGTGGATGGCCTGTAGGTCCTGAGGGAACAACCAGTCACAAGATTGGAGCTAACTTTACAATATAATATAATTTTTTGTCCAAGATGGCCCAGGGTCCACTGGCAAGTACCATGGAATCAATAAGGCCAGTTAGGGTGATGTGCATCACCCCAAATATTTGAGTTGAGGTAGATTCATTAGCTGCAACATATTCCTGTGGGCAGTTGGGCCACAGGGTGTGGGGTTGAGTCATTGGTACTAGGTAGGTGGGCAGGTAGTTGTATTTGTCTTGGAACAGTAGGGGAGGCACAGTGATCCAGGCTCCTTCTCTGCTGATGACTTTTGTCTCTCTGGTCCTGGCCTTGGGGCTGTAGAGCAGGATTTCCTCTAAGGTGAATTTTGAATACACCAGGTTGGGTGGGTATTCAGTGAAATGTACCAGGCCAAAGGGTGCTCCAGGTGGACAATATAGCTCAGGAGGACAGTCTGTGGTTTCTTGGGGTTGATGGACATGGGGAACAAGGCCTCAAAGGTTAGTCTGCAAATGAAAGAGAACTAAAATCAAATATGAGATGACCTGGTTGAACCAAAGTTTCATATCACTTTATTGCAAGAATGGCAATGGGCAACTTCCTGGTGGCCCAGGGTATAAGTATTCCCATCTGCCATGGGAAAACTTTTTTGATACCCCTCAGGCCGGGTGGTACCATCTACCAGGGTTTGGAAGCCCTTGGTGGCGTCCTTCCCAGGGTATTTCTCATTGGCTGGATCAGAATGGGAAAAATTAAATTCCCTTTTTGAGATGCAGGATTTTTCATCCTTAGGCCACCCACATTCTACAGGAAGCTTCTTCAATTTCCCAACAGCAGTGACCCCAGTTATCGTGGGATTGTTGGCCAGGCCTGCGCTCTCATTGGAAGGACTAACAGGATCCTTTTGCAGGTGAGACATTGGTGTGGGTAGCTCTAGGTTGGTAGGTCTCAGGGGTTTCACCAAAGTTGAATTTGTCTCTGGTTCAAGCCCAAAAAATGCAGGCAGCTGGGCCTGCAGGCTGCCAGCCTGCAGAGTTATGGGATTTGAATCCTGTAGTTGGGATTCTACCACGTGCATTGTTAACAGGAACTTGTCACTTGTGACAATACCAGTCCTGCACTGAATGGTGTCCTGGTGGGCCTTTCCACCAGGATGAGAGCCAAACTTAGTTATTTTATCCCCCTCTCTCACATATATGACTTATATAGTTTGAGGGAACCATTTTAAGAGAAACAAGATTGGGACAATCAATCAATTGGATTGAAAAGGAAGTGGCTTGATCCTTATAATGTCTCAAGCTTTAAATTAAGCTTTACATCAATCAGAGATTGTCACTTGCTCTTAATATCTTGTTAGGAAACTTGAGTTGACTTCTGAATTTGCCTTTGAGTTGTAGAGAAGTCAGTTTGAGTAAAACATGTTTCTTGTGTGAAACTTTTCTGGGGAGCCAACTATGCTGTTTCAAAAAATCCCTCAAAGATGAACTCCACCTAGGCTATTTTTTGGGTCCCTATCAATGGAACAACTTAGACTCAGGAAATAAGTCTCCCAAGTGACTTTAATCTAGACTAGAACCCCATCAGTAGCCTCTACCTATGTCATCAGAAGCAAGCATATCTCATGCACTACTACTGTTTTTACTCACCCAAGTGGTTAGTTTGAGCCTTTAGGTGAAAATTAACCAACTTGTCTTTCTAGAGACCTTTAGTTCATTAATTTCTGTATCTTTTTCTCTGAAAAGACATCCTTGACGTTTCTGGGCTATCTATACTTTCCCACAAGATTTAAGACCTCCTTAAAGCTATCCTCAAGTCATAGAAAAAGAAACTTTACATCCTATCCAGGTAAAGTAACCCAACTTTATTATCACCCCAATTGGTGTCAGGATTTAAATACTATCTAAAAACATCTATATCAGGGAATTCCTAGCTGTATTATCATCCCAGTTAGCCTCAGGATGTTTATACCCTTTGGTATAACCATCCCAGGGTACCCCTTCTATCTTCCCAGTATACTGAACAAGGGGCCATCTTTCTAATGTCTCTAGGCATAGATCACCAATTCCAACCACCAAGGCTATTCATATCAATAAACTAGTCACCATTTACTTTTCTAAGGTGACCAATATTTATTTTATTAATAATAAGCTCTTGCCTGAAAAATAGCTCCTTATGTGAATCATCACAAACCCCCAACCATTGACTTTAAGATTCTCACATCAGCCAAGGCTGCCAATGAAACCAACACTAGAATATTTGGGCCTTCTGTCACTTAAGAGGATGCCAGTTACCAGGTCACTCCCAATAATAACACTTCAGAATAGAAGAGTTAAGAAATCATTTTTCACAGCCTGCCAATAAAATACTGCCCTGCCTCAGTGCCATTTGCGCCCAAAAGCCCATGTAGTCTACATGTCCAAATCCCAGATACCCAAGCTTCTAATTTCCAATCTCTTGAAGTAAAGCCTGGTAATGAAGCACTATATGAACCCCCAAGTCTAGCACCAGGCTTCATCACCATTTCAAATAAAAACATGTTATTAACAATTGGTTCTCCTAACTTTTTTCATATTTTGTTCTAGTCATCTGCCACCTGAACACTATTCTTTCTGGCCTGTCAGCCTTTCCTCCTGAAGTTTTATGTCCACCAGGAGCATCTTATATGCCCATTCATTTTGCATAGTACCCTCTGAAGCCTGAGTTTAAAAATTATACACCCAATAATATATTATTATCTGATCCCTTGGCTCACAAAAATAGTTAACCAGATTTAATTGTAAAAGTATCTGGCACTTTAATGAGCCCAGGTTATTCAAGTATAAGTATATTTTCTTTCATGCCTATCAACTCAAAACAAAACCACCCATGACACCCAAACCCACATACCTGTCTATATTTGCTCTCTCCCCTGACAATACTAACAAACTATTTGAGATAGTGTACATTAATCTCTCTGGTGTAATTGGTATTGTAATTTCAGCTACTGGCCCCTGATCTTGGGTGAGCCAATCTCTGTCCTATATTTTCAGGTTAGTGTCAATCCTATGATGGGCTATGCCTGTCCAACCTGTGGCCCACCATATCCCCAATTATGATGGGCTGGCTGCCCAAGGATGGTTCCTTGACAGTAACTGTTGCACAAATCATAGTTACATATTATTAATAAAAAAATTAAATCCATTTATTTTATTTTATTTATTTTTTAGTTATCTTTTTAAGTGGAAATTTTACCTTTGATGGTATTTGAAATGTTTAAAAACACTAGATTAATATAGATATCAGTGAATTGAAAGGGAAGCAGAGTGCTTTACAAGGTTTCCAAAATCTATCAAGGGCTTTCTGAAATTGAAATCATAGTGACAAAATCAAAAGCAAGAAACCTGAACATTCATGGCAAAAGGTATTTACACTATATTGTACTAGTTACTACTATTAGATTTCTGCAGTACCTTGAGAAAGATACTCTGAAGTTGTCCTGGATTGGATGTTAATTCTTAGAGGTGTTTTAAGAGGTTGAACCACAGAGCACAACTAAATGGGCTCTAATAATGGAAGCCTATGCTTCTTTAAAAAAATAGTCCAAGTATATTTTGAAAATTAAAAGACATGGCTTTATTTTAACTCTTGATGCTGTGAATTCTCTTGGGTTGCAGTTTTCTTTTCATTCAAGCTCAAACTAGAGAGAGAAACAATATGATTTGAACTCCACAATTAGTGCATTCAAATAGTTAGAAAAATATACTTATTCAGTGAATTTCTTCAGGCATTTTTCCAACCTTGATATCCTTACCCTTTAATGAGCCAAGCTGTCAGGAATTTATACTGACTTTGTTCTACCTTGAATGTCTTGGCGGCCTGCCAAGACATCTATTGGAGAAGCTTCCAATATTACTGATAGGCTTAATTGATCTAAGAAGCCTTTGTGAAGTAGATTCTGATCACTTATTACAAGAACAACCAGGAATATTATAGACTCCAATTAGGAATGGTTCCTGATTGGCTAGAGTTAATCTGGAATACTCTGGCAAACCTCCGGGTTGAAGAATATGAGTTTCTCCAAGGACCAAAAAGAATGTGCCCAATTCGCACAAGCAAACCACCAGTGCCACTGCAAATTCCTGCAAGAAAGGTTGCCCAGGAACAATATGTTATGCACTAAAAATAGAGTCATAAATTAGCGCCGCCACCGCTGGTACACTAATAGATTATGCTTTACTCTATGGCAATTAGTACCCAGCGCAGGGTACTATGATATGGAATTCCATACCATTGCATGGATGCCTAACTCTGGGGGTTGATGCTGGCGGTCTGGGGTGAAAAGACTACCAAGCAAGAGTTAGATGTGCCAGATGATCTTATCCTGGCAAAAGAGCGCTAGCTCTATAAAAGCCCTGCCATTGGACTAATGGAAGGCAGACAAAAATACCAATATCCTACTGTAGAACCTTTTCACAGTAGAAGAATAAATCCGAGTTCCAAGACCGTCATCAGTACTTGAAGAACTATGCAAGCCGTCAGCTTAGAAGCCGCTTGCTTGTTGCCTCCCTTAGACACTGCCAGTTTTTGCCCTGTCAAGGAATCCCAGACGTCGCAAGTAATGCTTGTCGCCAAACAAGCTTTTCCTATCAACATAATGACTAAGATTACACAACTACATAATAAAGCAAATCATAATCAGACCGCCAGGTCTGAGAGCAGAACCAAAAGTTCTGACACAAGCCAATCTTCTTTGGAGCTCTATGGTTTTAATTGCATTGATTCAAAAAAGAGGTGTCTCTTTTAGAGTTTGTGTTTGAGCAGTGAAACTTATGGAGCCCTAATCATTTACTAAAAGCTGAGTATGCTACCTATGATTATGTCAAGATTGGCAAATCTAACAATTCAAATATGGCTATTGTGCAATTACCATCTTTCCCAACTTGCCTTGCTTCCAGAATGCCTTCCAGAAACCCTCCTGTGCATCTAGAAATACATTGATCCATTTTATGTTTTACAATTGCCTTATAAGGCTACCATCCAATATTCAATAAAATCATCCTTTCTTCTCTAATTCTTGACTCCCCACAGCGTAACCTTGTCAATTATGCTGTCTCGTTTCAGTCACTATTAATGTAGGGGTTTAAATTTACCATTAAGAATTAAAATGGCCTTTCATAATGTTGGCTTATCATAGTTCTTCAGATATGCACGTGATTCAACAAAAAATAATTTTGTGATTAAAAATCTGGCATGATGAGATGTAATAGATGGTCCCGACGCTCAAAAGCAGATTAAGTTGTATAATTTGAATTGTAAAGTTTAACCAAAAATAGACAATTAAGACTAATTTTTTATGAAGATAAAGAAGTATTATGAGCCTTTGTTTGACGAAGCTTGCATAGGATTGCTCAAAACTAAGAGTTCATTGTAATAAAACCTTAGGTCCTTGATTTTCCCCCTGTAGATAGCAACTTTTAAAAGATATTCATTTAGTTTAAGTAGCATGTTCAGAATTTATTCTGTTGAGAATAACGGAATAGGCTAATTGTGAAGAAGATCCCGGAGAGAGTTGTTAGCATCCTGAATGTTACGCTCCAGAAAGCTTGCTTTTTTATTAAGCGCTGCTTGGGTGTCTTTATTGGTTGCTGCCTTAGCCGATAACTCTTTTTTAAGCTCACTTTGCGGTGTGAATAAAAACCTAAAAACAAGACAAGGGTATTAATTAAGTAAATAAGGGTTGCGAAAACGCAATTAGACTCTCTTACATTTTTCCAATAGATTTATAAGTCGGTGTTTCGGGCTGAAGATTTGAAAGCTCCTTGGAAACAAGATCAACAATCCGAATTTCTCTTTGACTTTGCTGGAGCTGGGCACGAACTACGCTCAATTGTTGAGAATCCTCGCCAATTTTATTCTGGATAGCCATGAATAACTATATTTAAACAATATGAGAATGTACACATAGCTTCTAAAGTAGCAAAAATGGCTAAGGAATATTCCGTTAAATTTTTTTGAATACTTACGTTTTTTGCTTCGTCTTGTGACATTTTTATGTTCTATGAAAAGAATTAGTACAGAGGAAGTTAAGCTTTATGGCTCGAAGTGTACAAAATTTTATCTAATTTTTAGTTACATTATTTTCCTTAGCAATTCACTTCCTTTTAAGAAATAAATCATAAGCTAATGTGCGGAAAGGTAGTTTAGGAAGCGAACTATAGTAAACTTCAAAAAAGAACCCCCAAACTATGTTATCAGAAAGCTTAAACTTTCTAAGGAAAATGCTTTATTTAAAAAATGTGCCCAGCGAAAAATTATGATTCTAGAATTAAATTATTTTGATATCTTCTTTCCGATAAAAGTTTGTATTTATTATAAAACAATACTAGATTATACTAAGAATTAGATTAAGAGTCAGCTATGTGGGTTATTTATAAGTTGAACTAACTTTATTTGAGTTTTTGGCCTTCGCTTTAGTCAACTTGAATTGCCATGATAAGCTCTTGTGATTACTTCTCACCCGTGGACTAAAAATCAAAGCCCAGTTTAAAAGCAGCATTATGAGTGGTTGGACCATTTAAATTTAATGTTTTGGCATTTTGAGCCATGCGGTTGCCAAGCTTTAGTATTTATTCTTTTAATTTAACATTGAGCCTATAAAAATTGGCTCTTCCAAAATAGTAAAAAATGAACAAAAATTGATGTTGGACAAAATAAGCTCTAAGCTTTGAATCCTGGTTTTAGAGGTACAGTTCCATTTGGTTGCAAAAATATCTTGGTATTTTCTTTTTCAAGTATCCCAAAGTTAGAAATCAATATGATCCTCTAAAATCAGCTAACAGCCTGTCTGTTCAACTTGGTGCCCTTTTGCCAGAACATGTACCACCATGAGTGTCAGGGTATCAACCCTTTTGAGCAGGCTCATGGGGCATTGGGATGGGGCTGGCTGGTGAGTAGAGCTCATCACATGATTGGGGCTACTTGGCTACATAAAAGAGAGTGTATCCTAGCCAAGACCACAGACCTGTTACAGGTATCATAGAACCCACTAACTCTGTAAGAGTGATGTACAAGATACCAAACAACTGACTGAAAGAGAGGCAACTGCCAGAATTAACTCATTCTGCAAATTGACTTACTGAATGTCGACAATTTGTCGACATTCAGTAAGTCAATATTATTTTAGTATTTATCCACCAGAATTGGGCATTTTCAAAACTAAGCTAATTTTTCATAGTGAATTATTAAGTCAGAATTGCAAAATTAAAAAGGAACAGGCATAATGTCAACACCATTTAAACAAAGGCTTAATTTTAAGCCAAAAAACTAATATAATTTACTATGAAAATGTAAGTTTCTTTGTACTTTTACATTAAGGTCAACTCCAGTAAGTAATATCTGGATGTCAACACCAAATAAGAATCCATAAATTTCTTAATAAAATACACAATATTCTAAAAATAACTATTTTTTATATTTTATACTACTGTTTTTATTAAATATATATTAAGATAAGCATTGAACAAAGACATATGCCAACTTTCATAGTGTTCTTTGTATTATTTAGATATTTACTGTTATTTTAAACTCACTGGATAAACTATAGCTTATTTCCAGAAGTCCACTTAAGCCAAAACGCATATGTTAAAACTAGAAATTATATATGTATTTATAATGTCAACTTTGTGTCAAATTGATGCATCACCTAAATTGCAATAAAGGGGTTTGGCTAAGCAAACAAAGTGACATAATTTAAGCGAGATTTAACAGGAGAGTTACTATAAAAGAACACTGGCTGCCTGAATGTTGACACCTTCACTGGTTTATTAGTAAAACACTGTTGCTTAACAAAAAGCACACATACAATGGTATGATAATTCAGGCCAAAGTGCCCAGGGCTGTACTTTAGACTTCCCTCTACAATCCCTATCATTTTGTTTTCATAAGTTACATATGCAAATCTTTAAAAAATTTAAATTTAAAAATAATCAATTTTGGCCTTAAAAAACCAACTCCAGAAAATATTAACCAAACTTTATAAGTGATTTACATAGTGTTTTTCTACTTTAATGCTGACTGTCAGTATGTTGACGTCAAAATTAAAGCGTTTTTTTATGCTGACAAACTAAATTAAATATTTTTGACTATTGTGACTACCAGAATGTCAACTTTTTATTTAAACATGGTTTTTTCTATTCTTTACTAATAAACTAGCTCTGAAATTACTTTTCATACTTTTATAAACTATTTAATTCATAATAAAAAATAAAATAAGTGATTATTATTTAATTTTATTCATGTTTCAACTGATTATTCTTACTTTATGAACTCTACTCTAATTATTGTAGGACAAATCTTCCAAGAAGCCACAAAAGAGCCCCAAGTCAACCAAGAAAGTACCCAAAGCCTCTGAAAAAGCCCAAAGTCCCTACCCCAACAAAAAACCAGCCAAAGAGCCCTCAAAGAAACAGAAGACAAAGGAGAAGACCCCAGACCCTGAAAGCAAAGAGCCCTCCCCTGCCCTCTTCTCTTTTCCAAGCTGGTACCAATCAGAAGGAGATGAGGTTCCACTAAACAAGCAAGGAAGAAAGAAGATACCCAAGAGTCCAGAACCCCAGTCAAGCCCAAATGAATCAAGCTCAAATGAATCAAGCCCCAAGGAATCAAGCTCATCCTAGTCCAAGAAGCGCAAGAATCCAACTCCAGATAATTCCCCTCCACCGCCCAACAAATCTGCACCTTCATCCTCCTCATCAAGTATCAATAAAGAAGATCCTGATGATTACCTTTCTGACTATCATCAAGAACCAATTGGCCCCTGGGATCCCCTAAAGGTTCACAATATATGTAACGCCAAAGGAGAGTTTAAGCTCCCAAAGAAGTTCCCTCAGGTTTTCCCTCTAATGTCTGTCAAAGGAGGTGTAAGTTTAGTCTGTGATGGCTATGTTTTAATTGCAACAATCAAAAGAGAGCAGGAAGAAGCATTATGTTTGTGAAGATAGAAGCTGCGCTGCCAGGATCAACACAAAAGGATAGGATAAAGTTACTAGTGAAAAAGGAGAGCACACATGCAATGCTCCAATCAATCTTATTGAAAAGCTTCTAAAGTGGTACTTCTACCAAATGGTCCCAGTATCCAATTATGTCAAGGCTTCTGATCTGGAAGTTAAAGCCACCAAACACCTAAGTAATGAGAACCTGAAGCTCATCCCTGACCGCAACCAGTTAGTGAAGTACATATGTGACAAACACCGTGATCTATTCCCCCATAAGAAATCTGCCATTGTCCAAGGAGAGTTAGTATTTACAGAGGAGATAAAGATGTTCAATGGTAATGAGGTATTCCTTTTACATGATGATGGGCCTACAGCAGAGGCAAGAATTATATGCTATGCTACACAACATAACCTGGAGCAGTTAAGGGATTCAGAAACCTGGTTATGTGACGGTACCTTTGCAGTATGCCCCTGCCTTTTTTTACCAACTATGGGTTGTACATTCCCTTATTGAAGGCAAGGTGATCCCATTTGCCTACTTTCTGCTTCCTGGGGCAACAGAAGAGATCTACACAAAGGCCTTAAAAATTCTTCAGGAGTGCATCAAAGCCCTACCCAATAATAAAAAGATTCCCCCTGGTCATAACACTAGAGCCAATCCAGATATGATGAAAAGGATGAAGCCACCCTTGCTGCATAACAAGAAGCTCAAGATAAAGCACTTGGCCCCTCAACTATAATCATTGACTATGAAACTGCCCAGTATAACACTTTTGTAAACACCTTTGATGGAGAGGTCCAGGGGTGTTTTTCCATTATTGACAGGTTGTCAACAGGAAACTAAAGGGTCTACCTGAGCTCAGCAAGCTCCACCGTCTAGATACATCAGGAAAGTGCAAGTTCTTAATTCAGCAGTTTGTAGCACTAGCTTTTGTAAAGCCAGAGCATGCTGGACAAGCCTTTGAGCTCCTATTCAAGGATCCATATGCCAAGAAACATGATGGTGCCTTCTACCCTTTCATTCTATATTATGAACCACAGTGGATTGGACGTAAGGTCACTAAGCGCCGGAGCAAGCCCAAAGCCAAAGCCAACTGGAACTGCTACCAGGCAGTTCTTAAGGATGAGATGAAAACAACTTAATCTTTGGAGGGCTGGTATAAGCATATCAAGTCCTCCTTTGGAATCAAGCCCAGATACAACACCTTCTACAAGCACCTCAAAGTCCAACAGTGGAAGACTGCTGTATCCATCAGAGATATTGAGAACTGCCCATCCAAGAAGAAGAGAACCACCAAAGAGAAACAGTATCAAGAGAAGACCAAGGACGTTGTCAAGGCCAAATATAAGCTTTCAGAGATTGGGGAATACATCAAGAAGATTGCCACAGTTCTTAATGGCAACCAGGTGATCACAGTCTAGCTTTCAATTAATTTTATTGAGTATTGCCTAATTTTGTATATAGCTCTTATATGTTTATTATAATCTTTTTAAGTAAATAGTTATTATAAATAACTCATTAATAATTTATGATACTGTTTTTATAAAATCATTGATTTTCTATTGATAGTTTGATGCTTTAGACTGTATTACATGGCCTATATTGGTACTTTACTAGTAAATTATATGTTTTTTGTAGTTTTCAATATAGAAAAAACTTTATATTACTGTTTCTGATTGTTATATTTTCCTATAATACGTGAAATTTTATTTAGTATCTTTTTGTTTATTGGATTTTATTTGTTTTTATAAGTGAGAAAAAATATTTTATAGTAAAGATAGCTAATTTCATAGTGAATTATTTTTGAAGTGTATTTTTATGAATTTTTTTAATTGTCATGTATCATTTTTTATGGACTTTTTAAAATCTATGCTGTCACATTACCCTAAAGCGTATCTTGAAGCTTAATTTTTATTAAGTAAAATGTTCAGGAAACAGGTTTCTGCTTATTAAAAAAGTGTCAGCATTTAGTTTTCTGCATGAGTTAAAACTTAATTCTGACTTTTCAATGCTGTTGACATTAAAGTATTTTTAATTCTGATTGTCAACATATAGTAAGTTAACTTGTGGAATGAGTTAATTCTGGCGGTTGCTGAAAGAGGTGTATGCAGGATTTTTGTGGCAGGGAGGACAGCTTGGTTTGGGAGTGGCATGATAGTTTCAATTTACAACGTAATTGACTGTCTGAAGCATAAAAAATAGAAATTTGAAATCCAGCAAAAAAACAAGATCCTCAGATTTTGAATGCCATCATTGACAAAAGAAGATCATGGCTACAACCACTATTAAAACAGAAATTCCAAATTCAGCCTCCAAGGTCTCTAAAAACACCATTCAAACATCCTGATATTTTTTTGGCAGAAAAAAAGTCCTGAACCCCCTTTATGATATCATAAACAGCAGCTACATAATTCAATACACAGAAGTGTGTCAGCACTCCAAAATTCATAACTAGCTACTAGCTTCATAACAGAAGCTTAGTAGTTGTATAGCTAAGGCTTTACCAATAAAGCTTAAATTTTTCCTATCAATTTTAATTTTGGAATTTATTAAAACCTGCTTTCTCTTAAACTATTAATTTTTGTGTTACCCTTGAAGAATGTTTTTATGTCTTTCCTATTTTACTTTTGAATCAATGACAAGCATAGCCTCAAACTTATCAATCATTTGTCCTCAATTTCCTGCAGAGGATTTAGAATATGAAACTCTCCTCACAATTGATAATTTAACTTATGTTGAGTTTTATTGGCTTTTCATTTTCTCATTCATTGTCAGGAAACCATCCTTGGGTTGTCAGCTTATCAGAATTAGGAATAGAGCAGGCCACAGGTTGGGGGCATTGCCCACCATATTATTGCTGTTAACTTAAAAATTTAAGAGAGGTACTAACCCACCCAAGACCAGGGGCCAGTAGCTGGAATTATAGTATCAATCACACCGGAAAGAATATTGTACACTACCCCAAATAACTTGTTGGTGTTGGTGTAGTGAGGAGGTCAGGTGCAGACAAACATGTGAGATTTGGTATGTGTGGTGGGTTCATATTAATTTGATAGGCAGAGAGAAAATTGTATTTATACTTGAGCATTCTGGGCTCTATAATATAGCAGATGACTAGAATGAAATATGGAAGCAATTGGGAGAACAAATAGTTCATAACTGTTAGGGCCCAAGGCCCAGGAGCAATATCAACAGGTTTGAACCTGCGTCTGTGCTTGGCAAGCGCTCACGTTGATGGCAGTGTAAGCTTTTCAGGGGAATCAAACCCCTGAAGAGCCACCAGGGCAAGTGAGAGGTTGGGCCAACTGGTCTGGCCTATTTAGGCCAGGAGTGATTAGCCACAGCTATTAATGAAGTCAGGACTAGCCAATTGGCTGACTCAGGGGGGCTAACGGCTCCCAACAGCTTGGAAGCCACTGGCTTCAAGCACAAAAGGGAGCTGACTGGCTCCCAGGCAGCAGCTGAGTGCTTCAGCTGGGTGCTGGAGAAAATCTAGCACTAGCTGGGATTTCTCCAGTCCCCAACCAGCCCTGCGGATACTGTGCTGGCTGGCAACCTCCTGAATTAAATCATACAATATGGAACATCCTCCATGTTGACAATTCTTAAAAATATTTTTCTTATTTTCAGTATTAAAGATTATTTTTTTTCTTAATTAAACAATTGACATTGATAATAGAAGCAATATTTGATTTTTATTTTGAGCTTTTAATTGAAATTATAAAAGATAAAGCAAAAACAATTTTTGAAATTGTCAACATGGAGGATGTTTCATTCTATATGAGTTAATTCTGGAGGTTGCCTGCTGGCTGCCATTTCTATCCCGGCTTCCTCCCCTGAAGTGCCTGCTGCTTCTGTTTCAGTTGTGTCCCCTGTTTCTGTTCCTGTCAAACCTACTGTCTCTGTCTCCAATGTTTTTCTGCTTTTACTCAAAATAAGGCCAATTATGAGGATTTCCTGGATATGCAGGAGTGTAAGGTCTTATCCAATAAGGTTCAAAATTATAAACTAATCCATGCAAGTTGCTAGGGTTAAGATTTAATAAGTAGAGGAATGTAGGGACTGTTTGTAAAAATACCTTCAAAAGGCCCACTAAAACCTTGTAATTTGATACAAAAGGTGTCATATAATTGAATAATCCTAAACAAACTATATAAAGTAGAGTATTAAATAAAGATTAATTTGTAACTAATGGAATGTTGACGTTAGGATACTCCCTGTCAGGGATCCAACCAGTGGGGGGCTCCTGAGAGCTCGTGGGCTGACGGCCCGCGGGCCCAACAGGGAGAGCCCACCACAAGATTGGGGCTAACTTTACAATATAAGATAACAATTTCCCAAGGACTGCCTAAGGTCTGCTTACAGGCACCATAGAATCAATCAGTCCAGTGAGGGTGATATACATCACCCCAAATATCTGGGTGGAAGTGGATTCACTAGTGGCAATGGATTCTTGCAAGCGGTTGGGCCGCAGGGTGAGGGGCAGTGTCATTGGACCCAAATATGCAGGCAGGAAATTATCCTTGTTGCAGAATAGCAGAGGGACCGGATAATTTTGATATCTTCTCTGTAAAGGACTTCTGTCTCTCTAGTTCTAGCTTCAGGGTTGTGGATTAGGATTTCATCTAGAGTAAACTCCAAATATGCCAGGTTGGATGGGTACTTGATGAAATGTACTGGGCCAAAGGGAGCTCCTGGTGGATGGTAAAGGTCAGGCGGATGGTCCGCGGTTTCTTGGGGTAGGTGAGTGTGGGGTGCAGAACCGCGAGACGTAGGCTGTAAATGAAGTAGAACTAATAACAAATAAGGTATGATCTGGTTGAACCAAAGGTTCATGTCACTTTATTGCAAGAATGGCAATGGGCATTTTCCTGGCGGTCCAGGGTATAAGTATGCCCATCTGTCATGATAAAACTTCCACAAATTCCCTTGGCCCAGGTTTTCCCATTTAACAGGTCTTCCCAGTCCTTGGTGGAATTCATTGCAGGGGTTATTCCATTGGCTGGATTGAACTGAGAATGCTTGAATTTCCCATTTGGGTTGTGGGATTTGTTGTCTCTGGGTGGCCCATGTTCTATGGGAAGGTTCTCTGTTTCCCGTTCCGCATGGGCCTGAGTTATTTCAGGATCTATGGCTGGGCCTGCCTGCTGATTGGTTGAGTTAACAGAAACCTTTAGCGTGGGAAGTGTCAATGTAGGTGAATTTGATTCATCAAGCTTCAAAGGATTTTCTGAAGTCAAATCCTGCTCTGGTTTGAGCCCAAAAAACTGCAGGTAGCTGGGCAGCTGGCCCTGCCAACTGACAGCCGGTGGGGTGTCAGGGATCAAATCCCGTAGTTGAGGATTTTCAATAAACATAGTTGATAGGAGTTTATCACTTTTGACACTCCCTGTGAGAGTATCTTAACTATAAGGTCTTAGACGTTGGGGGAGGTGACTATAAACTAAAGCCTTCAAACCCAGTATATTAATGTTGGTTAAAAAAGGAAAGTAGGCAAGGTCTGTAATAAAAGCTGGAATAAAGCTCATATTGGCTTATACAAAGTGAAATAAGGCTAAGGCAGTTAATTAATCCCAAGAATACAAAGTAAAGTTCAGTCTTAAGGACTGAGAACTGTGCCAAAACTTCATTTCTAAATCTGGGTATTGTTCAAAACTAACAGGAGTAATAAAAGCTATCTACTACAAGAGTTTGTGTCTCACTAAAAAGATTGCCTAGCTTATAAATAAGGTAGTCAAAAGGAATCATCAAAGGATGGCTAAGATTCAAGAGAAGATATAAAGCTAGATTCAAAAGAAAAAGGAAAAGAAACACACACCTCAAAACCTAACAAGTAGCTTTTTGTTGTGCAAGTCAAAAAATATCAACTTATTTTTGAGATTGGAAAACCAAGTCTTTTTTTTGTGCTTGGTAGTGAGGTGAAAATTGAAGGCAGAAGGTTTGAATCAAGGTTAGTTAAAAGTTCAAATTGGAAGCAGAAAGGTTTAACTAAGTTGGTTAAAAGTCATAGTGAAGTGACAAGGCTTTGAGAATCAGGTATGAGCAAAGGTTAACTTCAATTTAAGTGAGAATAAAGAAAGTTGGAAGGAGGGGAAACAGTTTACAGTGATGCTTCTGGCGTCATTGACAAGTGAAAGGTATGGAAAACTTGGTCTGAAGCTTGTGGCGTAATCAGGTGTAAAGCAAAAGATAAAGAGTTTTGGAAGCAAAAATAGATAACTTGTGTGTATAAGTACTGGGTTCAAAACCTGTAGTGAGGTAAGGTAAGTCCAAAGATACAAAACTGTTGTAACTGTGCTGTTTTAGCAAAGTTACAAGGGGAAAATGTTTAGAAACTAGATAATATTCTTTATTGAGAGATAATGATTACATAGTTAGTGTGAGTCATGGATAACAGGAACATGATTGCATTGATCACACGGTGGGATGGTAAGGGGGTGGCTTGATCCTGGTAATGATTCAAGCGCCAAAACAAGATATTTGTCTTAAGGGATCATCATTTGTTCATGTTGTTGGATTTGGAAATTTGAGTTGACTTCCTAGTCTGGCTTCAAGTGACTGGATAATTGTATTACGGGTCACAAACCCGCTTACTTGGAACCCTGCTGGCAGGTTGAGCCTGCTGTTTCAACAAAACTAATATTTTTTAGGTTATTACATAGACTGGAAAGCCCAAATTGTACACAAAAGATGGTTGTTAAAGTAGAAAATGAGGTGACTAATTGTAGGAAGTTTGTAGGGAATAAACCAAGATAGAAATGGAGATTTTAGAAAGTTGTGGGAAATAGACCAAGATAAAAATTACTCTAAGAATAGCAGCAAAAAAAGGTGGATCCTGACATTAACATAAGGATGATAGGTTATCTCTCATATAAAAAATGGTGACAACAAGCCAATTGCTTGTTGTTGGTATATCTTCATTTTAATAATCCTAGCTAATAAAAAGAACCAGTAAATTTAAAACAGAAAGTTATTAAGATTGTTTTTTTCCCATTTAAAACTAAAGACTAATTTAAAGCCTAGAGGTAAAAGTTACAAATTATGAAGTTAAAATTTAAGAGATTTTAAACATTGAATTGAAAAGATTGAAGAAGAAACACATGTAAAATGGATTTGGGGAAACCCTGTTTAGAATTTCAGCTTAAAAGACTACTTTTCTAAGGCCTTTATTTATAGGTAAAAGTGAAGCAGATCTCCATAGGAAATATGGGGATTGGGGATGACTGGGTGTGATAACCCTGGCACAGTTGGGGAAACAGGCTTGGTTATAGCAACCCAAAGATCTACATATGCAGTGATAGGGGAGCAGTGTTTGCATCAGCAGGTGTAAGAAAATAAAATGACCTATTTTAATATAGGATTTATATATAGAAGCAGAATGGAAACTGTGCGCAGGAGCGCAAAAGCAAAAATAAAACCTGGAGCAAAAACCAAAGATAACTAAACTCTTGATTTAAAAATACTAATAATTTCTAAAGTAGTTTCATGTTTGAAATTAAACTTTGTCCTTTAAAAGCCTGTCTTTTGGGCAGAGCACAACAAGGATCCCAATCCATCCAAGCCTCAAACACCCACTAATGTGATAATAGAGAATATCATCACCAAGGGGATTGAAGATAACCACCAATCAGTTGATCATAATAACTTCCCCAACCATGTAATAGCATCACCCCAATTCAAATAAATGCTTTTTATAGAAGCCACCCAATTAACACCCAGCAATCCAACCATGATAAAGATGAGACCAGATGATACTGTTCTAGCCCCCAGCTAGGTTTCCAGCCAAGATTTCCCTAGCCACACCATTGCCACTGATCTGATAAATTCCCTTTCCCAAGCCCAGTTCAAAGTTCCTGGATCCCTATCACCTCTTTCCATAACCCTTTAAGTGCCTGTGACCAAGAGATGGGCCACTGGTGCTTTCCAAAAGGCTGCTAGTGGCCTCTTAAAGGAAAGATCAGATGAGTGGTATAAAAACCACTTCCCCTCAATCAAGTCAAATAAAGACAACATTAAATAAAGTGTATTATAAACCAATTGTTAATAGCCTTTATTCCTCACATATTGTTACAACCTTGGACCCAACCTTCCTATCATACTACCTACTAAACAATCAAACCTATATAAGCAACTGTGATGAACTATCAACCAGGGCGCAGCCCTGAAAGGGTTAGTTGCTACATACCATCCACACATCCCCTAATCCATAACCTGCTGTTGGGGTACAACCCTATAACTACAGCAGATATGGGTTAGTTATCCTAACCATCCTCAGTCTGGCTGAAGTTGTGGTGCCTCACCCTGGTGCCTACTGTCCCATTGCAGCTGGCATGCTGTATCTGTCCTGCTCCTTGCCCTTCTTATACTGGAAATTAGTGTCACATTACCCTGAAGGATGGGATTGTTCAATGGCATCTTGGTATTACACCACTCCCAGCCCTGACAATAATATGTATTTATTTCAAAATTATGATAAAGCCTGGCACTAGACTTGGGGGCCCATATAGTCCTTCATCACCAGGATTTACCTCAAGAGATTGGGAATTGGAAGGTCAGATATCTGGGATTTAGGCAGGTGGCATGGCCAGGCTTTTGGGCAGCAAAATAACATAAGACAGTGAAGGCTTTCATTGATAAATTAGCTTTAAAAGCTATGGCAACAAGCAGAAATACTTTAGATTTAAACAAAAATAATACAGATGTAAAAGAAATTAAGAGGAAACAAATTTATTTTAATTTACAATATATTTGGGTTAATTTCAATTTTAGTTACATCTGATTTCATTTTGTTTAAATCCAAAGTATTTTTGCTTGTTGGCATAGCTTTTAAAACTACTGTAGGTTCAAATAAAATAGTTGTTTGGCTCTTTTGCTCTGGAGCACTATTATTGGAAAAGATCTAGTATCTGTGTTGCAACTGAGCCAATGAAGATTCAGTATTTGAATTGGGGAATACAACAGTCCAATAGAAAGGACAGGAATAATAAGAATAAGGTATTATTTATTATAGAATACTGTGATTAATATACTATATGGGGAAAGCCACTGGGCTACAAGGGGGGTGGCATGTTTCATGTAAGGATTGGAGCCAAGGAATAACTTTTACAGGATCAGCAGGTCAAAATGGTAGCGCTCCTAATTAGGAGAAAGTGCCTGCAGTTCAACATTGTCATCAGATTGGTTCATGTTGCTAGATACGTCAAGGGACAGCTCATTGAGCACCCCCTGTGTATTGTGAGATAAATTGGCAGGCAAGTCCAGAAACTTGGTTGCAACACCCCCCTTGCCCCCTGCTTGTTGTCAGACACCAGGATTGGAGTTTGCGGGAGATCTGGGAAGGTCTGCATGAACAACTTTTGTGTGGGGATGGCGCGGCAGAGGCGCAAGTGATTGTGGTGAAGCTTTTTGGTGTTCCCTTGGGCGTCCTCCAGCTGATAAGTGTGGTTGTCATAGACCGTGGCTATCTTGAAGGGCCCCAGGTGGTTGTTTTCTAACTTGGCTGAATTGGGGTCAAGGACGTAGATGGGGTCACCTATGGCATATCTGGCCTCAATATGTCTTGTCCCTCCCTCAATTTGCTTGCGTTCAATGTCTTTGGCCTTGGCGCACCACTGGCTCAGGAAAGGGGTAGGCAACAAGGGGGGTCTTGCGGGAACTGTGGATTGTAATTTCCCTTGTTATACTCCTGCCAAACCATTGGGCGTCCCAAAGGCCAAGGTGCTGGGGCTGAACCCAGTGCCCCTGTTGATTCTTGCTTGTAAAATGAGCAGTGCAGTGGGCAGATGTTCAGTCCATGCAGTATTAGGATGTTCCTGTGAGAGTTTGGCAATCAGCTGGACCAGGGAGCCATTCAATTGCTCTACGTGCCCATTGACTTGCAGATGGTATGGAGTGTGACTATTTGTTGTAGGGCATTTTTGGCGCAGTACTCTTTCATGACATGTCCAACAAGCTTGGGACCCTCATCCATAATGAGGCGTTTGGGTTATCCAAAACAGGCCACAATTTCCTTGCCAATGAAGCAAGTGATGGTGGTGGCAGTGTGGTTAGTGGTTGCCCCGCTACTGACCAGAGGGGTGAAGTAGTCAATGGCTGTGATGATGTATTTCTTCCAAAGTCTGTCTTGGGGGAGAGGTCCAACAATTTTAGGGGCCCACTGTTCAAAGAGTTACATGGCCTTAATGGGTAGGACGGACTTGGGGGTGCAGGCTTTGACATGTTCTTTTCACACAACACACATGTCTTGAGGAGATCCAAGATGTCTTGGCGCATACGCGGCCACCAAACCTTATGTTTCATGATTTTAAAGAGGTTGTGTCCTCTGACATGGCCCAAGGTGGGGTGGTAGTACAGTATGGTGTCACCTTGCTGTGTGGTGAGAATATAGAGTGTCTTTTCTCCTGTCTCTGCGCGGCAGCAGATAATACCCGCATTGGTGGTGAACTGGCTTTCATTATCCTTCAGTTTGGAGATGGTTACCAAATTAAGACATTCATAGCGGGTTGCTTCAGGTTTGAGGTAAAGCATTGGCCAATTGGGGTCCAAACCGTTGTCCCCAGTGATGGACACCAAATAGAGCCTTGAGAGGGCATCTGCCGTGACAAGCTCTTTCCCAGGCTTGTACTCAATACACAACTGGTAAGGAGATAGATGCTCAACTCAGCCTTCCTGGTGGCGTGTCAAGCGGGACTGTATGATAAAATATTGGAGCAACTTGTGGTCTGTCAGGATGCAGGGTGGTAAGGTGGCCCCTTTCAAGTAACAGCTCCACTTCTCAACACTGCACAATTGCTGCTAACCCCTTGTTGTGAATTGGGTAACATTGTTCTGAGTCAGTGAGCTTCCTGTATTTGTATGCCACAGGGAGGAAGACGCTCTTGTCAGTTTCTACCTGTAAATTGCCCCCTATGGCCTTGTCAGAGGCATCAGTCTCAAGTTTGTATTGGCAGTTTTGATTGGTAAACTGTAATACAGGTGCAGTTGTAAGTCTCTGCTTCAATGTCTCAAAGTCTTGATCTCTGACAGGGGTCTAATGGAAGGGCTGTTTAGTGTTCAGGAGCTTGGTGGGAGGTGCAATAAATTCTCTGAAATTGGGGATGAACTTGCGTACATAGGCAACTATGCCCAAGAAGGTACACACCTGACCAAAATTAATGGGGGGTGGCATGCTGGTGATTGCCTTGATTTTGGCAGGATCAGGCTTTATCCCTTGGGCAGAGATGGTGTGCCCAAGGAACAAGAGCTCTAACATGAGGAATTCACATTTGGAGGGCTTAGCCTTCAACTGGTTTTTCCAAAGGGTGTCAAGGACAGCACAGAGGTGTTGGAGGTGTGGTTTGATCTTGACTGAAGACAATAATGTTGTTAAGGTACACAACAACATGCTTTCCAATAAATTCTTCAAATGCTTTGTAAATAACGTGGCAAAAGTATAAGGAGTGTTGGTCATTCCAAAGTTCATGACCTGGCACTCAAACAACCTGTAGCATGTTCAGAAGGCAGTTTTTTCTTCATCCCCTGGTGCAATGCAGACCTGGTTGTACCCCACAGTGAGTCAATCTTGCTAGGGACCTTTGTACCTACAAGTGTGTCAAACAGGTTGTCAATCAACAGCAGGGGGTATTTATTCTTAACGGTCACCTTGTTTAGGATGTGGTAATCTGTGACTAGGCAAAGGGACCCATCCTTCTTGGCTACAAAGAAGACAGCAGCCCTGTATGGCAAAAGCATGGAGTGTATGAAGCCCTTATCAAGTGTTTCTACGAGGTGCTGGTGGAGTGTTTCATCTTCTTTTGGTGTCAAGCAATAGAGGGGGTGCGCCTTGGGAAGCAACCCTTGTAGCTGTACAGCATGCTGGATCTCCTGGGGAGGAGGTAGTTGGTCCAGTGTTTCACTGAAAACGTCCTTATACTCCTCAAGGAGAGCAGCAAGTGCTGGGGGAGGGGTTAGTCAAGGGAAGGGCTTCAGGTAGTTCTTTGCAAATAACTTTGACTGAGCATTGCATGAAGTCTAGTTTCCCCTCTTGAAATTGTATGAGCCCATTTCTGTTATTCTGACAAACACAGTATTGTACAGCAACTTGCTCATTTTGACAGGATATATCTGAAAACCCACCCCATTCCTATTGAGGGTGATCACAGTTATATCCCAGTTGATGTAGGGTTGGTTGTGGCAAAGCCAGTCAAGGCCAGCAATGACATCATGGCTGAGCCCTGCCATGATTGGCCTAGAGAGATTAACCTGGATGTTTCCCATTCTCATGGAGAAGGGTACCGTCTCATGGGTAATTGCCACTCTTTGGGAATTAGCCACCTGTACTGCCTTGAACCTGCTTGGCACTTGGTCTAGCTGTTGAGAGTAAGCAAACGTCTGGTCAACCATAGTGTGGTTGGCCCCAGTATCTACCAGTAGTTTGTGGGTGTTCCCATGGAAACAAAAGGGATAGGCCAAGCAAGTTACTTTTTTTGGAGAGTGACTGGTCTGAAGTATGGGGTCATTGCTATGAACTTGGAATATTTTGAGGGTTTCAACTTCATGAATGTTGTAGTTGCAGGGGTTCTTTGCTAGGAGGAATTGAGAGTGAGGGTCAAGTGGGGTTGTAGAACCTCTTGTAACTACAACCCCTAGGCTTTTCCTGGGTCCCCAATTTGTGCTACTGGAGTTCCCTTTTGCAGGGGCGCTTAACCCCATTTTCCTGTTGGTGTGGCTGGCAGCAACCTACTTGGTTGTGAGCACTGCCAGGTGTGGGATGAGGTTGGGGTGGTGTGTCATTGGAGTGGCAGAAACCCATTGAAGCCTGATTATTAGCCTCCACAATGGCCTTATAGCAGTCATCAATGAAGGTGCAGCAATCTATAGGAACCCACTTACAGATATGGGATTATAACCCAATAACTATCAAGGTAAGGAGCATGGCGTTCCCATCAGTCAAGGCTTCTGGGGCGGCAGCAAGATATTCAGGAACAGACCCAGTCTGTTTGATAGCCAGGAGGAGAGTCTCTATCACAATAGGTGAAAATGTTTTGCTGTAGCAGGACTTCACGGCATCCCTGAATGACGCCCAGGTGATTTCTATTTCTTGACTGGCCCAGGTGATGAACCACACTGTGGCAGGCCCTGTGAGGCGTCCAGACGTGGTAGCAACCAACATTGGCTCAGGTACTTGACAGATACAGAGGCAGGTTTTGGTAGAATGGAGCTAACTGGCAATGTCAGCCCCTTCAACACCACCTGCAAAGGATTCAAGCTGGAGGTTGAGCATGCGTTGTGACAGGTCTGATTGGTGCAGGGTGACACTAGTGTTACGCTGCCCAAGGCGGAGTCAATTGTACATACTTGTAAGTACCAGTTGATCTTGATAGATGAAGTACCTGTTGGTTATTTCCCCCCAAGGATTGGCAGGAAGGTTTCTTGGTGAGGAGTAGCCATACGTCCTGTACTCTGTCCTTTCTTGGGGGAATTTTCTCTTTAGGTAAGTTATGAACCTACTGCTGCTACCACTGTTGCAACTGAACCAATGAGGATTCAGTATTTTTATTTGGGAAGGCAACAGTTCAATAGAAAGGACAGGAATAAGGTATTGTTTATTAAGAATACTGCAATTAATATACTATATGGGGAAAGCCACCAGGCCACAAGGGGGTGTCATGATGGCATGTTCCATGTAAGGATTGGAGCCAAGGAATAACTTGTGCAGGATCAGCAGGCTGAATTAGTAACACTCCTAATTAGGAGAAAGTGCCTGCAGTTCAACATTGCCATCAGATTGGTTCATGTCATTAGATACATCAAGGGACAGCTCATTGAGCGCCCCCTGTGTATTGTGAGATATGTTAGCAGGCAAGTCTGGAAACTTGGTTGCAATAGCTGATTTTCTTTTCAGTGACAGAAGGCTGGTAGATTCTAGACTTGGTTTTTTTTGGCTGTCTTTTCTGATATGAAAATCTTCAAGTTGATTATTGGGGGCTTCTCCCCTGCATTGAAATAATGGCTACAATTTTTTAGTCAACTTTGGGGCATTTGAAGCAGATATTTTTCAAACAGGAGAATTAATGAATAAATCTAAGAGGTATATAAAAATTCAAGCAGATGGGTGCCTGATCCTTAGGACTAGAAGGCTGTGGGTTGGGCTATCCAGGGTTCAATTTCTGTTTTGAACTTTAGGGTTCAGAATAAGAATAATTTCCATTCATAACATTATATCTTATCTAGTATTAGTTAAAGGTTGTAACTGTGCTGTTTTAGCAGAGTTACACAGGGAAAAATATTTAGATGCTAGATAATATTATTTATTGGGAGATAAGTATTATATAGTCAATGTGAATCAAGGATAATAGGAACATGATTGTTGATCACACGGTTAGATGAAAGAAGGGGGTGGCTTGATCCTGGTAATGATTCAAGCACCAAAACGAGGTATCCACCATAAAGGATCATCATCTGTTCATGTTGTTGGATTTGGTAATTTGAGTTGACTTCCTAGTCTGGCTTCAAGTGACCAGGTAATTGGATTGTGGGTCACAAACCTGCTTGGTTGGAACCTTGCTGGTGGGTCAAGCCTGCAGTTTTGACATAAAGTTCACCAAAGAACTACATCTTGGTCCATAAGCCTCACATAAAACCATCTTTTTCTAAGCCTTTTAAAGTACTCACATACTACTACTGCCTACCTGTATCACCCTTTAGATCAATATATAATTCACATAGTACCCAATCAATCCCAATTTCAAAAGCATTTGCCCTTGAGAACCTGCTGCTAGCTGGCCTCTTAAGTAGTGAATAAAACAACACCAAGTGAGCTGATAAAATATATGGGCCACTATACAACTTCTGTTTTTTTAAATAAATAATACATCTTTCATTATACTTAGTGCTCATGAAAACTTCTTCACTACCAATCCTGACTATTTTCTTTGTTGCTAAAACTTCCAGCAGCTCTAACTCTGACAAATCTTTTTAGGAAAAATATATACTCTTAACTGAGTTAATAGATTTTGCAGTACCTGCAACTAAACTCTGGCAGATATTTGGTAGAGAATTTTTATATCTGATCAGGTTAAAATTTGTTGTATGCTAAACTATGACAACTGGTGTACCTTTTTCTGAGCCACCAACTAGTGAAGGCTCTATAATGGCCTGAAACTCTGATAAGGTTACCATCATAATTTTTTTACATTTCAAAAAAATAAAGCATCTTGTATCCTACTTTTTATCTAGGTACTTAAATGCATATTTAAAGCCAGAGTTACAGGGCCCTAAATTCCTGGATAATCAGCTGGCCTTCCTAGAGGCAAAACACCCCACATCTTGGGATCTCTTGCCAATCATCTCCCAGAGCAAGAAAAACCCCCTTTTGACTAACAAATGGACCAGGATTTGAGAGGCACACAAACCTTAAATCCCTGGCTTCAATTCTATTATCAAATTTGGGCCTCTTAACTATCAGGAAATGGTACATTGGGAGCACAATTGTTTGATTGCGCAATTGTGTGCTTGATTGCTCAAGGGATCTATAAGTAACTGTGGCACCTTGACATGCTGCAGTTCAACAAAGGTTCATGTTATACCAACCAATGAGCACCCACCCCCTGGTCCAAGTATGCAAATTCCAGTGAAAATTGTAAGTTCAACTGAAATTGATGCCATCAGTTCTCTGGTGGCATAAAAGGCCACAAAATTGCCATTAAGTATAAGCAGTGATGAGGAGAAGCCCTCCTCACTGTTGACATCTTAATAAAGCAAGTTTATGCCCAGAAATCATTATCTTATTGCAGGAATTGTCTATTTTTGCTCAAATTTAATTATTCTCTTTGCATCTATTTAGGAATCCACAACTCAATATAAACTTGCCTACCCATATCCTCCTGGCTATACTCCTGCAACTTCAGTCAATCCACCCAGCGCTCTTGACTTGGAGTATTACCACCCCCATCATCTGGATCTCTCACCTGCTATGAAGGAGATTCCTGCTGCTCCTCCCTACCCAATGTGCCTCCTGCCCAGGACTTCAGCAAGTTGGGGTTTGTCTACATCACAGTATTGGGGCTGGCCAACCAGGTCATGCCCCATATTGGGAGTTGGCACCCCCTAGCTACTGCAATCAACTACCTGGTACAAATTGCGCCTATTGTGTATATGGCTTTCCAGGCCCAGTCTGCCTCCCCTGTGGGAGTCCAGTTGGACTCTGGTATGGGCCATGACAGTATGTCAACCATATCAAAACTATTAACCCTGGGCACCTATTCTTCTTTGATTATAGGGGCATCTTGTATGCTTTTATTTTTGACCTCAGCATACTACTTAAGACAGTATATGACCAAGAAATAAGAAAAGAACAAAAGCCAATAGGAAATTGTTGCCAAGTCATCCCAGGTCCAGACTGTGACCATCTCTACCTTGAACCAGAATACTGCTGCCCCACAACCTTTCCTGACCTTCAAAAAATGGACTTGGCTGTCTTCAGAAAAGGAATGATCATGATAAACACCCTGTTCTGTGCCACCCCAAGAGCTTCAGAGACAACACTCAGAAGGTTATTATGGTGGCTGCCCAACTGAAGGATGATGCCAGAGAAACCTTCTTGACCAGCCTAGAGGAAGATCCAGACCTCATAATCTCCTACAACCAATTTCTGGAGAGAATAAATTATATAATAACCCCCGCTGGGGCCAAGATTCAAGCTTACACGGGGTTCATCTGCCTGACCCAAGGAAGGGACAACTTGGAGACCTATATATAATAATTCCTACGCCTGGCAGAGGCAGCCTGATTCCCAACAGTATATCAGGTTTGCATTTCAGAAACGGTCTGAACCCTCACAATGTCAGCCTAATGAGACACCACTGATGCAACCTCCCCAATGATGAGCTCCTGGCTATTTCCAGAGGCATGGACTTCAGCTAACTGCAAGGATACCACACTGGTCAACCCCTGAACAACCAAACCCCTGATGCAAGTAGCCCTGTTTGAACATGACCCCCAAAAAGTACCAACACCATGCCAGAAGTGGGCTATGCTTTAATTGCCACCAGAGTAGCCACTTTTCCAAGGATTTCACTAGCTGCTCCAACAAAACCCAAGGAGCCACCATTTCAGCAATAAAAAATGCTTCCCAGTCTTATCCTATCATTGACAATACTTTATGTTACTATGAACATGAGGTGAATACTGTAGCCCTCCTATACAGTGGGGAAACCATCAACTACATGTAATGTATTCTAGCTGAGAAACTGGTTATACCAATCCAGGGAAACTCCCAACTGGTAACATTGGGTAATAAGACAACAGATCTGTCCCACAAATGTGAAGAGTCCATCTCCCTGAAGTTAAATGGGAAACTTCTACCCACCAGATTCCACGTCATGGAGAAGCTTCCCAAACCTGTAGTGATAGGGTTTGAATGGTGGGTTGACCACCAATCAAACTTGTCTTATAAGAACCATTAAGTGTGTGATGCCAGAAAAACAAGGCATGATGTTCTATTTAAGGCCTATGTTACCTGCATAAATGAACCCTATGTATTAATGCACATTATAGTGTATACATATATAAGCCCCTCATCATTCACAATAAACAAGACCCTTTGATCCTTTTTACCTATACCTTCTGACATATATTGCGCTTTGCACTTGGCTGGACATTTCTACTATTTAGATAGTGTCCTTTAACAAGGTCCTTCCTATGGAAGCCCCTGCTATTCCTGTTGCAGATACCAAAGGTGACATGAAGGCCCCCTGATATACTATCATCCCTACCAGGCTAGTGTCCCAGTCCCAACCACAAGTTCTATCTCTTCCTTCTCCTATTGTGGACTTAGGGAACCCTAGTGTATACCTGCTGCCTCTCATTCTTCTGATAGAAAGAGCAATGTCCAGACAGTCATGTCTGTTCCTCCATAAATTATGTAATAGAATACCATTATTGCTATGAGTTATCTGTACTGTGATATTTAATATAGATGCTCTATCAATATCTTCACAGATATAGATTACTGTATTGCTAAGATAGTGTTGCACTACATTAAGTGCCATAACCTATCTGTGTTCCTTGCCAGAACACCCTCCTGCCTCTATCCTTCACCCTCCCATCAGGTATATGAGATAGACCCCCTGTCTGCCTCCTCCCATAAGTGCCATTAGTTAGCATCTACCCTCTCACAGCCCGCTAAGTCCTTCTGGTAAGGACTCTCCTGAGTTGAACTTAGAGGCCCTGTAGAAAAGTACCACAAAGTGACTGCCACTCATGAGAGCCAAACCTTAGAGGTTCCCTACTTGAATCCTCAGCAGACCCCTGAGTTAAACAACATCACCATGGAATCCTGCAAGCCTGAGATCCCAATATGTTTGAAGCCTTGGGAGTTGTTACAGCCCATACCAGAGTCTGGCTGGGCTTCCGTAGGGGAGGCAGGCCAGGCCTGGAAAGCCATGTACACAATAGGCGCAATGCAGACCAGGTAGTTGACTGCAGTAGCTAGTGGTGCCAACTCCCAGTATGGGGCACGGCCTGGTTGGCCAGCCCCAATACTGTGATATAGACAAAACCCAACTTACTAAAGTCCTGGGCAGGAGGTGCATTGGGTAGGGGGGAGCAGCAGGAATCTCCTTCATAGCAGGTGGGAGATCCAGATGATGGGGGTGGTAATACTCCAAGTCAAGAGCGCAGGGTGGATTGACTGAGATAGTAGGAGTATAACCAGAAGGATATGGGTAGGCAAGATTATATTATGCTGTGGATTCCTAAATAGATGCAAAGAGAATAATTAAATTGGAGCAAAAATAGACAATTCCTGCAATAAGATAATGATTTCTGGGCATAAACTTGCTTTATTAAGATGTCAACAGTGAGGAGGGCTTCTCCTCCTCACTACTTATACTTAACGGCAATTTTGTGGCCTTTTATGTCACCAGAGAACTGATGGTATCAATTTCAGTTGAACTTACAATTTTCACTGGAATTTGTGTACTTGGGCCAGGGGGTGGGTGCTCATTGGTTGGTACAACATGAACCTTTCTTGAACTGCAGCATGCCAAGGTGCCACAGTTATTTATAGATACTGCAAGCAATCAAGCACCCAATCATGCAATCAAACAATTGTGCTCACAATGTACCATTTCCTGATAGTTGAGAGGCCCAAATTTGATAGTGTAATCAAAACCAGGGATTTGAGGCTTGTGTGCCTCTCAAATCCTGGGCCATTTGTTAATTGAAAAGGGGTTTTCTCTCTCTGAGAGATACTTTGTAGGGGTTCATAAGCTGTGGGGGATTTGCCTCTAGGAAGGCCAGCTGATTGCTCAGGGCATTCTGGGCCCTGACAGGAGTCTGTATTCTCAGAGGAAGAAACCACTGCCTTGCCTAAACACAGTTAGTTTGACCACATCATTGACCTCCTCTCCAAAACCCAACCTAAGCATGGACCTGTCTAAAGTTGTAACATGAAGGAAAAAGCCGCCTTAAGAGATAACTTGGACAAGATGCTGAATAAGAGATATATATGTGTCTCCAAATCTCCTTGTTCATCCCTTTACTGTTTGTTAAATGAAGGGCGGCAACCTAAGTCATTTTTTTAATTACCAGGACCTAAACAGCATCACTGTGAAAAACAGATACCCTGTACCCAATGCTGAAGAGCTCTCAGACCAGCTTTCAGAAGCCAACGTCTTCTCAAAAGTTAATTTATTGGGTGACTTTAACCAGATCCAGATCAGGCCTGGCAACAAATAGAAGACCACTTTCAAGACTAGACAAGGTCTTTACAAGTACTTGGTTATGCTGTTTGGGTTGTGCAACGCGCCCAGCACCTTTCAAACTATGGTGGATGTGGTCTTAGGAGGACTCAAGGATCAGTGCTGTGTAGCCTACTTAGATGACATCTTCATCTACAGTTTCACCCCTGAAGAACATGTTGAACACCTAAAGCTGTCCTACAACGCTTCAAGGAACACAGATTCTTTGTTAAACTCCAGTAATATGAGTTCTTCCAAGAGGAAGTAGAGTTCTTGGGCTACAATGTACTAAAAGGAGGTTTTGCAATGACACCCAACAAAATAGAGGCTGTGACGTCATGGCCTGAAACTAAGAACAGTAAGGAGGTCAGAAGTTTCCAGGGCCTGGCAAATTTCTGCTGGGAATTCCCCTAAAATTTTTCTTCAATTTTCTTGCCCTTAACCTGCCTTACCTCTGAGAAACACCCCTTTCTGTGGGATAACACTGCCAAATACGCCTTTGATTTGCTAAAATATGCTTTTGTTTCTGCCCCTGTCTTGGCAATGCCAGTTTAAAATAAACCCTTCATTGTGGAGACTGACACATCTGATTTTACATTGGGGGTGTTGATTCAGGAGGGGCATGATAGTAAGCTGCACCCTGTAGCTTACTACTCAAGGAAGTTCACTCCGCCTGAGTTGAACTACCCCATCTACAATAAAGGTATGCTTGCTATCATCCAGTCCTTGAAACATTGGAGAAGATACTTGTGTGATGCCAACCACCCAGTGAGAATCATGACTGATCACAAGAACCTGACATACTTTGTAAATTCACTGCCCCCTTTGGCCTTAGATAGAAATGTGTTCCCCTGTTGTACAAAGAAATCCGCTCATAGTCTAGCTAAACCACTCAACTTGTTAAAAGATTTAGCTCACACTGTAGACAAAAGATTTGTATTGACATACCCTGCAAATTCTACAGCTCCCACCATTCTGTCCTTGGAAGAAACCCTGGTAAATTTAGACTTCTTGCTGGCCTGGTGTCAACCATTATTGAAAACTATCAGATCCAGCCAATTGGGCCCTGCCACATTGACATCCAAAAGCTCAAGTGAATTTCAAGTGCTTGAAAACCCCTCAAGCCAATCAGGGGGCACCGCGGAAATTAAGTTGAAACCCTCCAGCCTACCCAACTCTGACCTAAAAATTTCTCCCCCACCCAATCGGACTTGAATCCTGAAGTCATGTTACTTTCCCCTGCAGCATACTCCCCTTTTTACACAGCAAGGTGAATTTCAGTCCCCTGCTTGTCTATTCTCAATTTTATTAAACTTTGGAACTTTGCTGCACTTTTTTGAACTTTTGGTGGAGGGCTTGAAATTTTGTTTTGAATCCCATTAGTTTGAAGATTAAAAGTGTTAGAATTTTTGTTAAAGTTTACCTTGTGCCTACCTGCTTCAAACCCGGCATCATCCCTGGGCTCTTTAGAAGAAGCTTGGATGTATAGTCTTTGCTCTTCTTGCTTTTGCTTTTGAAAGACATATTTGAATCCTAAAACTTTAATTAATTTTCAATAATAAGACTTACTTTTATTTGAATTTTCTTTAAAAATGAATATAATCAAAGTTGGGTTTTAAATCAAGTAAATTAAAGTCACCCAAGACCACTGCCAAGTCTTCCACATGCTCTCTTGGCCCTGTTTTTCCTGCTTTTGTTTGTGGGTCCCCTTTGTTGCACCAAAACTATTATTTTTTAACCTAGAAATCTGGCCCACATATTTGAAATTTTGCGGAAAGTGCAGCCATGATACTCCCAGTTCTCAAATTTGTGGTGTTTTCTGTGGCTCCCTTTTTACTTCTTCTGCGGTCAACTTCACCAGAGTTGTGGACCAAGATTATCTCTTCTGCTTGTCTTGTGGGCAATGATCTGTCTCACCTTCTGGATCTCCCTAGTGGTCTCCTGTTCTCTGGGGAGGCAGTGGTAAAGAGTTTGACTTATGACAACCTGGATCTGGGGGCAGCCGGTTTCACTCAGCCCGCTTCTGTGGTTAAGGAGAAGTTGGTGTCACCCATGACCAGTCCTGAGAAGTGGTACCTGGTGCCCCTCCAGGCCCCCTCTTGCTCCCACTTGTACACTCTGGTTACTCACTGGGATGGTAATGATGGGATTGAATGCTTACTTCCCTCAACTATCCCCTGTGTTGTCCCTGTGGTCCCCCCTCCAAGTGGCTGTCCCAATTCTCCACTGGGCAGTATCCTGGTGGTATATTGCACCAGGATGGGAGCCAAACTTAGTTAGTTTAGCCCCCCTCTCTTACATACTTCTTCAAACTGCAACAACTGAATCAGCATCAAGCTAGATAGGCACTATTCCAAGCAGATTACAACTTATCAATCAGCTACAAACCTTGCAAGATCAACATTGTATCTGACGCCCTAATCCAAAGAACAGACCTCTTCCTAGCGCCAAAGAGATTGAAGAATTCAACACTGAATCCTTGCTGTCTCCAAGCATTATTGAGCCAATACTCCTATTCCTGGGACTAGCCAGTAGAAGGGAAGAAATCCAACTAGCTCAGACCTTAGACCAGCACTGCATCTCCATCATGGAAGACTTAAAGAAAGATATCAACAGTTGATACTACCAAACTGGTTACTCCCTAACTGGAAACACCCTGCAACTACATGGACGCACCTAAGTATCAGAAGGTCCATTGCGCTTAGAGATACTGAAGGAATACCACAACTCTCCCATGTCAGGACACCCTGGGCGTACAAAGACTCTCAAAGGGACCCAGAGAACCTAAATGTGGCCCATGATGAAGCCAGAGATTGAAGGATACCTCAGTGGTTGCAAGACATGTGGATGTACCAAGTCTAAGCAAGGAAAGCCAGAAGGATTACTACAACCCCTTCAGATTAAAGAATGCCCTTGGAAGTCAGTATTCATGGACTATATTGTGAAGCTACCTAACTCAAAAGAATTTGATGCTATCCTTGTAATTGTTGATTGTTTCACTTAAAAGCACACTTTATTCCAATAACAACCAAAGTAACAGCAAAGGAAACTGCCACCCTATTTGGGAACCAAGTATTCATGAACCACAGACTCCCATAAGAAGTGGTCTCAAACAGAGGCCCACAATTCACCTCCAAGTTTTGGGTCCAAATCCTAAAGGACTTGGTAATAAAAAGATCATTGTCTACTGCATATCACCCCCAGAGCAACAGACAGACCAATAGAGTAAATCAGGTCCTCAAACAGTACTTATGATGCTACGTTAAATTGGAACAGAACAATTAGATAACCCACATACCAATGGCTCAGTTTTTGTACAACAACCAATACCACAGCTCCACTGGTATGTCCCCCTTCAAAGCCAACTACGGATTCAACCCCACATGGGATGCCCCCTCACAGAGGAAGCTGACAATCCCAAAGGACAAGACTGGGTTAGCAACATCCACAAATGCCAAGAAGAATGCTCCCAGAACCTGAGAAGAGCTGTACAAGTATACAAGAACTTTGCCAATAAGAAACAAAGCCCTGGTCCCCCAATTAAAGTAGAAGACCTTGTGTACCTCAGCGCAAAGAACATCAAGACCACTACCTCTTGCACTAGCTTGAGCCCCCAACAAACAGGTCCTTACAAGGTCTTACAATACATTGTTACTGTATCCTATCAACTAGAACTGCCCCCAGATGGAAGATTCACAACATATTCCACTGCTCCCTGTTATCAAAGAAGAAAATACCTTCTCTCCTGCACCAGATAGTGAGAACAGCTCCTCCATCCTTCAAAGTAGGAAACTTCACAGAACACAAGGTCAAAGCCATCCTGGGACACAAACTCCAATACCAGAAACCCCACTAACTGGTCAAATAAAAGGGTACCCAAATGAAGAGAATACTTGGGAGCCAGAATCCAACCTGGAGAATGCTGCTACTCTGCCAAAGTATTACAAGTCCTGGAATAAAGAGTTGTTCTGTGCAAGCTTGAATATGATAGAGGATGATGCCAGGGCACAGAATGCCTGGACAATCAGCTGGCCTTCCTAGAGGCCAAACATCCCACAGCTTGGGATTCCTACCCAATCATTTCCCAGAGTAAATAAACCCCCCTTTTAACTAACAAATGGCCCAGGATTTGAGAGGCACACAAACCTTAAATCCCTTGCTTCAAATCTATTATCAAATCTGGGCCTCTTAACTATTGGGAAATGGCAGATTGGTAGAGTGATTGTTTGATTGCGCAATTGGGCGCTTGATTGCTCAAGAGATCTATAAATAACTGTGGCACCTTGGCATGCTGCATTCCAACAAAGGTTCATGTTATACCAACCAACGAGCACCTACCCCCTGGCTCAAGTATGCAAATTCCAGTGAAAATTGTAAGTTCAACTAAAATTGATGCCATCAGTTCTCTGGTGGCATAAAAGGCCACAAAATTGCCATTAAGTATAAGTAGTGAGGAGGAGAAGCCCTCCTCACTGTTGACATCTTAATAAAGCAAGTTTATGCCCAGAAATCATTATCTTATTGCAGGAATTGTCTATTTTTGCTCAAATTTAATTATTCTCTTTGCATCTATTTGGGAATCTACAACTCAATATAAACTTGCCTACCCATATCCTCCTGGCTATACTCCTGCAACTTCAGTCAATCCACCATGCGCTCTTGACTTGGAGTATTACCACCCCCATCATCTGGATCTCCTACCTGCTATGAAGGAGATTCCTGCTGCTCCCCCCTACCCAATGCACCTCCTGCCCAGGACTTCAGCAAATTGGGGTTTGTCTCTATCACAGTATTGGGGCTGGCCAACCAGGCCGCCCCCATACTGGGAGTTGGCGCCCCTAGCTACTGCATTCAACTACCTGGTACAAATTGCGCCCATTGTGTACATGGCTTTCCAGGTTCAGCCTGCCTCCCCTGTGGAATTCCAGTTGGACTCTGGTATGGGCTGTGACACAGAGAGACTTTTTCTAGTTAATTTAGGGGCCTCTGTTTGTAGCAACTAATTTTTTGAAGGGCAATGTGCATTTTTTACAGGGTTGATGATCTTAGACTTATTGGCTGTAGGCTCTGGACCTTAGAAAGAAAGTCTGGCTACTTCATGGTCATTTCAGGCCTTGTTGTCTGATAGCTCATTCAAGTTCACTTTCCTGGTGCTTTTCTTGCAGCTAGTGACAAAATAATTAAACCTTGCTCTCTGATGCCTGTGCAAATGAATTTTAGCAGAACTATTATTTTCAGGCTTACAAATATCAGAGTTTTACATCACTTTGACATATTATTGTGAGGCTAGCAAAACACAAGACAAAAATTCTTTGGGATGGTTAAGCCCACAGTGTGGTGGCCCACACTTTATTGCAAGGTACATGGGAGCCTTGGCTGGTGCAAGATATGTGGTAGATATACCAAAAATTCTCCATTACCTAAACCAGCCCCTTCAACTGCCACTAGCAATTCTGGCAATTTATGGGCTTTAGTAATTTTGAGGGCTGTTCCAGAAAGGGCAGATAGGATGTGATCATTATTTGTTCATAGGTGTTGTCACTGATTGGTAGGTTTTTGAAAGAGTAAATATCACACCAGTAGTTAAATTAGAAGTTTTTTTAAAGAAACTACTAGTAGATTTAGCATACCTTAATTCTTCATTGCATATAGAAAAGATACAGTGGCGCTCTGGCTTCTGAAAGATTACTAAGGTGTGTCCTGGCTCAAAAAAAAGGACTGGCTGAGTTGAGATGAAATTCCCAGGAATACTACATCTATGAAAAAGACAAAAGTGAATCCTCTGATGATTCTAAAAAGAATTTTAAAGTCACTCACCCCTTTGTCCTTGGATAGGACAATCTTCCCTTGACGTACAAAGAAATGAGCTCAGAAATCAGTAAGTCTCTCAATTCTCTTGTGGATTTAGTCCACACAATTGACAAGAGATTTGTATTAGGGTACCTTTCTCAGGTGACAACTGCTGATGATCTGACTTGCATTCCAACTTGGGAAGAATACCTGATTAATTTGGACTACTTGTTAGCTTGGTTTCACCTTCAATTAAAACAAATGAAGTGGAACAAATCAGGGTGCGCTTCTGCTGGATTAGCAAAATCCACTCAAACTAGATTAAATGTTATCTTGAACCATCCCAAAGGTATCAGCCAATCATAGTTGAAGTTAGAACTTACTGAGAAACCTTAAAACTCATTGGATTCTACTTGAAAAAATTTCCTTTAAGCCAATCAGATTTGAGTCTTGGGTCAGGTGACCTTAGACCTAAACTCTATCCTTATAGCAAGATAGGAGACTTTCAGTCCCCTGCTTGCTCATTCTTAGCAATAAAGTTTTAAAACTTTCCATATTTCTTTTGAAGTCTGGAATTTGTAGAGGCATTTTTACAGTTTCTAGTTCTTGACTTTGTTAGTAATTATTTACCTTCCTGGTCTTTCCTTGGATCCTGGCGTCTTTGTCAAAGCTCCTAAATCTGTTGTTAGCATATATGTCAAAACTTACCACAGTTTTTTTTGTATCTAAACTCAAACTTGAATATTAGTATTGAAACTTATATAATCACCTTCTTTAAGTTGAGTTTTGTTGCCCATTTGCCTTGTTGTTGTCTTAGCCCACCTAATTGCTTTTACCTGCTCCTCCAGTTTGGATTTAAAGAGTATAGCTTGGCCCTGCTGTCTCCTTTATCCTCTAGCTTTCTTGAATTTTCCTTGTTTATATTACTTGTAAAAATTAGTGTTTGCCTCCTCTTTGATAAAGACTCTGAATCCTCTTGTTTCTTTGAAAAATGTTGGCCTCCCCTTCTAAAGTTTGTGACCTTCACTTTGGCACCAGTTCTGGCGTTGATTTGGACCACCTCTCCATATTTATGAGATCAAATCTGCTCCTCCACCCACTATGTGGGAGACAACCCCACTTATTTCATTAATTTGTTTGAGGAAATTCCTGGGCGCACCACAGACCTTCTTGTCACCAGTGAGAAACTTTTCAAAAGCCTCATGTGCAATGATCTTGAAGTGTTTTCCCTCAAACCTGAACTTCTGAGCCCCTGAAATTAGACCCCCCAAAGCCTCCCCACTCCATGGAACCAAAGCAGAGTGTTCCTGGGGAGGAGTTGCCCCCTCCTGAGCATGCTCCCAAGTGTACTCCTTGGCTTCTTGGTGGGATTCTCTTGATGGTTTTGGACTCTTACTTTCCCTGATTGTCCTATGCATCCTTATCGTGGATGCCTCTTTGAGCAGCCATCCCTGTTCTGCACTGTATGGTATCCTGGTGGGCCTTCCCTCCCAGATGGGAGCCAAACTTAGTCAGTTTAGCCCCCTCTCTTACAATAATAGTGGTTGAAAAAGTCTTAGTTAACACAGAAAAAATCTCCTTAGAAACCTTCTGTAAAATAACTTGTTCTTGTTCTTTCAATGCTCTTTCTCTTGGAAACCTTCTGATTTGCCATCATTCTGAAGTTTTTTACCAGCTGCTTATTTATCAAGGTCTTTTAAAAAATTCATAAAAAATCTGGTTATTTCAAACCAATCAGACATATATCCATCAAAATGCAGATTAAGCGCTCAATAAAGTTCCGTGTGCAACTAATTTTTTTAAAAGCTCATTCAACTTTTCAGTCAGTTTTCTACTTATCATGCACTTTTCTCAAATTTATGCCTTCAGAATGGCTATTTTCAAAAGCTTAAACTATTGATGAACACTTTTTTATAATAAAGTTATATTTTTCAGAATACCAAGAGTACCGTGGAGCTCCAGCAGGTGAGGGAGAGTCAAGGCAGGTACTGGCATGGCCCATCAGATGATGGGACCTAACTTTACCAGGTAGGAAAGGGCCTTCCCAGCCACAGTCCAAGGTCCAGCCGCTGGCAAAGCAGATTCAATCAATCCTGTGAGTGACAGGTAAAGCACTCCCAGGAATTGACTGCTCTGGCCAGTGGCATTAGACGTGGGGGGGGTTGAGATAGTTGGTTTGGGTGTCAGGGGCGGTTCCATGGGGACCAAGTAGGCAGCAGGATTGTTGTACTTCCTGTTGAAGATCAAAGGGTAGATGATGATTGCTTTGCTGTCACGGAAATTTTGATAGGGTTCCTTGGGTGCACTTGGGCAGGTATACCACTGCAAGTCTTCCAATGTCCAGGGTTTGTTGTCAGGATTGGCAGAATACTCAGTGAAATGCACACAGCCAAATAGAGTGTTGGGTGGACGGTAGTAGTCAAAGGCTTTGGTTTTGTCAACTGGAGTCTGGCTTTCTATCCCTGTGGATGGGTACTGTCACTTTGGTGTTTGAAGATGGAAGAGTATCAAAAATTGATATGGAAACAGATTGGTGAACCAAAGGTTCATAACAACTTTATTTGGTAAGGATGATGATACATAACTTTTTCAAGTGCTTCTAATTTATATACTTACTCACATGCAGGTGCCTCTGGGAATTCTTCTGGTGCTATATGTGTGACAAGGCTTGGCATCTCAGGTTCTGCTGTTTGGTTGGCTGCTTCATGGTCATTTTTGGGGCTTTCAGGAACAGTTGTTTGGCTTTTTGGTGGTCTATCTTGGCTTGGCTGGCCATTGATTCTGGCAGGTTTGGCTTCTGGGGTTATGGGGGTTTTCCCAATTTGATCATCATTTTTAGACTGGCTTGACAGGCTCTCCTGAGCCCAAAAATTTGATTAAAAAGGGGTCCCCAATTAGGGACCCCAAATTACTTAATGGAGGGTGGGCTTTATCTGGGTTTACTGGGCAGCTAAAAATAGTCTGCCCAGGTCCAGTCAAACCCACCAAGGCTTGGGTGTAGCTTTTGGGGCCCAAAACGGGCCCCTCAGCTGCCACCAGGGTGGGAATGATTCCTGCACCTGGATTTGCTTTGAAAAGCAAAAATCTATGTGCGGGTGAATCTCCCCCACCTGCTAGCCCCGTCTGGTAGCTAGGAGCAAGTTTGATTCCCACCCAGGGCTTCAAAATTGTTACTTTTGTAACACTATCCCCTTCTAAACCAGACTTGGCTTTCTTCTTCTCCCAATATTGGAAGACAGCATCAGCTGCATTGGTAAGGTTGTCAGCTGGTTCCCAGGTGCTTTCCTTGGGCGGATATCCTAGCCATTTGACGTAGTACTGTGGCTTACGGTAGTGGGTACAGTTGTCGTATATATACTATACTTCATGTTCAACAGATATCCCTACCAGGATGGGTGGAGAGGCAGTCTTCAGTTTCTGGTGATGTAGGGATGTTCTGTCCTTTTTGAATAGCAAGGATTGATGGAATATATCATATATTTTCCAGGTGTCAGGTAACATCAGATGTAAGCTACTTCATCTACTTGGCCTGTGATCTGGTAGGGGCTGCTTCTTTGATGAGCTAGCTTCTGGCATGCAAAATTTAGTGGTATGTTCCTTGAGTCTAGATAGACCTCATCCCCAATCTCTAGTGGCTTTCCAGGGGTGGGCTTTCTATCAGCAAAGGCTTTGTAAGTCTGTACTGCGCGGGTTAGGTTTTTGGAGCAGGTCATCTGGGTTTTGGGGATGTGTTCCATCCAGGTTCTACCTGCTTTTTTAGACTCCTGGTTTCCAATCTTGGGGTCCCAAGTGGGGTCAAATACATAATTGGCTTTGAAGGGGGACATCCTGGTGGACGCTTGATCTTTGCTATTATACGCGTATTGGACTGTGGATAATAGCTCTGCCCAGTTGTCTTGATTGGCGTTTGCGTAGCATCAGAGGTACTGTTCAAAAATCTTATTTACCAGTTCTGTTTGGCCGTTGGTCTGGGAGTGATAGGAAGTGGATACACATCTTTTGATTCCTAGGTCTTTCATCACTTGTGCCCAATAATGAGATGTGAACTGTGGTCCTTGGTCTGTCACTATTTCCTCTGGGGCTCTGTGTTGAGTGAGTATTTTGTCATTAAAGTGTCAGATGGTTTCAGCAGAAGTGCAATGGGTAGTGGTGGAGACAAAGTAGGCCATTTTGGTGAAACATTCAACCATCATTAGAATTGTGTTGTAGTCCTTGGAGGGTGGGAGTTCAACTATGTAATCCATGAATACTGATTTCCAGGGACCTGAAGGGATGTCTAGGGGGTAGAGGAGGCCTTCTGGCTTAGATCATCTTGTTTTGGTGCGCCTGCATGTCTCACAGCCTTCAATGTAGTTGATAATATCTGTGTCTATCTTGGGCCACAAGTAATTCCTTTTGATGCTTTGAAGGGTTTTGTGGCGGTCCAGGTGGCCGGCTAGTTCCAAGTTGTGATACTCCTTTAGTACAGAAATCTGAGCTAATCCTTCTGGTACATAGACTCTTCCTTGGAACAGTAGGGTGGTTCCTTTTAGTGAGTAACCTCTTTTGTACAGGGGGCTGTCTAGTTGTGTTGAGAGTTCCGAGACCATAGTCTTGGCAGCAGGGTCCTTTGCCTGAGCTTCTAATATGTCCAATTTCTTAGCAACAAATTTCAGGTAGTTTAGCTGTATTCTTCCACTGGTTGTACTAAACAGGGTATGGGTGTTGTGATCTCTCAACTTGGTGGAGGACAGGATCAGATTGGCTCTTCTACTTAGGGCATCTGGGACAATATTTACTTTGCCGGGTTTATAGTCAATTTCTAGTATGTAGTCTGCCAGTTCTAGGGCCCATCTTGCTTGTTGTTGGTTAAGCTGACGTGGTTTGAAGAAGTAAACCAAGTTTTTGTGATCTGTTAGGACCTTTACTGGGTGCTCAGCGCTGCATAGATATCTGTGCCAGTGCTTCAGGGTATTCATTATAGCTAGCATTTCTTTATTGTATATAGGATAATTCCCTTCAACAGGGATCATCTTTTTGGAGTAATATGCTACAGGATATAGCATACCATCCTCTCCTTCCTGAAGAAGCACCCCTCCCAGGGCAAAGTAGGAAGTGTTGGTTTCCAGGATGAATGGATTTGTGTGGTCAGGCATGGCCAACACAGGCGCAGAGGTTAAGGCTAACTTCAGGGCTTCAAAGGCAACAATACAGTTTGGGGTCCACTCAAACTGGACTTTGTCTGAGCAAAGGCGGGTCAGAGGCAGAGTAATCTGAGAAAAAATTTTGATGAAATCTCTACAGTAGTTTGCTAGCCCCAAGAAACTCATAACATCTTTCCAACAGGTGGGGGTGGGCCAAGCTGTGACCGCGTCCACTTTATCTTGGGTCATAGAAAATCCACCAGTTTGTACTATGTAGCCCAAGAATTCTACCTCAGGTTAGAAGAACTCACACTTCTTGAGTTTGATGTGAAGGTTGGCTGCTGCTAGTTTCTCCAATATGAGGTCCAGGTAGCGGAGGTGGTCTTCATGTGTTTTGCTATATATCAGAATGTTGTCAAGGTCTGCCACGCAGAATTGGTCAAGGTATTCTCCAAGGACCAAGTTAATCATCCTCTGGAAAGTGCTATGGGCGTTGCATAGACCAAAAGGCATGACCAGGTATTCATAGAGTCCATATCAAGTTTTGAAAGCTGTTTTATATTCATTGCCTTCTTTGATTCAGATTTGGTTAAAATTGTCTCAGAGGTCAATCTTAGAGTATACTTGTGCTCCAGTCAAGACATCACATAGGTCATTGGCATTAGGTATGGGGTATTGGTTTTTTACTGTGATTTTGTTCAGCTTCTGGTAGTTTACACAAGGTCTATTCCCCCATCTTTTTTCCCAACAAATAGTAAGAGAGAAGAGCATGGGGCCTTTGAGACTCAGATAAATCCTTTCTTGGTCATGTCTTCAATGTACGCTTTCAAGGCCACCTGTTCTTTGTGGTTGCAACTATAGATGGGGCCGTGGCTGAGTTGCGTATCAGGGATTAAGCCAATGGCGTGGTTATAGATAGAGTGTTCAGGTTGTTGAGTTGCTGCCTCTTTGCTGAAGACACTGGCCCATTTCTTGAGGGCTGAGGGCAGCTTTCCTGAGCAAGGGTTCAATTTCAAGGTCATGAGTTTGGTGGGGGGTACTATGTGTGGGCTTGGCTGAATGGGTACAGTGTCGGGGTTAGGTCCCTTTCCCAGGGTTACTTTTTGTCACAATAGTTCAGAATTGCATCATGCTTGTCAGCCCAGGAGTCTCCAAGTATCAATGGGTATGGTAATCCTTTCAACAAGATAACGGACAAGGGGTAGGTGTTTTGCCCAATCTTCAGCTTGAGGTGATAGTTACATTCTTGGTCAATTTCAGTTGAGCTGTTTCCCATAGTGACTTTGAATTGAGTATCTGAGGGGGTGAGTCCCAGCTTGGACGCTAATGCGGGTTCAATGAAACTTTCATCAGCCCCTGTATCTAAGAAATCCTTTTTGTGAAATACTTTATCTCCCACTTCTAGGGTCACTATGATATACTTATAAGACTGAGAGGTAGTGTTTAATTGGGCAAGGGAGCCTGAAGTTTGGTTTCTTCTGGGACAAGCCCTGGTCTGGTGCCCTGCTTCATGGCAGTGGAAACACAACCTGTCTCTGTAATGTTGTTGCAACTCCTTGGATGTCATGGCTAGTCTAGCTGCAGTGGGGCTTCTGGCTATCTGGGGTCCATGGGGGGCAGCGCTGTGGGTTTCTTGATTTAAGCTTAGTCCTTGGCAGAGCACAATCAGTTCTTCTAATCCAATTGTGGGGGGTGCTTGAGGAGGCCCTTTAACCCTGGGTTCACACCTTTTCTGAATAGGATGGTGGCCAATTTGTCATCCAGCATAGCATGGGTCTGTAGTTTGGTGAACTCTTCTACATAGGTCTGAAGTGGGCGGTTGCTTTGCTTGAATTCCAACAGGGTCATGAAAGCAAAGTGACAAGTATTCTGGTCCTCTCCTGTGGATATTAGTTCAGCCTCAAATAGAACATAGTCTAAGAAAAACTCTACGTTGTTGGTGGTGGCTTTGCTGAACCAGTCTAGGGTGTCCCCTGTTAGCATGGATGCTACTCCCAAGACTTTGACTGTGTTGTTAGAATAGGCAGTGGCATTAGCTAGGAAGTGCAGTTGTATTACCGGCATGGCTCTTCTAGCTTCCTCTAGGCTGAGCTTGCCCATCTGGGGCATGGTCACATTGGAGGTGATTTGGTTCATAATGACATTCTGTACTTGGGAGGAGGTTGCTGCAGTTGGGTCTTTGCTCTCTGGAGCATCCTTAGAATCATCCAAGGTCCAGGTTGTTCTCTTCCACGTGGAGGAGATTTGGTATGATAGCCACAAATAACAATAATAAGTGATAATCATAAAAACAAACATACAAGTAGCCCCAAGTGCTAATAACATCTTGGGGCCCAGGTTATCGAGTTCGGGTTAGATTTTCATAATGTCAGGATACCAAGAGTACTGTGGAGCTCCAGCAGGTGAGGGAGGAGTCAAAGCAGGTACTGGCATGGCCTGCCAGATGATGAGACCTAACTTTACCAGGTAGGAAAGGGCCTTCCAGCCACAGCCCAAGGTCCAGCTGCTGGCAAGGCAGAGTCAATCAATCCATTGAGCGCCAGGTAAAGCACTCCCAGGAATTGACTACTCTGGCCAGTGGCATCAGATGTAGGGGGGTTGAGATGGTTGGTTTGGGTGTCAGTGGCGGTTCCATGGGGACCAAGTAGGCAGCAGGATTGTTGTACTTCCTGTTGAAGATCAAAGGGTGGATGATGATTGCTTTGCTGTCACAGAAATTTTGGTAGGGTTCCTTGGGTGCGTTTGGGCAGGTTTACCACTGCAAGCCTTCCAATGTCTAGGGTTTGTGATCAGGATTGGTGGTATACTCAGTAAAATGCACAGGGCCAAATGGAGCGTTGGATGGACGGTAGTAGTCAAAGGCTTTGGTTTTGTCAACTGGAGTCTCACTATCTATCCCAGTGGATGGGTACTGACGCTTGGGTGTATGCAGATAGAAGAGTATCAAAAATAGGTATGGAAACAGATTGGTGAACCAAAGGTTCATAAAACTTTATTTGGTAAGGATGACAATACAGAACTTTTTCTAGTGCTTCTGATTTATATGCTTACTCACATGCAGGTGCCTCTGGGCATTCTTCTGGTGCTATCTGTGTGACAAGGCTTGGCATCTCAGGTTCTGCTGTTTGTTTGGCTGCTTCATAGTCATTGTTGGGTTTTTCTGGAACAGTTGTTTGGCTTTTTGGTGGTACATCTTGGCTTGGCTGGCCATTGATTCTGTCATGTTTGGCTTCTGGAGTTATGGGGATGCTGTAAAATATGCAGCCTGGGTGCTGATTTCTACAAATAGTTGGTCTACTACTTCTTTATCTTAATACTATACCTGTTGTGGTATAGTGACAGCCTGGGTAAGGACAAAAGAAGATAATAAGACAAAACTGGTATTTATTTAGATAGTATCACACTTATATAGTGTGAGACAGGGGAATTGCCACTAGAGGCAGGGAGGCACAGACAGAAGGACTTCTCAAATGGAGGAGAGTGGATTGGCACAGCTAAAAGTCCCGCGCAAGAGAACAACTGCTTCCTTGCAGCTTTCCTTAAGGAGGTAGATATAAATAACTTTGTTGTTCTATTTATAATTGCGGAAGTAAAGCCTGTGCCTTGTGCGCATTCAAAAGGCAAATCAAACACCTGTTTTAGAGGCATTTTAAATGTCTTTCTCACTAGTAGAATCAAGATGCAATAGCACAATTGCGCAATTGTTCTGTTGCTTGATTCCTAGATGGACAACTTAATGTCTAATCCATTTAATCTGTGACATTTCCCTCCATTGGATTAGACAACAGGGTCAAGAATGGCTTGGCGTCTCTAGGTAGCGGCTATAGTATTGGGGTCAAATCACATGTCTTGTTAGGTGAGGGTTTGTTGCCCAATCCTTGGTCATCAGCTTTGTGGATCTGTAGGCAACCAGTTGTGTTTCTTGGCTGTCATTAAGGTGGTAGGACAGTTGGTGCGGTACTGGAAGAGTCTTGTCAGTCTCCAATAAATGCCTTGTTCCTTCATTCTTATTCCTCATACTTTGATGCAACACTATTGCAAACAGGACAACAACCCATGGAATTTTTAATTAGGCTTTTTTTTTTGGGGTTATTGTCCTCATTGGGGCTTACTCTTGGTCACTAGGAGCAGCACACATATACTGAGCGTGTACTCTAGTGATCAATTGCCCAGAATGGGGCTCCTTAAGGGTGTAGGAGTCTGGGCTGGTCTTCTGGATAACTTGAACTAGACCTTGCCAAAGGGAGGCAAGTTTGGATTTGCAGCCGTACCTTCTATTGCTGAAGAAGTAGACTGAGTCTTCTAACAGGTAAGTGGGTAAGGCAGGGTGTTTGGATGCAGCTTGTTCTAGGTCCTGCAACTTATGGTTTAAGTTTACGGCGTAGGCCTCTGATTGCAAGCAAATAAGAGTTTGAACCAGCTTGTTGAGATACGCCTCTGGGGACACAGCCAGGCTGGGCTTTACCAAGGAATATAGTAAAGGGGGAAGTCCTGGTTGCCATCCGTAGAGCAGTTAGAAGGGGGGCTTGCCAGTGGCCCAATGGTACCCAATGTTGTATGCAAAGGTGGCCGCAGGCAGGAAGGTATCCCATTCAGTCTCATGTTGATGACTGAGCTTCTGGAGTATCTGGACCAGGCTCCTATTAGTGCTCTACCATGCCATTTGTCTGTGGGTGATAAGGAGTGGATAGTATCCCACAAATTCCTATCAGTTGGTTGAGGCGGGGGATAATATAACTGGTGAAGTTGGTACCATTGTCTGTCAGCAGGATCTGGGGGCAACCATGTTTGTATATAATATTCTCCAGGATGAACGTGGCTGTCACCAGTGCAGATTGATTGGGAATGCCTTGGCCTCTACCCATTTAGTCAGATGGTCAACTGCCATAATGATAAACTTGTTGCAACTGTTGGTAGCTGGCAGGGGGCCCACTACGTCAATGGCTACAGTGTGGAAGGCAAACCCAGGGCGTACCAGTCTGTGTTGAAACTTGGCAACCTTAGGCCTCTCAATGTTGCAGTCATGACAGTTGGCTAGTGTATCCACTACGTCAGTGTGCATTCCTTCCCAGAAGCAGTACTGCTGTAGCAGAGCTAACGTCTTCTGTATGCCACCATGGCCAGTAGTCTTGTGAGCGGCCACCACTGAGTCCATGCGTAGGGATGGGCGTATGTAGGGTAGCCAAGAGTCTCCATAAAGCTTCAGGAGTTGCCCCTTAGAGACCTTGGTATCAACAGCTAACTTCTTGAGAGCCCTCTGTATCTCTACTGGCTCCGCTCCCCACAAAGAAGGATCCTCCATAAGCTTGTCATAGAGAATGTCAGCCATGGGGGATACTAAGGCAACAGTGGGAAGGCAGGAGAGACAGTCAGCATTCTGGTGGGCTGCCCCAGCTCAATGAATAATCTTGTAGTCATAAGCCTGAAGTTTAATGGCCCAACGCGCCAGACGTCCTTTGGGGTCCTTGAGGGTCTTCAGCCATTGCAAGGAGGCATGGTCTGTTACAACTGGGAAATGCACCCCGTGGAGATAGACTCTTAACTGTTGGTAAGAGTATATCACAGCCAGAAACTCTTGTTTGGTGACAGTGTAGTTCCTCTTATGAACATTAAGCGTACGTGAGCAGTATTCAACAGGGTGTTCAAGTCCATCGGAGTCCAGTTGGGAGAGAACACCCCCAATTGCCGTCAGACTAGCATATGTATGAACCACAAACAGCTTGGCAAAGTCAGGGTAGGCCAGCACAGGAGCTGCAGTCAGTGTTCCTTTGAGAGCATTGAAGGCAGATTGGCACGCTGGGCTCCAGAAGAATTCTTTATCAGCTCAGAGAAGCTGAAAAAGGGGGTCACCCAGGGATGCAAAGTTGGGGATGAAGCGGCGGTAGTACCCAATCATCCCCAGGAAGACCTGCATGTCCCACTTATTGGCCAGGATCTGCATTTGCTCAATGGCTTCCACCTTCAGAGTTATAGGGCGGAGTCCATCTTGGCTAATGATGAACCCCAAGAACTCAAGGTGCTCCTTGAAGAAGTTGCACTTGTGTGGCTTGATCTTGAGATTAGCTGCAAGTAACCTCTGGAAGACTTCCTCCAAGTGTCGTAGGTGATTATTAAAGGTTCAGGAGAACACATTGATGTCATCCAGGTAGACCAAGACACTGGTGAGTTTGAGGTTGCCCATCACTGCATCCATAGCCCATTGGAAGGTAGCTGGGGCATTGGACAGACCTTGAGGCATCCTTGTGGGTTGGAATAGCCCTTGGTCAGTGATGATTGCATATTTTTCTTGATCAGCAGGGGGTAGGTCAATCTGCCAGTACCCACTGATAAGGTCCATGGCACTGAAGAACTTGGCGCCACCCAGTTGGTCCAAGGCATTGTCAATACAAGGGAGGGGATATGAATCCTTCTTGGTAACAGCATTCAGTTGACAGTAGTCAATCACCACACAGTTGCTGCCATCCTTCTTTTTGATAATCAGGAGAGGGAAAGCCCAAGGAATTTTACTGGGGACCAGTAAGCCAGATCCCAATAGCTTCTGAAGCTCCTTCTTAGCCACAGCATGATTGGCTTGACTGCGCCGTATAGATCTGGAGTGGATAGGTGGACTGCCTTGGGTATCAATATGATGAGCAACATCTGCAGCCTTGCCCAGGTCATAATCATCCTTGGCAAACACATCTTTATACTGGGAAAAGAGATCCATAGCTTAATCCTTCTGCTCTTTAGAGAGGCCAGATAGAGAGTTGTGGCTTATAACCAATAGCACCAGTGGTTGCTCACAGGGTAGACCCAACTCAGAGAAGTCTGCAAAGGGGGAGGTCTCCTGCAGGTTTTCATGCTCTTCCAGTCGTATATAAGCCAGAAGTTGGTGTTTGGAGACAACCATAGCTTCACAATTCATGTTGGCCAAGAGTATGAGTACCTCCTTCTCACTTGGCATGAGGATGCCTGGTGCAACCCATGGTTCTAGTCTGGAGGCATTAGGGATACTAAAGATTTCTCCATGAGTGCCAGTTGGTAGAGCCAGCAAGAGGCCTGTATTGTGGATCACCTGGGCGCCAGGTGGGATAGTCACATTACAGGAGGTGTAGACTGGGATACCCTTGGCTTCCCCAATTGAGAGAGGTAGCACCTTGACCTTCTTACTACGCAGTTTATAAGCAACTGGAAGCTCTCTGTTGGTGTACTCCAGATTGATGTAGTGCAGACGTTGTAAGGGCAGGTCAGACGGGCAATCACCATGATAGAACATGGATATAGAATGGCCCAATATTCCAAATTTATGATCTCCATGGTTAGTCACAGTGCCATACTGAACCATGAAGCTAGTCCCAATAAGAATGTCATAGCTGTTGTTTTCCAGAACTATAGCAGGAGCAGTGACCATTAGCTTCCCAAAGCAAAGAGGGAGAGAAGAGTAGGCTCCTTTTGCTCTAGTGGTCAGTGGCCCAGCAGTACCAAACTCTTCATGGTAGGCCAAGCCTGGTGCCAGCTTAAGCTTCTTAACCAGCCAAGAGGATATAATGTTTCCAGGGGCACCAGTATCTAGTATGGCCCAGACATGAGTCTTGTTCACTACCAGGTTGATATAGGTGCAATCCTGGAGGTCCTCTCTGATCTCCACAATCTTTGAGACCTGGTGTACACTTAGTCCTTTGAACTTCTCCAGGAAGGTAGCCATGGCAGCTCCCACAGCTGGGCTTACTTCCTTGAGGGATTCTAGCAGTGCTGAGACATTTACTGTGCAGAGCAGCTTGGCCAGTTGTTCAGCACTGTCCTCCTCATGAGTGACTTCAACGCCTGGTTGAGCCAGTTGTTCAGCATAGGGTAAGGACACTGTTCTCCAAGCTATTTGGGGGATAACCACCTCAGGGCAAAGTGTAGTCCAATGAGTTTGCATGTTAACAGTGAGGACTCAATGGAGGAGGTCCTCTTGAACTCCATCAGACTCCACATCCTCATGTATTGGTTGGGAGTTGAAGTCAATCAGAGAGGGTTCATCCTTAGGGTTGGTCCCAGAGGATGGCAAGGCAGCAGGCCTCTGATCTGGTTTGTCAGGGGGCAGTGGTATGGGGGGAGATGAGGGTGTCAAAATTACAAAGGCAGCCAAGGATTTCTCCTTGTCCTGGCTGCTTAGTAGTTTTTTGACTGGTCCTCATTGTCCTCCTCAATATCAGCGTCCTTGGCGTAGTCCTCCTCAGTGTCCTCCATGCCTACATGATGGATCTTTTGGCATGGATTCCTACATTCCCAAGAGAAGTGTCCAGCCATACAACATTTGAAGCAAGTATGGGGGCCATTGTTGACTGGAGCAGGCCTAACCTTGTCAGAAGGCTTGGGCATCTCAACAGCCACGCAGGGTCTATTCTCAGATTGCTGGCAAGGGTGGCCTTCAGGAAGAGGGACTTTGAACTCCTCCTTGTAGATGCGTAGGAGGCGGATCAGATCTGGTACGGTGCAAACTTTGTAAATGCCTGACTTAAGGGCCAGAGATAGTTCCCAGTTGACACGTACAGCATTAAAGAGTGCTGACTGCACATCAATAAACTGCACCGCACTCATAGACAACAGAGTTTGATCTTCAAGGTAGAGCCTAGAAGTGAAGTCTTCTAGGGTTTCCCCCACCTTTAACTTGGTGTCAGCAAAGTCCATCTTACAACCAAGGAGTGCTTCTTGGCTACCAAATTCTTCTGTCAAGGCTCTGGAGACGTTGGCAAAAGTCCAGCCATTCTCAGGGAGACGTGGCAAGATAATGGTTTGAGTCTCAGCATCCAGACAGTTGATGATTGTGGAGTCCCTCATGGCATTGTCTGTGCCATACATGGAGTTCTGATACAGACGTAAGAACATGGCCACATTGCTCTTGCGGTCAAACTTGGGTAGATTGACGGGCTTGAAGTTGTTGGAGCCATGTTGGAGGGGAGCAGGTGTGATCCTCACTGGAGAGCAGGGTGAGATGGGAACGGCTGAGAGTGGAGGCAGAAAACCTAGCCTCAGAGGCGCGGCGACAATTTTCCTCTTGCTGGGCTTTGTGTTCACCTTCTCTGTTTTGAGCAGCTCCAGAAGCTTCAGGGGTGGCCAATGACGTCATCTTCAGACTCCAGTACTGGCTCTAATACTTGTATAGCGTTAGGAGCCAACCAAGTGTGGTCCTCATTGCTTTTGTAGCTATGATAGAACTCAGGACTAGAGGACTTCAGTGGACTGTGGTGACTCTTGGAGTTGATGGACATAGCCTGTAAGTTGACGGCCATAATCTTACTGACCATCCTATCCAATTGGCTCTGGAAGGCGTTCAGGAGAAGTCGTTGCTTGTCCAGCTCATCTTGGTAGACCTTGTTCTCCTGACAGTTGATATCCAATTCATCTTCCAGAGAGGTGATGCGCTTTTTGTGGGTGGCAAGCTCAGCTTGGAGCAAGGCTATTACTTCCTTGTCCTTCCTGACTTGGGTCTGGCTGTTGGCTCTGTCATGCAATTGGCAAAGTTTGAGACTATCCTGAAGTTCTGACACAGTGTGATAGCCATCAAACAGGAAGGCAAGATTGGCACTCTGCTGGACCAATTCTGTCTGCATCTTCTTGTAGTGATCAAAGAGCTCAAGGATGTCTCAACCAATAAGGGCGCTGGAAGGGGAGTTGTTGGTGGTGGCAGAAGTGGGGGTGAACAAGGGGATGGTGACAAGGCGGTGGGCTAAGACTTCCACCTCATGAGTCAGGCTTTGAACCATGGGGCCAGTCTCCAGCACGTGGTTTGTAACCACACTAATCCAATTGGCGTCTACACCCTGATGGGTGAGGGTCTGTACCACATGCACTGGAATTAGCTTAATACTTGCTTTGATGGCATCAACCCAGTGGAGCATGGTGTTCTGGGTGTTGGTGACTTTGGCAAGATACTAATTGACAGTAGTGAAAGTATTGCCAATCTCAGAGTAAAGAACCTGGAGGAACATCTGTTGGTTAGATACCAGTATTCCCCGGTCATGCACTAGGCTTTGGATGCAGCCCAGGTGCATTTGGTTGTGGCATACGGCAGGATGGGCAAATTGGTGTAGGTAGTCCTTGATATGTTCAACAGTATGGAGGTCACAGCAGAGCTGGTCAGGGTTGAACTGGGAGAGATTCTGAAAGCAACCCAAGGCGTTTTCAGCAGAAGGCTGCTGAATGGCCAGGTGTTTAGAGCAAGAACTATTGCCAGCAGCACCAGAATCCATGGCGTGTATGGCGTAACGGATGGCGTCCTTGGAAGGTGAAGAGTTGGTGTCCATCTCCAAGGGGGCAGGGGTTTGTAGGAGCAGTGGTAGACCAAAAACAATAGCCTGGGGTGTTGATGTTCTGGCATGAATTGGCTTAGGTTGGGCAGGCCATAGGGAGCGCCTGCTTTTTCTCCAGCATGAGCATTAGCAGCAGTAAGGGCCAGTGCCTGGTGGTAAGGAGAAGCAATGGCAGGAGACTGGGCCAGGGGAGTTCCTCCCTCCTCATTGAAAGGACTGCAGGGGTGGGGGCTGTTGGTGTTGTAAGACATGAGCGCCAATGTCGTAAAATATGCAGCCTGGGTGCTGATTTCTACAAATAGTTAGTCTACTACTTCTTTATCTTAATACTATACCTATTGTGGTATAGTGACAGCCTGGGTAAGGACAAAAGAATATAAGAAGATAATAAGACAAAACTGGTATTTATTTAGATAGTATCACACTTATATAGTGTGAGGCAGGGGAATTGCCACTAGAGGCAGGGAGGCACAGACAGAAGGACTTCTCAAATGGAGGAGAGTGGATTGGCACAGCTAAAAGTCCCGCGCAAGAGAACAACTGCTTCTTTGCAGCTTTCCTTAAGGAGGTAGATATAAATAACTTTGTTGTTCTATTTATAATTGCGGAAGTAAAGCCCGTGCCTTGTGCGCATTTGAAAGGCAAATTGAACACCTGTTTTAGAGGCGTTTTAAACGTCTTTATCACTAGTAGAATCAAGATGCAATAGTGTGATTGTGCAATTAAACTGTTGCTCAATTCCTAGATGGACAACTTATTGTCTAATCCATTTAATCTGCAACAGGGGTTTTTCCCAATTTGATCACCATTTTTAGACTGGCTTGACAGGCTCTCCTGAGTCCAAAAATTTGATTAAAAAAGGGGTCCCCAATTGGGGACCCCAAATTACTTAATGGAGGGTAGGCTTGATCTGGGCTTACTGGGCAGCTAAAAATAGCCTGCCCAGGCTCAGCCAAACCCACCAAGGCTTGGGCGTAGCTTTTGGGGCCCAAAACGGGCCCCTCAGCTGCCACCAGGGCAGGAATGATTCCCACACCTGGATTTGCTTTGAAAAGCAAAAATTCAGGTGAAGGAGAATCTCCCCTGCCCGCTAGCCCCGCCTGATGGCTAGGAGCAGGTTCAATTCCCACCTGGGGCTTCAAAACTGTTACTTTTGTAACAATATTACACACTTTTTTCAAAAGCTTGAAGTATTAATTTACTATTTTCTTAACCATAAATTCATATTTTTGCTTCCAACCAATGATTGCAGCATTCAAAACTCCAATATTTCTAAATTTCCATTTCATCTAACTATGGAATTGATTCCCATCAACCAAGTTGCTTGAAATATTAACACTTTGTGCACCAAAGTGTTAATCAGTTCCCTGTTCCAACTCAAATCTTTCATGCCTTCTGATCTATTCTCTTAAATAAATATCCTTTATTTATTCTTTTTCCTTATTTACTTATTTTTAGTTTATCTTTCTATTTTTTTCTTTATCTTTTTTAGCCTTTTTCTCTTAATATTACTCTTTTATTCTTTAATCTCTTTTTTAGTCACTATAGATGGATTTTAGGGGAAGGAAGATATTCCAACTATTATTTTTTTGTCAACTGATTTTCAGTCAAATTTGATCCAACTATAATTAACTTTGTATGTAAATTTTTTAACTTTGCAACAATAAAAAAGTTAAAAATATAAAACTAATAAAATATATCCTATAAAAATTATTCTTTAACCTTTTTAATGTTTTTATTTCATAATCTGGCAATGAAATTCAATTTAATTAGTTTTTATAAAAAGTAATTTTTTTAAATTTAATCCTCTTTTAATAAAAAAAATCAAAATTGGCAGTATGTGTAAAGCATAGCCTTGATCAGTAAATAAAAATGTTTAATTTTTTGATTTATTGTGAAGCTAAAAAAGTACTTATGAAGAAAAGCGTAGTTGGATCAAATTTAAAGAAAATCAGTTGACAGAAAAATAATTGATGGAATATCTTCCTGTCCTAAACTTTATCTAGTATTTCTCTCTTTTAGTCACTACAGATGTCTTACATATGGGCTTCTCTCTTTTAGCCACTTCAGATGCCCTTCATCTGGGCTTTTTTCTGTAGATTGGCTATCATAGATGTCTTCTATCAAGGCTTTTAAATGCAAGAATTCACTATTTTCCTACTTCTTTCTCTCTTCTCTTTGCTCCCTAAGTGATTAGCTTAGAAATTTGAAGGGTCACTAAATTATCTTCCCAAATATCACTCTGATTTTTTGAGTTGCACAGCTGTTTCTCTGTGTAGCCACCCCACAGGTGATCTCAGGCTGTCACTGCCCATATCAGAGTCCAGCTGGACTCTCACAGGAGAGGCAGACCAGGCCTGAAAGGCCATGTATACAATTGGTGCTATTCTGAAAAAGTAATTCACAGCTTTAGGATAGGGATGCTAACTTCCATTATGGGGAACAACCTGGTTGGCCAGCCCCAATACTGTGATGTAGACAAATCCCAACTTACTGAAGTCTTGGGTAGGTGGCACATTGGACAAGGGGGAGAGTGGAGGGGATCTCCTTCATGATAGTTGGAATTGGGCCTCTAGAATGGCCAGGAGGAAGATCCAAGTGGTGAGGGTAGAAGAATTCCAAGTCAATGATGTGAGGTGACTTAAGCAAATAGACAGGAGCAGAACCAAGAGGGAACAGATAGGCACAGTTGTATTGTGTAGTGGGTTCACAAATAGATGCAAACAGAATAATTATATTGGTGCAAAAATAGATAGTTACTGCAAAAAAAATGAGTCCTGGGCATTAATTTGTTTATTTTAAGATGTCAACAGTGAGGAAGACTTTTTCTCCTCACTACTTATACTTACTGATGAATACTTAGCCTTTTGTGCCACTAGAGGCTTGGTGGCATCATTTTCAGTGATACTTGTGATTCAGCCAAGAAATTGTGCACTTGAGCCTGGGGGTGGAAGAGCATTGGCTGGTATAATAGGTACCTTGGTTTTGCTGTATCATGCTGAGAGGCCACAGCTATTATTAGATACGCAAGCAATTGAGCACCTGATTGCGCAATTGAACAATTGTCCTCCCAATGTACCATTTCTTGATAGTAAATGGGGTCAAATTTGTGTTTAGATTTGATTCCAGGGATTAACTGCTTGTGAGCCTTGCAAACCCAGGCCATTTATGACCAGAAAGGGGGTTTCTCCCAGGAAGGCAGTTGGTAATGTTTCCCATGCTACTGGTTGCTTTAACTCTAGGGAGGCTAGCAGATTGTCTGGGGCATCTGGGCCCTGACACAGGCCCCCTATGCTTGAAAAACATTAAACTTTTTTAAATCATCCAGAAGACATATGCAGAGAAATTATCATACCTCTTTTGGCATAAATGACCCAGCTGTATTCTTACCATAGCCAGTATAAGGATTTCAGTGCTGCTTTGATACTTCATCATTCCAGGGGCCATCAACTGTGTTATTTTCCCAGATGGTCTTCTGAAAAGATAATGTCAACTTAGCATCATCTTCTTTTAAAAAAACTAGTTATATTATCACTGCAGCTGGTCTAGAGATGCTTACACTGTATTAGCATAACCATCCCTGGTTACTCTCTTTATCTTTCTCAGTTACTAATGAAGGGCTATTCTACTGGCACTCTGGTAATACACAGACATTGTAGGCACTACTTGAAGAAGGTATGGATGAAGGTTGGAGAACTGGAAGCCATTCAAGGCAGTGACAATTGGATAGATGGTCATCAACCACCAGAAGACTTTGGCGTGTATGTTGTATCTCCTGAAGCTCCCCGCAAAGTAGGTCAGCACATAGTACAGCGTCATGCCCTTCCCCAAAGGGCAGGCTTCTTAGATTATTTTTATTGTTTTTGCTTTGATTTAATCTTTCTCTTATTTTAAATATTTAAAATTTTAAGTTAAAAAGTTAATAATTAAGTAGTCTAAGTTAGTTACCTTGTTTTTACACTGATTTGTGTTTGAATTGTTGTTGTTGTTGTTGTTGCTGTCTTCATTATTTCTAGCTATTAGATTAGCTTATATGTATTTCTACTTCAAAGTTGGAAGATTTTCAATTTATTTTACCTTTTGGAACTCCTTCTTACGTTGTTGCCGCTCTCCCCAGTTTCCATGTTGCTAATCTGCGGTCCATACTGGATTCTGTTTCCCCTTCTTCTCCAGGTTCCTCTTGCAGATGTCTCCAGTTGCTCCTTTTTTCTTGGCTGTTTCTCCTATGCCTATCATTCTACAACTGAAAATAATTGCCTATATAATAAAGAGCTTGTGAAGAGCAGGCTTTAAGCCAAAATTCTAAGTGATTTCTTACCTTCAATATTTATTAATTTTTAACTTCAGAGCTTAATTTTTAGGAATTTATATTTTTATTGATTCATTCTAAGTTTCTTTTTTTCTTTTCTTAAATAAATGGAAGTTGTGAAACAACAAGCCTTAGGCTTGTATCCATTATTTTCCCTTAAGGAATCCTTTAATAGTTACATGTTCCAGCTTGCTGATGAAGAGTATCCCAATATTGAAATTCCCTTAGTTACTAATTATTCACTATTAAATACCTTGTTTTATCTTCTTTGTTTAGGGTTCTTAAACTCTATCACCCTTTTTGTAACCCAGTATAAGTTCTTAGAAGGATTCTGTAAGATTGTATTACAGACAGTTCCTACCTTTTTATACCTTCTGAATCTTAACCCTGATGCTTTACACACTTTAGTTTATAACCTTGAACCGCTATGGGCAAGACCTTACATACAGGGAGGTATACACCGTGATGGACAGGGTAGAATGTGGGGATACAAGGGGAGGCCAGGAACCAGTGTGTGAAGAGTTGAGTTGTCCAGAGTCATAGTGGTAATCTTGATCTAGTCCTTCTGGTGAAGGTCCAAAGGACTCTGGTCCCTGTTGATATCCTCCAATTCCAAGGCAAGCTGTAAGAACAGCTGTGAAGATGAGGTGACTCATCTTCCTTGGATTGGAGGTTGTAGGCTGGGGCAAGCTAACTAAGAGTTGAATTGGAAATTGGAGAGTGAATTTAGCTTTATTGAGGGTATTAAACTCAATAATAGCACAAGCTATTACTGAGGGGGGATCCTTTATTTATAGTGCTTCCCACTATGCAAAGATTTGTAAGTGGGAGTGAAAAGCAGGAAATGGGGGATCTCAAAAGCTTGGAAGATAGGAATGACAGTTGGGGTTTGGGAAGATGACCAAACTCTTGTTATTATGTTATCTGTGGCTGGTTTATAGACTTTTGAGTTGAGTCAATAATATTCTGTTGGCCTGGTGCTAGGTGAAGAATGGGAGTCAAATTTTTTTCATGATCTATTTTGGTCTCAGGAGATTTGGCTTGACTGATGTTTGGATCTTACCATGTGGCCTGGACTCCAGATTTTCATTGGTTGGTGGTAGAATTGTTCTTAAAATTTGGACCCTGAATTTTCCCTTCTTCTGAAGGGGTGGCAATATTATGGAATTTTTGCCTTCCAGCCAGGGACTTTTCTGATTGGCTGTAGCAAATGAGGGCTTCTGATTGGCTGAGGAGTGAGGACTGGGACCCAGGTGGGTGGCTGGCAGCCAGCTGGACCCAGGGGCAAGCAGGCGGCTGGCTGGGCGGCGGGAGGCTGGTGGGGGACTGGCGGCGGGCCCACTGGCGGCTGGCTGGGTGATGGGAGGCTGGCAGCAGGTGCTGGTGGGCCTGGTGGGCGCCTGCCTGGATGATAAATTGATCCAGCGTTAATCAAGTTCTGTTTTGACTTCTATTTTATTTTTATTTCCCCAATTAAAGAGGGGAAATCCTTATTAAATTGCAAATTCTTGACAGGGAAATCCCCTATTTTTTCCCAGCAAGGAACCTCAGTAAAGATTTGGTTTATTTCAGGAATATCCCTGACACTCCAAGGCAAAAACAAAACTTCAACCACCTTGGTTAAGCAAACCCCTAGTTACTGCAGCTGGAAAAACAAACCTTTACCTCTCTCAGGCAACCAGTTTCTACTTGGAAATCTGCTTAGGCTTATACAACAGCTCCATATGTGAATTATCACAGGTGTCAAAATACAATCCCAATTTATACCTTGCCAGACAAGGCATCAGGCATACTGTCATAAAACCAATCATCCAAAATTTAATGAAAGAATTTAGAGGCCTGATGGGTCATACCCCAAGCACTTTTTAAAACTTTTGGCTAAATTGCTTAAAAAAGTCTATATGCTCACAACCTCTCTTCTGGTGGGTTGTATTGGAGCTATCAGGGCCATCAGACATATTTTTTCAATCAGGTGTTCATAAAACAGCTGAAAATAGCTGATATTATGGCTGGCTCATGTCTGAAGATATTTTTCAAGGTGGCCTCACAACAATCTCCAAAATTAACTCATACAGTATGGATCATCTTCCTTGTCAACAATCCTCAAAAATATTTACCATATTTTCAATATTAAAGAATATTTTTCTGGATTAAATAATTGACACTGATAATAAAAGCAATGTTTGATTTTTGCTTTTTTCTTTTAGCTTTTGATTGAAATTATAAAAGATAAAGCAGAAACAATTTTTGAAATTGTTGACAGGAGGATGTTTCATGCTGTATGTGTTAATGCTGGAGGTTGCTGCCCTCACATCACACCACAGATACAAGAAGTGCTGCAGCACTCAAAAGCTAAAATAATAATAAAAAGTAGCAGCCCCTTATCAAACACTATGAGTTGAGGATAAAGTGTGAGTGCTAATACCTGAAAAAAGCAAGTTAAGATCAAGATAGAAGAGACTAAGAATCATCCTGGTCTCATATGTCTGAAACATGTACCTGGTGCAAGGACTGAGTGATAAGTGGCAGGATAGGGTGGTGCATCATGACAATCTCTATATATGTCAAGCCAGTTAAAAAAAACAATTATGCTCTTTCAGCCTTATAACACCAGCTGTTTAAGTATGAAGCTCTGCCAAGCTCACTGAAGATGTCTCAACTAAATACAAGGCTGTCTATTAACTGAAAGAGCATCAAAACGGCATAATCAACTTGATAAAGACACTAACCTAACCTGTCAGGATACCAAGAGTATGACAATGCTCCTTCAGGTGAAGGAGGGGCAGAAGCAGGTACAGGCATGGTCCACCAGATGATGAGACCTAACTTTACCATGTAAGAGAGGGCCTTCCCAGCCACGGCCCAAGGTTCAGCCGCTGGCAAGGCAGAATTAATCAACCCAGTGAGTACCAGGTATAGCCCTCCCAAGAATTGACTATTCTAGTCAGTGGCATCAGAAGTGGGTGGGGTTGAGATGACCGGTTTGGTTGTTGGGGGTGGTTTCATGGGGACCAGGTAGGCAGCAGGATTGTTGTATTTCCCGTTGAAGATCAAAAGGTAAATGGTGATTGCTTTGCTGTCACAGACAATTTTGTAGGGTTCCTTGAGGGCGTTTGGGTGGGTGTACCACTGCAAGCCTTCCAAGGTCCAGGGTTTGTGATCAGGGTTTGGGGGATACTCATTAAAATGCACAGGGCCAAACGGAGAGTCAGGGGACAATAGTAGTCAAGCTCTTCTGGGTCTCCAGATGGTGGCTTGATATTCAACTCCTGGGGATGAGCTTGGGTTTTTTTGGGCAGTTGCAGGTGGAAGAGAATCAGAAATATGTAAGAAAATATGTTGGAGAACCAAAGGTTCATAACAAACTTTATTTTGTAAAAATGACGTCACAGAACCTCACAGGTGCTCTTGACTTGTATAACTAATCATCTGTAGGTACATCTGGGCATTATTCATGTGCTTCCAGGATGGCATGGTTTGGCATCTTTAATTCTAATATCTGGTTGGCTGGCTTGTTATTATTTTGAAGGTCTTGAGTGACAGCTGTTTGGCCTGCTAGTGGCCTATCTTTACTGGGCTGGGCATTGGCTGTGGCAGAACTGATTACAGGTGTCATGGGGTCATTTCCAATTTGGTTACTTGATCTGGGATGGCCTGACAGGCATTCCTGAGGCTGGAGAACTTGATTAGAAAAGGGGTTCTCAATTGGAACCCCCAAATTACTAAATGGAGGGTGAGCTTGGGCTGGGAGCTCTGGGCAGCTAATTTTAGCCTGCCCAGGACCAGACAAACTCACCAAGGCTTGGGCGTAGCTTTTGGGGCCCAGGACAGGCCCCGCAGCTATGGGCAGGGTGGGCTTGATTCCCCATCTGGAATTTTGCTCTTTGAAGCAAATCCAGGCGCATCAAAATGCCATTACCCGCTCTCCCTACCTGGTAGCTCAGAGCAAGTTCAAATCCCATAGCAAGATTTGATCTTGTTACTTCCGTAACACAACCAAGAAACATTTAAATTGACTGAACTAACCAAAGACCACAAACCAAGATGTACCCAGCTGAGTCTTCCAGCAAGATATTGTAGCTAGCGGCTCCCAGCTAAGGAGTTGTGCTGGACCCAGGACGTTTTAAACCCACTTATTGTGGTTGCTGCTGTCAAGGCTCTTACCATTTGTGGAACGCTGCTGCAGATCTTTGGTGAGCTTTGATTGCCAATCAACTATCTTTTGACTTGGCTCTTTGTTTTCTTCTCTTTGTCATGCCAGCCTCTCTGTGTGTTTGGCCTCTCCTGGTCAGATTCTTCTATTTTCTTCTGTGGCATTCTTTGGTTGTCGCAAGATTTCATCAGAGCCATACAACAAACTCAACAGGTCCCAGGTGAACACCTTGCTTTCAAGTGCAGGTGTCCCTTGCTTACAAAGTTTTCTGCATACCCCTCCTCAGAAACAGCCTTGATTTCAACCAAAGAGCCGCCAGGAAATGGGTTTGCTGTTTCAAGATCTTCCCAGGCGCCCCCACAGGAAGATCAGGGATCTTCTTCTGCAGCACAGCAGTGTTGCTGCGAGAAATACCAGGCTCAGCCCCCTGAAAAGCGAGGGGGACGAGTATAGGGAAAGCTGCTGGATAATTGAAGGGGAGCAGCCAACTTCAACAGGAATCCTGCATCCCCTGTAGCAGTTCCCATCCATGTCACATCTGGGTATACCCAGCTCAACAAACTGCCCCTGGGTGATCCTACCAGGATCTTCCAAGCCCCACCATTGTTAACCTTACCGGTGGGTCCTGATCCTACGCTGACAGCGAGGATCTGGCCTTGATCTTGCAGGGGCATGCTTGGCCTTTACCCCTGGCTCGCCTTGATCGGTTGTCTGGGCATCCTAATTATAGCTTGAAGCATCGGTTGCTTCCTCCGCTATAATGACCTGCTGGTGATTTACGATCCTGGCTCTCCTAAGCTCTTACCGGGAACCAGTTGGTCAGACCTAGAGGTAGCATTCCTCCGGTTCCACCAAGCCTCAGTTATCAACCCCCATGATGAACAGCCTCCCATTGTTTCTGGGAGCCTAGTAGCCTCAACCTTGTGCCGTACCTTGAAGGTGTCATTGCATCTTGATCCCGGGAACAACTCCCAGGGGATTCTATTCCAGGGGCGGGATCAACCTTCCCGGTTAGTTAACTGTTTTCCGGGCTGGCAAATCTCTGGAGCTGATATGATCAACCCTGCCCTGATCCAGCTGGCCCGGTCAATCCTGGGGGTTGGCCTTACTATTTTTACAGACATTGGGGGTCCCCTAGAGCTCTTGGGGGAGAGCCCTTGCCCCTATCTGTATAAATCCTAAACCCCAGCCCAGGAGCTTTATACCGCAGAAATGGGTTGATTGAGGTTGTCCCCCAAGGTGGCTGACATGCTGTCATAGGAGCACAGCACATCTACCTCAGGGCTGGTGCCTTGGACCATGGGCACCTTTTTCCTCTGGGAGCTGCACCTGAGCTTTACAGCGGTCCTGTGGCCTACTGAGATGGCTGGGAACATCTCGGTCTAAGAATGGGATTGAACCCTGGCTGATTGTTATTGGGTTATGATGGATTTGGATCTGATTTGGCTTTGTTTTTTACTGGGTTGATTTGGGGTTAGACTGAGATGGTTTTGTTTATCTCACCAGGGTATACAGCTACTTTACAGTTTCTCTGTTGCAAATAAACAGTTGTCTTGTCTAAATACACTCCCACCTTCTTTGTAACTCTGGTAAACACCACAGTTACATTGGCTGAGTGGTTGGTTGATCTGATTGTACCCTAAAAGAGCTATTGAAAGCCATGGTTCCCTGGAGCTGGGGGTTATGTTGAGTTCCCTGTACACGACCTGTTAAGTGGGGGCTGTTGGACGGATACTGACAGGTTCTAGGGTTGGCAAGGAAATTCTGAACCCCCATCATGGTATGGGTGGTTATGAGCTGTTACTGGTTCTCTAAATGGACCCTGATGTTTAGGTGTTACTTTTGATAAGGGTTTCCTTGCTGGTAGTGGGAGAGTTGGAGGGATCATCCTTGTCCTGGAAGAAATCAGAACTGGTATTATCCCAGCAGAAAGCTGTACCTATCTCTTTGGGAGAGAAACAGACTTAATGGAGGAAAGAATTATATCAGGATTGATCTGGGAATCTGGGAGCAACTGACAGCTGGTCAGGAAGGGGGGACCCTGGTTAGGCTGTTCAGGTATCAATGAGGGATATATCCTGTTCACCCTTCAGAGATTGGGGTTGCCTTGTCCTGCATGATATTCAGTGTATGAGTGTGCCCTTATGTAAGGTAAACTTGATCCTTTTGAGTGTAAAGCTGAAGGTCTACCTGAGCTGATAATGGCCAGCTTTGAATCTATGGTGAGGATTGCTGATGTTTACAGTGGATGGGTTGATTAAATTTAACTCACTGCACAGGGCATCCCAGAATATATCTCAGCTGGTTGGGGGCATCTAACCAGAAATCTACAGATCCTCAGAGAGGGGCTTGTGGATACAACAATTAACTTTGGATGGGTATGTAGAATGTTTCTCTGTGGTAAACCTATTCAAGCAGTGTACATAGATTCTAGTAGGTCAATGGGTGAGGCTGGCATTGTACAAGGGGGAAATATGTTTGTTTGAGGTCAGGTAGCTTGACAACCATAGGCTTGGGGATTTGGTTTTTTGATGCAGGTGGGTTGCTGGAGAGAGCCAAGCTTGGGACTACCCAGCCATATAGAACCTATGGAGTGGTTACCTCTGCTACTTATCGAAATGGGTTGTTGTGGGTGAGGGTCGGGCTAGAAATATGGATGAACCTTTAAACCCCAACCCAGCACATTTTTGCGCCAATCGATCCTACAAGGGGAAATTTAGAGCTGCAAAGAATTTAAAGGCTACTTGGAAATGCTTTTCGGGAGTTTCTTTGTTTGGTCCATAGGCTCAAGGTTTTCTTCAGCTGACTTATGTCACTTATCAGACGGTAGCGCCCGCCGGGCAGAAGATGATGGCGACTATTAAAATTAAGCTAAGCATGCATTATGGAGTTCGAAATTTCAATGCGTTGGCTCCCATGGCATCGAAGTTCTGAGTTGGGCTGAACATGAAGGGTTATGGGTAAACCTGCCTACTTTAGTTTAATGGGGTTTGAAGTATATTGATTGCGCATAAAGATTCACAACCCATTTTTGAATTTTCAAATGCTTTTTGAACAACTTTTACTCTTTAGTTAACGAAAGACGACAAAACTTCCAATCAGGAGGTTTACAACTACGTCCATGACTCAACCTAGCTTTGTAATTGCTCAAGGATAAATTAAACTTAAAAGGCATCGGATATTGCAAACAAACCAATAATTATAAAATACTTAATTTTTTGTATCATTAGGAATGTTGAGAGTAGCAAGCAATTCCTTTAAAAGTTTCTAAGCCCATGATTAAACTGAATTCTGATTACTAAGAATATAAACAAACGCATGGAGTTAATTTTTGTTCGGCAAATAAGTTAATTACAAAATGGGAGAGGCTGGTTAGATCTTGGCCTTTTGGATAAGATGTTCTACAATACTAAGAGGTTAGAGAAGCAAATGAAAGTATCTTACCTGGGATCGCTAACAGTGCTGAGGTCTCCTAGCTGATCGCTCTCCCCCGCCATGATTTTACGTAAAATGCGACGAATGATCTTTCCTGATCGGGTCTTGGGAAGCTCGTCGGTAAAGATGATCCGCTTGGGCTGAGCAAAGGGGCCTATGCTCTCGCGAACACTTTGGATGAGCACTTTGGTGAGGTTCTCTGAGTCAAAGTTGGGCTTGAGAGTAATAAACGCACATATGCTTTGGCCAGTGATGTCATCGGGCATTCCAACTACTGCTGCTTCAGCAACACTGGGGTGGAGGATGAGAGCAGACTCAATCTCGGATGTGCTCATCCGATGGCCGGAGACGTTGATGACGTCATCAACACGGCCCCGAATCCAGATGTAGCCGTCGTGGTCTCGATGAGCACCATCGCCCGTAAAATACATGCCTAAATGTAAGCAGCGGTAGGGATAAATCAATACCTGGATACACATTCAGATATGTCTCACGATAGCGCTTGTGGTCGTTGAAGATCGTTCGAGCAACAGATGGCCAAGGGTGACGCATGGCCAAGACACCACTGACATCGTTACCCGTGAGCTCTTGCCCGGTATTGGCTTCAAGAATAACCGGGTCCACGCCAAAGAACGGTACAGTGGCTGAGCCAGGCTTAGTGGGAATAGCACATGGGATAGGGGTGATGACAATAGATCCCGTCTCCGTCTGCCAGTACGTATCCACAACGGCGCAACGCCCTTTTCCAATGTTATCCTTGTACCAAAGCCAAGCCTCGGGGTTTATGGGTTCACCAACGCTGCCAATAACCCTAAGTGAACTGAGATCGTGGCCATGAACCCATTCATCGCCAAGACGGCGAAGTGCGCGAATCGCTGTAGGAGACGTATAAAATTGGGTGATCTTGTGGTCTGCCACCATCTGCCAGTACCGGGATGCATCGGGATAAGTAGGAATACTTTCAAATACAACTGTTGTTAGGCCCAGAGATAAGGGCCCATAGGTGAGGTAGGTATGGCCTGTAATCCACCCAATATCAGCTGTACATCCAAATATGTCGCCTTCGTGACAATCAAAAATGTATTTTGTCGAAACTGCTGCTCCCAGGAGGTATCCACCAGTGGAATGTACCAATCCTTTGGGTGCGCCAGTACTGGGAAATTAGACTAGTTCCTCACTCTGGTTACCTTCCAGAAGTATACAGTATAAATAACGGGTGCTCGGCGTTTACTGGCACAGGAGGACATTCATTACTTTGCCTGGCCTATTGTTGTTAGCAGGCGAATATCTCTCAAGCCTTACCAGCTCTTTATGCCACCAAGCATCCTTTTCGGGATTGAAAGACACCTGCTCATTCCCTGTTCTTTTCAAAACCAACACTTTCTGAGGACATGGTTAATACTGGATTGAAGCCTCTGTTACCTCGATGCTTGGACAAGAATTTAAGGCTTCATCAGCAATAGCCTTCAGTGGAATCGATTTCCCTCCTCGTTTACCTTCGTCGGCTGTAATCAAGAGCCGACAGTTGGCATCACGGATGCGATCAGCCAGGGATGATGAAGAAAATCCAGCAAATATCAAGCTAGGCCATTAATTTAAATGATATAAAAGGTACTTACGAATGCACAACGCCGAGTCTGGCGCAAGCCAGGACAGAAGCTAAAGCTTCAGGAACCATGGGAAGATAAATGGCGACTGTATCTCCCTTCACGAGACCATACTCGAGAAGGACATTTGATAACCGACAAACCATATCTTTAAGTTGACCATAGGTCACACTGTACCCCATCCTGGGTTCGTCGGACTCGTAGATGATGGCCACCTAAAAAATTAGCCCTGGCTCCTTTCCTGCAAACCTTATTGGGATTCTTTTTAGCATGACGGTCGACACAGTTATAACTTGCATTTAGCTCGCCATCTGAAAACCACCTGACATCGCCAGTAGAAAAAGAGCTACACGACAAGTTAGGTAAAGTTAAAATAAAGACTAAAAATTATTTACCCTTCCAAAACGCGAGTAAAAGGTTTATCCCACTCCAATAATTCTTTGGCTTGCTAAATTGTTTAGGACCTTTTCAAGACAAAGTATACCTGGCTCCAAAAGACATCGGGATCAGAAAGACTTCGACCATGTGTTTCATGGTATGCATCTTTTGATGCAAGATGAGGTTGGGGCTCACCCCCTTTTCTCTCCAAGAGACGATTGGGGACATGATGAACGGCTTCGGGGATATCAAGTTGCTCCAGCGATACCTGGTTGACGGCAAGATTAAGTCCAGTCATTCCTCCTAGCTTAGAGGGTTGATTAGGGGCAAAGACCATGCTGCTGGAAATTTGAACTTTGGACACCGACTATGCAACTACACATGGGTATTTAAGCCTCAGCCCATGGCCTTGAATTAAAGCTACATGTATGACGTTTCCCTGTTTAGCCGAGACCCATTGGTAAGTCTGATGCCACCCACATATTTAAACTATGATTTATTTCTTACTTGTTTTATCTGCGCTCCAGCCTATTATCTATGATTATCTATCCAATCAATAGATCAGTAACGAACCAATCACAACGGAGCAAGGTCTGTTAAGGTGCAATAATTTGGAGGGTTTGGTCAAAAAGAGGAACAAATATAGATTTAAATATGGAGCTTGATATTCCTGAACCACAAAAATTCCCACGCCCATGATGGACCAGGGCTCCTGCTTTTCAACACTCCTCATAAATTCTAAGCATAAATTATTTTTTAACCACATGGCAAAAATCTAGGAGTCCCCCTTGAGATTGAGGATGACCAAGCGGAGTTCGGATGAAGAAATAGGAGATGGCAGCATTCACTCTTTGAAGGGGGGGATGTGGCAGTATATCTTTAATCGTAACGCAAAAAGAGATCAGTAATGGTGCTTACAGGCAGAGCTCCACATGTTGAAATGACAATAGTCCACCTAGAGGATCTAAATTTGCTCTGCTCAGTATAAACTATTCTGCTATAAATCCGCTTGCGCTATTAAATGGGATTCCTGTTTAAAATACCATTTAACCTATTTCTCCTCCAACTTGGTTAAACCAATTAGATGGCTTCGATTCTGAGTTTAACTGGAGCAATGACATTTCTATTTCATACAACCATTGCCAAAGAACTATTTAACCATTTCGATCAAACTTAATCAATCCGATGGGGCTTCAAATCATCAAAACGCATTTGTCTTGCTGGGCTCTATAACTTTGAAGTAATACAAATAGCTTATATTATTTTATGTCTTTAAATATTTATTTCTAATTATTTCTTGCTCCTGATGCATATTTGATCAAATCACATTGTTTGCCAAAAAGATTCATCTCCAATTCAACCAAGCTCACACCTCGCATTAGCCTTGCATAGGGATGCTTCGGCTCAGCCTCGGCTAGCTTCCGGCTCTTGGCCGGTTTTCCAAAACGGTAATATTTAATTTTTTTAAATAATTCTTTGATATAAGTGACTCAGCTAGAGACTGGCCGCAGCTTAGCCAAAGCAGCCCTAACCTCGCATCAAGAGTGAACTCTTCTGATTGGTATTCAATTTGGGGATGGAACCTGTTGGCAAACAGTACAAAGGGGCTGGGTGTTAAAGATGGGATAAATTTTTCAAAAATAATTGAAAATCTTCAGGGTTTTTGGATAGGATGGCTGCAGTCACGTTAGAAGAATACTTAGCAATTATTCTAGCAGCTATTCAACTATCTAGCCACTAAGTACGATCAAGCTTGGATAGCACTATATCTTAAACATATATCTCTCATCCACAAGATTGATTCAAGCACAAATCATCTCGATCTAGCGTTCCATTGGCTAAGTTTCACCCAAGCACTTCAACCAATACAAAGCGACCCCTTTTAGGTGCAGAGACTTTGGGAGGGAAGTGGTGGATCTAGCATGGCTTTGGCCATTGGAGCTCGGAAAATCATAACTGGGCCATCATCGAAAGTTCGAGAAAGAAAATTAAAAAATCCAGGGAGAAAAGGATTCCTGGGGTTTTAAAACATGGGAAATCAAGCTAGCTTGGGTTTGGCGGGAGGGGTTAGTCTCCCAAATTCCTGCAAACCTGGTCTGCTTGATATCCCAACAGAGATGCGATAAATTAGCTAAACATCCCCTAAAAGTAAAAGATAAATTTAAAAAAAATAAAATAACTCTTAAAATTTCCGCAAGCCAGACTCATCATATGCTTGGTTGATGTAGTCTTTGCCATGTAGGGAAATCAATCCCTTAAATTAGTAAGATTGATCAGGTTTTAAAAGCTGACATCATCCTTTAATATTTTAATCCCAAAGTGGCAGCCATTCCTAAATTGCCCAATGCTGCGTAAAGATCCCCAGAACCCAGTTTTGAAACATGGGTTCGACCCAGGACTGTTCCAAACCACTGTTCTAGAACTTGGGGATATACATGGCTCTTGGTGGCACAGGGTGGTTAAAAATAGCCATGGCTGGGAAAGCAGGTGCCACCTCAATACCTCCCGCCATAGTTCCAGTTAACTGTCCATGGTTTGGATTTAAAATACCAGAATCATTTCTCAACTGAGGTAAAGATGAATCCATAGCTTGGTTTTATCCCAAAAACTGGTATCATGGGATTACAATGATGTTAACTGCAACCTGGTTAACAAAGTGTGGGATTGGCAAATCCATCATACAGTACCCTCCTTGAGTAATGGTAACTACCTCATTTCCAACAACATTTTTTCCAACACCTTGATTTCTTAACCCCATATTTCCACCACTTAGTAAAATTACACCCTTATAACCCTATATATTTGTCACTTTGAAAACTTAGCCTAAAGCTAAAAAATATATTGTAGCAGATAGCAAACAGATAAACACTTGATTCACAGATAACCCTCATGGCCTTGGATAACTTTTCAGGATAGTTTCCCATAGTTTCTGCAGTACAGCCAGGGCTGGCAAGCTTATAAAAGCTTTCCTTCTTCATCCCACACTTTGCTTTCCAGGAACACAGCCTTGCCCTTCCAATCTCACCCAGAAGCTTCTCAGTAGTAGCCTGCTCATCTCACATATCCTAAAAGTCTCTATCAAAGAAGTGTGTATCATCTTGGACTGAATTGGCAAACTTCATATACTATCCTTCAAGAGCAGAGGCCATATCAGTCTCTCTTAAATCACAGCATGGTATAGGGTACAAAAAATCTTATTATCTGCTTTGCTGCCTATTAAGTTCCCTTTTTTCTGATCCATTGGTTCTCAAAGCAATTCTTAAACCCTTGATAGATAGAATAATAATCAACAGCATATGAATCACTTGGAAGCAGCTCAAATCTCTTTCTTGTGCCAACAGGTTTAAGGAAGGCCAAAGCTGCAACCCTTGCAAACTTGGCCTTGGCTAAGAAGATGGTATCCTGAGGGATCTTCTTGTTTAGGGGCTTGAATGACTTGATCTGTCAGGAATATTCTTTTAGACATTACTGACAACAATTCATTCTCCGGGATAGTAGGGGAAATACTCCCCTTTTTGGGGTTTATTAGGGTCACCTAAAATAAATGGGTTAGTGGGTAGTAGCTGCCCTTTATTATCTTTTAATTTAACCCCATGAATGGGCTTCAAAGCCAGCCTTGAAGTCAACAGGATTTGAACCTAGGTCTCTTTTGCTCTTGAGTCCTATGTTGGATAATAGAACAATTAGTAAGTTTACAAAGGACAAATTGTTACCTTTTGAGCCAGGCTACAGCCAATCAAACGTTACAGCAATCAAACTGTTGGATCTATTTAAACATTCTGATGACGTCCAGATCAGGTTTCAACCTTGTTTTTGCTTCCAAGGACCCGTTGGTCCATGTTTCCATCGTTGGTTCTGGTTTTCCTTCCCCAGTTTTAACTGGGGAATAGCTGGGCACTCCTGCTGATCCTGCACCAGTCAAAAATGTTAAAACACACACCAATGCCCTCCTTGTATTGCTGAGGTCAGCTATTTTCCTTCAGCACACAAATAATCCTAGTTTTAATTTCTAACTGCCCAGAATCTCCAGTACCTCCCAAATTTCCCCCAAACTCCATCTCCAAGTAATTTCAACTCCTTTATTTTCTCTCCAGACTATCATTCAGTTCCCATCAATATAATACTGGCATCTCTTGATCTTTTACTTTTTCAATCAATAAAGTCTAAATTCACCCACTGTGAATCATTTTTCTTATTCTTTTATAACTTGACCTTAAGCCTTAAAATCCAAGACCATGAGATTACCCAAGACTCCTCCTATGGAGTCTCTTGGGTATAAATGGTTGTTTTGGATAATCTTGCTGCCTGCTGTAATGGCCAGCATTTTGATGGGCTCACACGCAGATTCAGGCACCTCTCCAGAAGCACAATTCCTCAACAGCTCTTGGGGCCGGGTTATACCAGGAGTATGGTATACTGCTACACCCTTATCTTATAACCCACCTCTCAGAGAGGAGACCAAGAACTACCAATCTGCATCCAAAATCCCTGAACCCCAAGTCTTCTGTCCCTTGGCTTCTGCCTTTCTCCTGTGCTACCTTGGGGCATACTTCTTTTTGGGAGGTTTCAACCTGCTGTTGGGCAGATATTAAGTGTTTGGAGAATTATTCCATTTAGGAATGGTGTCCTTGCCTGTAGGATCCTTGGTAACCAGATTAAATCCCTCTGTCATTATTCATCACCTAGGAAGATTACTTCCTAGTGGGTGGGTGCCTGACATGATCCTCTTGTTGATGGCCCAGAGAAAGTGAAAGAAACTTCCCTGGGACTTTCACCCAAGCATCTCCTTGAAGGCCCCATGCTGTGAACCCATACATGTTGGGAAGCTTTGAAGGCTAGAGTGGGGCACCTGACTTAAAGAGAAGCCTGTGAGTTGGGAGGTTACATGCCAAACTATAGTTGATTGATCTAGGGAACTTGGAAATTTTATTGAAACCATGACAGATGACAGTTCACTTCTAATGTCAAAGCAATATCCAGATCAAGGATCAAAAACCTGGTCCCTACTCCATGCGGCCTACCAGCTCAGAAGGCCAGAGAATGGCTGCTCTGTCCCTTCAAGAGTAGACCTGAAGGTAATTTGGATGTGAACCTGCCAGGGCCAAAACATCCTTGCCAATGCCACAAGAATTTTCAAGCAAAAAAGCAAAATCTGATGCCAGAAGTTTCTCTGAAGTGGCAACCTACAACACTGGCAGGCGGGGCAGTGAAATTAGCAGTTCTGCCAAGAACAAATGCCCCAAAAATTCTAAAGGCCCAAGCAATGGCACTTGCCTTGCAAACCTGCCCAACACCAATAATCACATTGATGAACAGAAAGGTTTGGAAGCCTATTTTGCAGGGATAGCCAATCACAGCCCACCCACATCAGACACTATCTGGCCACCTCTAAAATCCTGACACCAGCCCACCTGGGCCAATGAAACCTGGCCTAATGATGAGGCCTGGCAAAGCGGCATTTATACCCTGCTGGGTCAAGACCAAACTACATTGTCATCTTGAGTAACAAAGCTGTTATAAACCTTTGTGTCAGGGCACCAACCCCAATCAGCCGGCTTGCTAGCATTTGGGAAGTGGTGGGTTGCAGACTGGGTGGGCAGGGCCCATCAAAGGGCATCAGGATCCAACACACCCACCACACAACACTACTGGCCACTCTAAAATCCTGACACCAGCCCACCTGGGCCAATGAAACTGGCCTAATGATGAGGCCTGGCAAAGCGGCATTTATACCCTGCTGGGTCAAGACCAAACTACATTTCATCTTGAGTAACAAAGCTGTTATAAACCTTTGTGTCAGGCACCAACCCCAATCAGCCGGCTTGCTAGCATTTGGGAAGTGGTGGGTTGCGGACTGGGTGGGCAGGGCCCATCAAAGGATTGGCGCTAACTTGACAAGATGGGACATTGACTTGCCCACCCATAACCACAGACCGGCAGCTGGGATGATAGTATCTATTACTCCTGTGAGAGTAATATATATAATCACAAAAAGCTTATTGGTATGGTCCAGTGGGAGCTCAGTAGCAGAGGCAGGCATTGGTTTGGGGGTGACAGGTGGTTCCATGTCCATTTGGTAGGCAGGAAGGAAGTTGTATTTATCTCTGAACAGGCAGGGCTTGGTAATGTACCAAGGGCCTTTTTGGTTGTATCTGGCTAACTCTTTGGTTCTGGCCAAGGAATCCCAGGCTAATATATTATCTGTGGTGTAGTCCTTGTACTCAGGCTTCAAGGGGTAGTCTGTAAAATTGACAGGACCAAAGGGAGCACCTAGTGGACAATATATAGCTGGCAGGTTGGCAGGAGGGTCATATAATCTTTGAGTTAACTGGTAGATGCCAAGGATACAATACAGCAATAATTGGGGAAGCCAATATCTCATAACCTTTATTTGAAAATGACAATGGGGATTGACCTTGGCCTGTCAGGTACTTGAACCGCGCTGCCAGACTTCATTTTCTGGTTGGGTTTCTTGAGCTTGGGTGGTTTGGCCTTGGGGGTCTGCGGGACCCACTTAAGGGGAACAAGCCCCCAATTTGGTGAGCCAAGGCCCCAAAAAGCCCGCAATGGCTGAACCAATAGGCACAGGACCAGGCAAGATGGCCTAAGTGACCCAAGTATGCAAACCTCCCATTAGGGAGCTGAAACAGCCAAAAGGTAATATCACCAGTACACAAAAGAAGAAGGAAACGTGAGGCCGACCAACAAGGGTTTGACAGGTGGAGGAGAGAAGGTGGCGAATGGAAATCTCCCCAAGACCAGAGGGATATTGAACCACCCATGGTCAAGGACTCCGTCTGGTGGGCATCATTGGGAGAGGAGTTGCCAGTCAGTAGGGGGGGGGACCAAGACCACAGGAAAAGGGAGAATAGAAACCAAGCAGGAAAAAATCCCCAGCAAAGATGACTAAGAAATAGATGGGCAAGAAGGAAAAAAACATGTGGAACAAGAAAGAATAAAAGTGAGCCCAAATAGCCAAAACCAAGGCTGAAGGATATGAGTGGAGTGAAATGAGGGAAAGAGGCACAATGGCAACCGTAAAGGGAAAACCTGAACAAAATAGCCAATGTGAAAGAAAGAGCACAAAAGCCACAAACAAAACGGTAAGACAAAGACAACCAACAAGCCGTCCAAAACATAGAGAGTGGGTATGACAAACGGTGGCGGAAGCAGCCAATCAGAACAAGAGGGAAGGACGATCAGTTCATTATAACCCCACCAAAGTGCTTTGAGTTTGAACAAATTGAATAGGCAGAAATAAAAAGATAAACTAAAAGAGTTGGCTACTCAGAACGTATTCATGCTAGAGCCGGGTTTGATTCCATTCCAAAAAGGTTTGAGAGGACACAGAGTAAAAATATTGTTGTTTGTGCCTTTTTGATAACTACCAACCATTCATTTGTATTTAACAGGAGTCAGGAAAAGAATTTCTGACAGGGTCTTAGATGGCAGTGTGGCGCTTCACACTGGTGGGTTGCCACTGGTCACTTCAGGATGAGAAGACTTCAAATCCTTCTGTTTGACAACTTGGGTGTTAGATGCCTCTTCAGGTTCAGTGCCACTTCCTGGGCTTTGGGGGAGTTTGGAATAACTCTCATTGGGAACTTGTGCATTTCACCAAGCAAACCGCCGGTGTCAGGTATTGGTACCATGGGGAAATTCCCAGCATCTCACACTGGCAGTTTGCTTTCAGAATCCTGTGTGCTGGTTAATGGTTTGGGTCCTGCCAGGTTGGCAAGAGCTTTATAAATTGATAGTGGGCTATTGGGTTCCCATCCTTCAGGTCTGACAGCCTGCAAAGGGGTTTGTCCAGGGCTCAACTCTGGTTCCATATTTTGGAATTCAGGAGCATCCAAATTGTCATTCCTGACACTTTGGTTCAATCAATTCCTTCGTTATGTTATTGTTGCAACATCTTCAATTACTCCCTCTCAGGAAAGTAATTTTTCTGAGTAACTCCCTGAATGATCCCCTGACTAATCATTAAGTTGGTGACACTCTTATCATGTGCCCATCTATTACAGGAATCAATCATTTTGAGTCCTAAGCAGAACACTACTTAGCAAGCCTTATGACCACCATGATATACATGGAAAAAATGTGGCTTCTCATATATACCATATAATACTCTAAGCTCATATCCAATAAAGTATCACTCTCTTTTTCCATCTTTATGTCAGGATTGACAATTTTTTACCCCTCAAAACCCAGGGCCAAGAGCAAGAATCAAACTCTGAACCTAACCACCTGCAGGCTGCCAACCCTGAAGACCAAAGGGCCAGCTGCCTGTATTTTCCTGGGGCCAAGCCCCCACAAGCTGAAGCCAAGAATGATTATCTAAAAGGTGAAGCAAGCCAAGCCAAAGGAATCACCACACCAAATGGAGGAGTAATCAAGGCGCCTAATGGAGTCAACAAAATTCCTACCATCTGCCTCATGGGCTTGAAGACTGCCTTAGTAGCCAATCAGGATGTATCACCTGAGATAAGCGTGGGCCCAGGGCTTGACCCCATGACCACAACCCAAGAACAAGAGAATCAAGTCACCAATTTGATATTTCTGACCAATGAGAGAACTCCTGGCCAAGGTACCATTTCACTGCCTTTAAACCTGAGCGTCCAGACCACCTGAACCCACATTTCCTGATGCCCTGATGAACCCCCCATGGAAAATATTAAGTTTGGAAGTGGGATGCTATATAGACCTAAGGACCCCAAACTCCAAACTTATTGCCATTTTTGAATAAAGGTTATGTTATTTTGGCTTTTACAGCTGCTACCTTATTTTATCTTTGCCATCTATCAATTCAGTACAAGATCACCTGGCCCTCATTCCCTTCTGCCCACAGATTCCTGTCCTCTAGGTGTCCCCTTTGGTCCCGTCCACTACACAGAGTACCCTTTAAACCCCAAGTATAAGAAATACATCCCAGAAAAGATCCTTGAACTAGATCCCTTGGCCCACATAAAATCCACAATTAGATACAGCCATCAAGGCACCTGGATCCTATAATCACCAAAACTGTTAAGAGGAAAATTCAACTACCTTCCTGCTTATAATACCCACATGGAACCACCCATGACACCCAAGCCTATGCCCGCTTCCTCACCTGGCCTCCCAACTGACCACACTGGCAAGCTATTTGGGATTGTGTACATCATCCTCACAGGGGTGATTGACACTATAATCCCGGCCGCTGGCCTATGGTCCTGGGTGAAGAAGTCCTTCTCCTACTTTTTTAATTTAGCTCCTATCTTGTGGTGGGCTCTGCACACAAAAAACCCAGTCTGCATAATCCCTGAGAATGATGGGACAGCTGCCCAAGCTTAAATCCCTGAAACTTATGGCCTAACAAGCAGAACAACCGAGCTAATAACCCTCACCCTCAAGGTGAAAACCATGCAACTCAGGTTAACCAGATGAGTACTGATAGCACAACAAAAGAGGGAAAAGCTCAGGGGAGTGATTAGGCAGGCCACTCTCTCCCACTTTACAAGACTTGTACAGGAACCAGGACGTGGACTCAATTACCATGATCCAAGTACCCTCCAGAAATCCTATACTGTTTGCCACCCAAACTGGAAATAAACTCCTCAATTATCCTTTCTTCTTTTGAAGATATCAGAGCACAGCACTATTCAACACTGGAGCAGACCAAACTCTTGTTGACAAGAAATTTGCCAACCTCATGAAATTACCCACAGTCCAAAGCAACATAAAGAGAGTTGTCATGGCAGATACCAGAAGCACACCAGTCACCAGAGAGGCAAGACCTTTCTGGGCCCAAGTTAGAGACATGCAAACCATGCTCAGAGACCCTATCATACCAATCCCCAAGTATGACATTATACTTGGCCTATATTGGATGAGAAAGACCAAGCCTCATATTGACTGGGATAGCACTACCCTCACCATACAACAAGGCAAGGTGCACCACCATGTCTACCCAACTCATCTTGACACACTTATGAGAGACCACATGTGAGGTTCCTGTCCACCAGTCCCCAAACTATGTCCTGGGTCATATCCAGGGACCAGCTGGAAGGGGTTGTCATTCTCTAGTAAGGGGAAAATGTATCTCAGAAATATGTATATGGGTTGAAATAGGCTTTTATTCAATCTCAGAAGGAAGACCCCCTTAGAAACTGTAAGAGAGGGGGGCTAAACCAACAAAGTTTGGCTCACTATACCAGTGAAACAAACCACCAGGATGCTGCCCAGTGGAGGACTGTAACAACTGCTTGAAGGAGGGACCACAGAGAGGACACAGAGGACAGCTGAGGGAAGTATGCATTCAATCCCATCATCATCAAACTGATGAGCAACCAGGGCGTACAGGTGGGAGCAGGAGGAAGCATCACAGGGGCCTTAAGGGGCACCAAGTTGCTCTTCTCCAGCCTGGGGAGGGGGGACATTGACGTTTCTTCACTCACTGGAGCAGGCAAGGCATAGTCAACAACATTCAGATCCAGATTCTTGCAAGTCAAGCTCTTAACCACAGCCTCTCCAGAGAAAAGAAGACCACTGGGGAGGTTCAACAGGCTAGAAGGGTCTTCACCCACAAGCCGTGCAGAAGAGCAGATTTTTGACCACAGATCTGGAAATGTGGACCAGAGGAGCAACAAAAAGAGTGCCAAGGAAAATACAACAAATTTGATGACTGGGAGCATCATGGTTGCAATCTTCACACAATTTGGAGAAGATTAGTGAGTTTTCTTAAATTGCAAGCAATAAAATTTAGACCAACAGGGGCAACCACAAGCAAGAGATTGAGCAGGAACAACAGAGTGCGTTAGGACAGCTTGGCAGTGATCTCAGGTGCCTTGGACAGTGTAGAAACAAAAAGCGGGTTTGAAATCAAGAAGTTTCAAGGAAAATTCAAAATAAGAATAGATTTTATATTGAAAATTGATTAAAGCTTTAGATTTGAGAGTGACTTTCAAAAGCAAAAGTGAAGTTAAACAGCAACTATACACCAAAGCTTCTTCAGAAGGTCCCAGAAGAGATGCCAGGTTCAAAGCAGGTCAATGCAAGGTAAGTTTTAACAAAACAACTAACACTTTAATCTCTAGATGATAGGAACTCAAAACAGAGTTTCCAATCAAAACTAAAATTTTAAAATAAAGTGCAACAAGTTCCAAACTTTAATAAATTGGAAAATCGACAAGCAGGGGACCGAAGGTCCCCTTGCTGTGTTAAGAGGAGTGTGTTGCAGGGAAATGGAATCACATGACCTTAGGGCTTGGATCCAATTGGCTGGGGAAGAAATTTTGCTGGTCAGAACCAGGGGGACTGGAAAGTTTCACCCTAATTTCCACAGTCCCATCTGATTGGCTAGAGGAAATCCCAGGCATTTGAAATTCACTTGGGTTTTTGAGCATTGATGTGGCAACACTTGATTGGTTGGATCTGATAGTTTTTAAAAGTGGGCAACACCAGGCCAACAAGCAGTCCAAATCAATCAATGTTTCTTCCCAGGAGGGAACAACCAAGGATGGTGGATCCACAGGGTAGGCCAGCACAAATCTCTTGTCAACTGTGTGTGCCAAATCCCCTAAGGAATTAAGCAGTTTGGCTGATATTTTTGGGCCCTTCTTAGTGCAGCAGAGGGGGAAAATGGTGCAATCCAAAGCCAAAGGTGACAGTGGATTTACAGAAACCTTCTGGTATATGGCCCAGGGGGTCAGGGAATCAATACAGATTTTCCAATACTTAGAGTCCTCCAACAATCTCTTGGACTCCTTGTACTTGGTCTTGGGCACCTCACCTTTTTGGCTCCTGCAGTCTGCTCCAGATTTGGCCTCTTATCTCTAGCTCTGTCTGCTTTATTTTGGGCTTCTGCACCTTTATCTTGGTCTTCAAGCTCCTTCTGTAGCCCTTGTAGCTTTTGTAATCCACTTGATCTAGTCCCTGAAGAGTCTCAGATAGCTCTCCCTTTTATAGCTCCTTGTTTCAGTCCAAAATCTCTCTCAGAACTCTTGTTTTCCAAAGCTTAAACCATCCAGTTTTTCTCCCTCTACAATGTATTAAACTTAAAAATTTACTTCAGCCAATGAAAGCCCTGAATTTTCTGCTTCTGCTCCTCATTTTTTAGGCTTTAACTCTTCAGTGAAAGCCCTCAAAACACTGATCAAATAAGCTTTGGCTTGTACAGCCAATCAGACACCTTGATTCAACTGGTTTTGCCAGAAAGTTCACCTGAATGACCTGCTCTAGACCATGGCTCAAACCTCAGAGCTGTCTTGCTCCGGGTAAACAACTGCTCCGTGTTTCAAACGGTTTTGCTGTAATTCCTGTCACGTTTCTATGGCAAAACTCAAGCACTTTCTCCTATATGTTTTACATAAGGAAGATTTTCAAACCCTTGATTCTTCAACGTTTCTCTGAGTTTATCTTCATTTTCTTCAGCATTTTACAGCTTTGAACTTGCCTGTTGCTTGCCCTTTTGCCTCTCCCAGTCATTCTTGGCAAAACTTCAATACTCGTTTTCACAGTTTCTCCATCCTGCTTCTGGTCTCTTTTTAACTCCTTTCTTTGCTCAATCCCAAAGCTCTCAATAAATTTACATTTTAATTCACTGTAAATGATTTTTTTCTCTTCTGTTCATTCTTTATAAGATAATTAATAAAATCTTTCATATCATATCATTGGCAGCATTAAATCATTATTCAACTGCTTCTTATATTGATATTTCCTTTTTCAAGACACCAAAACCAGCTTTTCCAGCCTCTGCATCCAGTCTGTCTAGTCCTTCTAAGTCATCTTCTGGTCCTTCAGCCAGTTCTTCAACCACATCTCTCAGCTCTTCAGATTAACCAGCAATCAGTCCATCTTAGTCCACAAAACAGCTCATCTTAGTCTCTAAACAGATCATCCCAGTCTTCAAACAACTTATTAGTCCTCTGGCTACTCCTTAATCATGACCAGCTACTCCTGCATCATGACTTTTGAGCCTTTCAACTCATCCTCACTAGGAACCACCTTGGTTCCACCTGCACAATGGACCATTTTGGTTCCAAACTTCAATATGAACCAACAGTCCCTTAACTAACCTTCACTGTGATAATACAGTCCTTCTTACCAGTCTTCTCTGCTGATCCCAAAACATGAATCACCTTAGTTCTTTATCTCAGTCCCTGTTGCCAAAACCTGTAGACCCAGGCATGAGTCTACATTAAACTGGCATTTTGACTGGGCCTTTGCAAGTGGCAATCCACTTAGGCCATCTAACCATAGATCAATAAAGTCTATGCTGTTGTTTTTACTCACCCAGGTGATTAAGTCTGGGCTTTCAGTTGCAAAATAATCAGTTTCACTTCCCAGAGACCTGATCACGCCAAGTTCTGCAGCTTGCTTCCCCAAGCAAACTGCCTTGGTGACACCTCTGAGCAAATCTATGCCCTCCAATTCTCACTTTGGGATCTTCCCAAAGCTCCCATAGGGGCATAAACAAGGACCCCCAACCAGTCTGTTAGGTAGGATGCTTGCTCACAGACCTCCTGTAAGCGTATCAGGGCACCTAGAGCCCTCAGAGTCCTTCCCCTTCCTGGCAGCTTGCACTACCTGCCAGGGGTCCAAAGCTTACAGCCCTGGTAGGTGTCCCCTACCATGCTGGCACATACTTCTACCCTGGCAGCCTGTGTTACCTGCCAGGGTCTAAACATTCTCCAGCCTGAGCAGCAAACACTACCCATCAGGCTGGATAACTCCCCACCCCAAGATGACAAAGTTCCCTGCTGAGCTATCTCATTCTTCACCCCAAGCAGTCACAGTTCCCTGCTGGGTGAAGACCTCTAGCCCACAGCAGCCAATATCTTCTTCTGGGTGGAGACAACATCTTCCTCTAGTAGTCTTTACACCTACTAGCTAGGCCTTACTGTCCCTAGTAGCCATCATCCCCTACTAGGCCTCTACCTGCAACAAACAACCAAACTTTCACTTGACAAACATTAGCCCCGCCTACAGACTACCAAACATGTGGCCCATCACACCACATATTTATAAAGATCATGGAACCAGAAGAGTAAAAGGACCCCAGAAAAATCAATTGGAACTCCTGCATGTATGAGGTTATCCACTTTAAAAATATGGAAACTAGACATGAAAGAGACTACATCTGAGAGCAGCTGGTCATTTAATTTTCTTCTGTCTTCCAAGAAACCTTACCAGGGTTACCATCCAGCTAGTGGCATCCAGCATGAAATCAACCTCAAGGGAAGTGTACCAAAAGTATGTCCTATCTACCACCTAACACCACAAGAAGACAACACCCTAAAGGCCTACCTTGACATAGCCCTTGAAAAAGGACTCATAAGGCCATCCAAATATTCTTTTGGTATGGCTGTCTTTTTTGTAGCAAGGGAAGTATGGATGACTCTTCCTGGTCACAGACTACAGGGCGCTCAATGAGGTCACAATTAAGAACAGGTATACTCTGCCCCTGATTGATGACCTTTTTGACGCCCTGGGGGTTCCAGTTCTTCACAAAAAATTTATTTAACCACAGGATATCACCAGATCTGCGCTAGACCAGAAGATATCCCCAATACTGTGTTTCAAACTAAGTATGACTTGTTTGAATGTGTTGTTCTTAACTTTGGCATGGCAAACACCCCAAGTACCTTAATGACCTTTATGAATGAAGTATTTAAAGATCACATCAGAAAATGGCTATCATCTACCTTGACAACATAATCATATACAGCCCTACTAAGGAACAACCTTGGAAGGACGTCTGTCTGGTCCTCCACACCCTTCAAGATAACCAAATCATAACCAAGCCTTCCAAATGAGACTGCTTTTCAACAGAACTCCCATTTCTAGGACACATTATCATCAAAGACAGAGTTAAGCCAGACCCAGAGAAAATATGAGCCATAAACAATATACCAGACACCGCAAACAAAGATTGAGCTTTGTACGTTCCTAGGCATGGTAGTCTATGTTAGGATATTCATCCCTGACTGGGGAGTCTTGACTGACCCCTTATTTGCAATCACTGGCAAGACAACAAAATTTATATGGACACCATTGAGAGATCAACACTTTTGACAATTAAAAGAACAAATGGTCACTGCTCCTATCTTACAATATCCAAATTGTGAAGGCGTGTACAAATTAGAAAGTGACAGCCTCAGATTACACAATAGGAGGAGTAATCCAAATTAAAGCTGCAGAAAAGGACTTCCTCCCTGTAGCATATGAATCAAGAAAGCTGTCTTATGGTGAGTAAAGATTTCCAATACATGAAAAGGAACTGATAGCTATTGTCCACTGTTTAATGAAGTGGCAATGTTACCTTGAAGGTGCACATATATTCAAAGTGCTAACCAACCACAAGTCATTGGTGTTATTCAAGACTAAACAACATCTATCAAGAAAACAAGCCAAATTAATGGGCCTTATACAAAGGTACCCCATGCAAATTGAATCCAAGCCAAGCAAGGAAATGCTTACTGCAGATGCCCTGCCAAGGCTATAATGTAAATATCTTATATGTACTGATGTAGACCCCAATTGTCCCATGTTAATAATAGGAAATCTCCAAGAGAGGTTCCTACCTAATACATCAATGGACATCCAAGAGAAAGTACTCAAGAAAAAAATCTATTCAAAAATTTATATGGCACTCTACACTGTATATTACCAAATGGCAATACTGTACCCTATATACCATCAACACAAAAGATTGACACAATCCTTTGATACCACAGAGATCTGGGACACACATGTAGTAGAAATTTGCACAAATATCTCAAGACACATTACTGATGGCCCAACATGATAGACATCATCAAGGAAGTGTTAGACCAGTGCAAAATTCTGTGAAAAACATTCCTGCTCCAAAGCACCCCCAAATCAGTAATACCAGTGTCAATCACACAACTGTTCAAAGTGTGGTCACTGAATATTGTGAAGCCAATGTCCTGCAATAACAAAGGCAAAAAGCACATTATCACAGCTATTGACTATGCAACTAGGTGGCCTGTAGCCAAAGCTACAAAAGAACACAAATGAAACAATGTAAGACGGTTGATTAACAAGGAGATTATAGCTAAGTTTGGGAAACCTGAACTCCTAATCACAGACAGAGGAACCAAAATCAAAGCCCTTGGCATCAATATCTACCTTGCCAAAAACAGAACAAAACACAACATGACCAGCCCCTATCACCTACAAGTAAACAGAAGAGTTGAACAGACTAAATGGCTTCCCGGTTGGAAGCCCTCAGTAAGTTATCTGCCAACGACCCAAAAGCCTAGGTCAACATGCTGCCAACAGCCCTTATGGTGTGCAGGACAAAAGTTAACTGCAATACAGGCAAAATCCCATATGAACTTGTCTATTGACATAAAACCGCCATTGTTAGCACTACATCAGGACCACAATTAGCTCTACCTACAAAAGTACCAGACAACTGTTGCAACCAAGTTTCCAGACTTGCCTGCCAACATATCTTGCAATGCACAGGGGGTGCTCAATGAGGCGCCCCTTGATGTATCTAACAACATGGACCAATCTGATGGCAACATTGAATTGTGGGCACTTTCTCCTAATTAGGAGCGCTACCAATTTGATCTGCTGATCCTGTACAAGTTATTCCTTGGCTTCAAACCTTATATGGAACATGCCACCCCCTTGTGGCCTGGTGGCTTCCCCATATAGTATATCAATCACAGCAATCCATAATAAACAATACCTTATTCAAATTATTCCTGTCCTTTCTATTGGACTGTTGTCTTCCCCAATTCAAATACTGAATCCTCATTGGTTCAGTTGCAACAGTGGTAGCAGCGGTAGGTTGACAGCCTATCTAAAAGAAAAACCCCCCTAAGAAAGGACAGAGTACAGGCTGTATGGCTACTCCCTATCAAGAAACCTTCCAGCCAATCCCCAAGGGAGGCATCCCCAAATCATATGTCATCTACCAAAAATCAACTGGTACTCGCAAGTGTGTATAATTGACTCCGCTTTGGGCAGCACAACACAAGCGTCACCCTGTCCTAATTGGACCTTTCTCAATGTATGCTCAACCTCCAGCTTGAATCCTTTGCAGGTGGTGTTGAAGGGGCTGACATTGTCAGTTGGCTCCATTCTACCAAAACCTGCCTCCATATCTGTCAAGTACCTGAGCCAATGTGGGTTGCTACCGCGTCTGGGCGCCTCACAGGGCCTGCCACAGTGTGGTTTATCAACTGGGCCAGCCAAGAGATAGATGTCACTTGGGCGTTGCTCAGGGATACCACAAAGTCCTGCTACAGTGAAACCTTTTCACTATTGTAGTGGGAACTCTGCTCCTGGGCATTAAACAGACTGGGTCCATCCCTGAATACCTTGCTGCCGCCCCAGAAGCCGTCACTGATAGGAATGTCATTCTCCCTACCTTGATAGTCAATGGGCTCAAACCCCATATCTGCAAATGGGTTCCCATGGAATGCTGTACCTCCATTGACAGCTGTTACAAGGCCATTGTGGAGGCCAATAACCAGGCTTCAATGGGCTTCCACAGATCCAATGACACACCACCCCAACCTTGTCCCGCACCTGGCAGTGCCCACAACCAAGTATGCCGTTGCCAGTCCCGCCAACAGGAAAATGGGGTTAAGCGTCCCTGTGAGGAGGATCTCCAACTAGCGCAGATTGAGGACTAGGGAAAAGCCTGGGGGTTGTAGCTACAAGAGGTTCTACAATCCCACTTGACCCTCACTCTAAATCCCTCCTTGCAAAAAACCCCTGTGATTACAATGTGAATGATATTGAAACCCTCAACATATTCCAGGTCCACAGCAACAACACTGTTCTCCAAGAAAGCCATTCTTCAAATAAAGTAACCTGCTTGGCATATCCCTTTGGTTTTTGTGGGAACACCCACAAACTATTGATAGATACTGGGGCCAATCACACTATGGTTGACCAGGCGTTTGCTGACTCTCAACAATAGACTGGGTGTCAAGCGGATTCAAAGAAGTAAAAGTAGCTGATTTCTGTAAAGTAGTAATTACCCATGAGACAGTACCCTTCTCTGTGAGGATGGGGAACGTCCAGGTTAAACTCTCTGGACCAATCATGGCAGGTCTCAGCCACAATATCATTGCTGGTTTTGACAGCTTTGGAACAACTGTCCCTACATTGACTGGGATATGTCTGTAATCATCCTCAATAGAAATGGGGTGGTTTTTCAGATATATCCTGTCAAAATGAGCAAATTGCTCCATGATACCATGTTTGTCAGAATAACAGAAACAGGTTTGTATGTTTTCAAGGGGGGAAACTAGACTTTAACCAATGCTCAGTTGAAGTTACCCACACTGAACCACCTGTGGCCCCTCCCTTGAGCACCTCCCCTCCACCAGCACTTGCCACACTCCTTGAGGAATATAAGGACGTTTTCAGTGAGATACTGGATCAACTAACCCCTCCCCAAGAGATCCAGAATGCTGTACAACTGCAAGAGTCACTTCCCAAATCACGTTCCCTCTATTGACTGACTCCAAAAGAAGATGAGACCCTCTTCCAGAACCTTATAGACACACTTGACAAGGGCTTTATCTGTCCCTTGATCTCCCCATATGGGGCTGCTGTCTTCTTTGTAGCCAAGAAAAATGGGTCCCTTTACTTGATCACAGACTAATGCACCTTAAATGAGGTAACTGTTAATAATAAAATACCTCCTGCCATTAAATGAAAACCTGTTTGACACACTCACAGGTGCAAAGGTCTTTAACAAGATCAATCTCACCCTGGGGTACAACCAGGTCCGCATTGCACCAGGGGATGAGGCAAAAACTACCTTCCACACACACTATGGGTTGTTCAAGTGCCAGATCATGAGCTTTGGAATGACCAACACTCCTTCCATCTTTTCCATGTTGATGAACAAAGCATTTGAGGATTTGATTGGGAAATGTGTTGTTGTTTACCTTGACAACATTATTGTCTTCAGTCAAGATCAATCCATGCATCTTCAACACCTCTGCACTGTTCTCAACACCCTTTGGAAAAACCAGTTGAAGGCTAAACCTTCCAAATACAAATTCCTCAAGTCAGAGCTCATGTTCCTTGGGAACACTATCTCTTCCCAAGGGATAAAGCCTGACCCTGCCAAAAATAAGCAATCACAAGCATGCCATCTCCCACTGATGTTGGCCTGGTGCATACATTCTTAGGCATAGTTGCCTACGTGTGCAAGTTTATTCCCAATTATGGAGAATTAATCACACCCCTCACTGAGCTCCTAAACACTAAACAGTGCTTCCATTGGACCCCTTCCAGAGATCAAGCCTTTGAGACGTTGAAGCAAAGACTTACAAATGTGACTGTATTGCAATTCCCTAATCAGAACTGCCAATACAAACTCAAGACTGATGCCTCTGACAGAGGATTAGGAGCTGTTACGGGTGAAAACTGACAAGGGTGTCTTTCTCCCTGTGGTATACAAATTCAGGAAGCTCACTGACTCAGAACAACGTTACCTCATACATGATAAAGAGTTAGCCGCAATTGTGCACTGCGTCAAGAAGTGGCGCTGTTATCTGGAAGGGGCCACCTTTCCACCCTGCGTTCTGAAAGATCACAAGTTGCTCCAGTACTTCAATACAAAGTCTCACTTGACACAACGCCAGTGTTGCAACCAAGTTTCCAGACTTGCCTGCCAATGTATCTTACAATACACAGGAGGCGCTCAATGAGGCGCCCCTTGATGTATCTAACAACATGAACCAATCTGATGGCAACATCAAACTGCGGGCACTTCCTCCTAATTAGAAGCGCTACCAATTTGACCTGCTGATCCCCACACAAGTTATTCCTTGGCTTTGAACCCTACATGAAATATGCCACTATGCCACCCCCTTGTGGCCGTGTGGCTTTCCCATTATAGTATATTAATCAAAATATTCTACAATAAATAACATCTTATTCTATTTATTGTTGTCCTTTCTATTGGACTGTTGTCTTCCCCAATTCAAATACTAAACTCTCATTGGTTCAGTTGCAACAACAGGCAGGAAAGGTCAAACACCTGTCTCTTTATCAGTTGTGCATTGAGTACAAGCCTGGAAAGGAACTTATCAAAGATGACGCCCTTTCAAGGCTCTATGTAGCGTCCATCACCGGGGACAATGGCCTAGATCCAGACTGGCCAATGCTTTATCTACGTCTGGAAGCAAACTGTTACAAAGGCCTTAATTCTGTGACTATCTCCAGGATAAAGTACAACAAAATCCAATTCATCACTGATGCTGGTAATGTCTGCAACCAGGCAGAGACAGGTGAGAAGACACCTTATATTTCCACCACACAGCAAGGGGATACCATACTACACTACCACCACACCTTGTATCACATCAGATTATGTAACCTCTTCAAATCATGAAGTGTAAGGTTTGGGGGCCTTTATTGTGCCAAGACATCTTGGACCTCCTCAAAATATGTGCGTTGTGTAAAAAGAACATGTCTAAACCTGCACTCCCAAGTCTGTCCTGCCCATTAAAACCATGAAACCCTTCAAGCAGTGGGCCCTCAATATTGTTGGACCTCTCCCCAAAGACAGACTGGGCAAGAAGTACATCATCACAGCCATTGATTTTTTCACCTGTTGACCAGTAGCATGGGCAACCACTAACCATAATACCACCACCTGCTTCATTGGTAAGGAAATTCTGGTATGCTCTGGGCAACCCAAAATTCTTATCACAGATGGTGGACCCAAACTTGTTGGACATGTCATGAAGGCATATTGCTCCAAGAATGCCTTCCAAATAATTGTCACAACTCCGCACTATCTACAAGCCAATGATGTGTAAAGCGCCTAAATGGTTCACTGGTCCAACTGATTGCCAAGCTCTCACAGGAGCACCCCAATACTGCATGGACTGAACACCTGCCCACCGCTCTACTTATCTTACAATGAGAATCAACAGGGGCACTGAGTTCAGCCCCAGCACCTTGGCCTTTGGAACACCTGACATCTTGCTGGGGGTAGAACAAGGGAAGTTACAATCCACAGTTCCCGGAAAACCCTCCTTGTTGACTACTCCCTCCCTGAGCCAGTGGCGTGCCAAAGCCTGAGACATTGAACACAAGCAAATTGGGGGAAGACATATTGAGGCCAGATACACCAGAGGTGATCCTGTCTACGCCCCCAACCCTAATTCAGCCAAATCAGAACCCAATCACTAAGGTTCTTTAAGATAGCTGCAGTTTATGACAATCACACCTATCAACTTGAAGATGCTCAAGGGAACACCAAGAAGCTTCACCACAATTGCTTGAGCCCCTGCTGTGCCATCCCCACACAAAAGTTGTTCATGCAGACCTTCCCAGATCTTTTGCAAACTCTGATCATGTTGTATGACAACAAGCAGGAGGCAAGGGGGGTGTTGCAACCAAGTTTCCAGACTCACCTGCCAACATATCTTATAATACATAGGGGGCACTCAATGAGGCGCCCCTTGATGTATCTAACAACATGAACCAATCTGATGACAACAATGAATTGCAGGCACTTTCTCTTAATTAGGAGCGCTACCAATTCAACCTGCTGATCCCTGCACAAGTTATTCTTTGGCTTCAACCCTTACATGGAACATGTAACTATGCCACCCCCTGTGACCTTGTGGCTTTCCCCATATATTATGTTAATAACAATATTCTAAAATAAAACATACCTTATTCTATTCATTCTTGTCCTTTTTATTGGATTGTTGTATTCCTAAATAAAATACTGAACTCTAATTGTTTCAGTTGCAATACAACAATGACCCTGATGTGCAGTGCTCTAGGAAAAGCCAAGAGGACAAGGAAAAAAGAAAGGGGTTCAAGGAAAAAAATCCCATTACAGCAGGAACAATTCCAAGTTGGGGACAAGATCTGGGTCATTAATCACAATATGCACAAATTAGAACTTGGATTACAAGTACCAGGAATCATCATGGAAACCAAACCTAACAACACTTATCTTGTTGAAGGAATTGGCACTCAAACATAACTCAAGCATATGCGCCATGACTGCCTCTGCCTGTGCAAAGAAAGAACATCACAAAATAACTTTTGACTTCCTGTACCCAATTCAAAACTGGATTAGTACCAAGTCCAAATCACTGACACTCTCAAGAAAATCCCTAAGGTTCCACCTTTCAGCACCCCAGGGGAAGATGTCACAACAACTTCAATTACTCCCTCTTGGTAAAGTAATTCCTTGATCAACTCCCAAATGATCCCCTAGCTAATCATTAAGTTGGTGGAACTATTTTCATTTGGCCATCTATTACAGGGATCAAACAATCCATATCCTAAGCAGAACACAACTTGAATAAGCCTTGTGAATCAAGAGGAACATTGCTCAGATAAGCCCCATGACTTCCATAACGTACATGGACAGTATGTGGCTTTCCATGTGTCAGGAACCCATCTGCTTGGAAACGTACCACCCAAAAGGTGTATGGCCGCGGATGGATTCAACCATGTGATTAAAGAACCAATTGGAATAGAGACCATCCCCATATGGAACAATTCTCCAATAAGATGGTATTGACCCAATAGGGGATTGAACCTCCCCAACATGAAGTAATCTCCAAGATAACTTAGAAGGAAAACAGAAGCCAAGGGATGAAATAAGGAAGGAGTGGGCAGACTGGCCCCCATGACCTGTGGTTCCTCTGTGATGGGGGGATTCTGTGACAATGGAGCGGCGGTGTACCATACGCCTGGTAACACTTGGCGCCACAATTTTTCCAGGTAATTGGGAGGAGGTGAACCAGAATCTGCTCTGGTTCCAAAAGATATGCTTGCTGTAAGGGACTGGACAAGGAGCAACCAAAACAACCATTTATACCCAACTGGTCCCCATTGGGATGACTTGGGTAGCATCATGGTGTTTGATTTCAGGACTGGAGAGCAGGCAAAAGAATAAACCAAGTAGGTAAAGAAATTGACTTTATTGGTTGAACAAGTAAAAGATAATAATTTACCATCATTATATAGCATGAATTCTAAATGATAGTATGGAGATAAGAATAAAGGAGATCAATCACTTGGAGATGAATTTGGAGAAATTTAGAGAAAACTGGAGATCTTAAGAAGTTGAAGATTAAGCTAGAATTATTTGCATTTTTGATCAAATTAAACTGACCTCAAACAAATTAAAACATTAAATGCTTAATAAATTTGCCTTTCAGGCAGGAAAACACAGGAGAACCCCAATTATTCCCCAGTGTTAACTGGGGAAGGAGCACAAGGACCAACAACAGAAACAGAAGCCAACAGAGAAGTCAGAGCAAGAGCAAGGTCAAAATGGTTGTCAGCGTCATCAAAACCATTAAAAGAATCCAATGAAAGGATTGGCGTAACTTCTGATTGGCTAGAACTAAGTTCAAAAGGTAAAAAATCACTCTCTATGATATTATTAATTGATCTCTTAGGTGAAAAAGTGCCTAGAAGAGACCGAGACCCGGGTTCAAATCCTGTTGCTGTTTCTACTGGTTCTGGAAGCCTTTTGGGACCATAAAATTCAGGTAAAAGTGAGCAGTTACTACCCACTAACCTGATAATTTTAGGTGACCCAATTAACCCCAAAGGAGTAAGTTTTTCTTCCACTGTACCAAGTAATGAATTGTTGTCAGGATTTTCTAAAGGAGCATTCCTGACACCATGATACTATATATTATCCTATATTCATATCAAATAAAGTTTCATTCTCTTCTTAATTTTCCCCTTTATCTTGTTTATTATACTTCTCAGAAGTATATACTTGACAGTGGTAGAAGAAGGTAGGTTATTCACACCTACACAACTTTAAAGAAAAATTAATCCTAAGAAAAGAATCCAGAAAATGGCCCTCCTTGCAGGTTAGAGAGATTATAAAGAAGGACAGGGTGTTGCTTCAGGCTTCATTATCTTCAACAACGTCCTTGACCCCACCAACCAGTATAATCTCCTCAATGCCCTTAAACTTCTAAACCTGCCTCCAACCTCTGCAAGCCCACAGGCAACCGAGATACCCTGCATTGTATTTCAACGCCTACACTCAGTAGAAATTGGGATGTTTGCAGGAAAACAGCAGGAAAACACCACCCTCTGGATTAACAGCACACAATGTAAATTTAAACAAGTGGGCTACCCCTGCAGACTCTGGGCCAGCAAAATTTCCCTTTGTGTCACAGGAACTGCCTCATGTTTTTTAAGTAAATGGCTTGAACAACACCCTGATCAAAATGAAAACTGGTATATGTTCAATGATGTGTTCCTCAAAAAGTTTGCTATGAAGGACTCCAACGTGGTGATCATCACAGAACTCAGAACTTTCAAAATACAGGAACAACAAAGGATTACATTGTAGCGTACAAAGACTTACATGACCAAGCTCTCAACACCATTAACTTTGACAAGCCTGGACCACAACTAGATTTCTACAATGGCCTCCCCACACACATTAGACGTCAGTTTGACATGACCTGCTGCAAGAATCTCAAAGATGTATTCTTGGAAGGAAAGCACACAGCACAAAAATCTGACAGCCTACACACAATAAACAAACAAAAGGAAAGCCCCACAGAAAAGAAGGAACATCAACCTAATGAGCAAAACAACCAAGCCAATAACGCCCATATTTGAAAAAGGAATTGTACTGGGCAAGCTAACCAGGCAAGCACCAAAGACATCAACAAGGAGAGAAAAGCTCAGGGGAGTGCTTAGGCAAGCTGCTCTCACCAAAATCAAAAGATTTGTACAGGGACTAAGATGTGGATTCAATTATCATGATCCAAGTACCCTCCAGCAATCCTCTACTGTTTGTTGCCCAAACTGGAAATAAACTCCTCACTTATCCTTTCTGCTTTTGCAGATATCAGGGAACAGCACTATTTGAAACTGGAGCAGACTAATCCCTTGTTGACAAGAAATTTGCCAACCTCATAAAATTACCCACAGTCCAAAGCAACATCAAGAGAGTTGTCATGGCAGATAACAGAAGCACATCAGTAACCAGAGAGGCAAGACCTTTCTGGGCCCAAATAGGGAACGTCCAGACCACTCTGAGTGATTCAATCATAATTATCCCCAAGTACAATGTAGTACTTGGTCTAGATTGAATGAGAAAGACCAAACCTCATATCAACTTGGATAGTGCTACCCTCACCATACAGCAAGGCGAGGTGCACCACCATGTCTATCCAGCTCATCTTAACACAATTATGAGAGACCACATATTTGTAAACATCATGGAAACAGAAGAGTAAAAGAACCCCAGTAAAATCAATTGGAACTCCTGCATGTATGAGGTTATCCACTTTAAAAATACAGAAACCAGATGTGAAAGAGACTACATCTGAGAACAGCTGGTCATTGAATTTTATTCTGTCTTCCAAGAAACCTTACCAGGGTTACCATCCAACTGTAGCATATATCACAAAATCAACCTCAAGGGAAGTGTACCAAAGGCACATCCTATCTACCATCTCACACCTCAAGAAGACAATGTGTTAAAAACCTATCTTGACAAAGTCCTTAAGAAAGGCCTCATTTGACCTTCAAAATTGCCTTTTGGTGCTGCTGTCTTCTTTGTAGCAAAGAAAGGCAGAGGACTCTGCCTAGTCACAGACTACAGAGCTCTCAACAAGGTCACAATTAAGAACAGGTATCCCCTGCCCCTGATTGACAACCTTTTTGACGCCCTGGGGGTCCCAAATCTTCCCAAAAATTCACTTGATAGCAGGCTATCACCAAATTTGCGTAAAACCTGAAGATATACCAAAGACCGCATTCAGAACCAAGTACAGGTCCTTTGAATGTGTTGTTCTCAATTTTGGTATAACAAACGCTCCCAGTACCTATGTGACCTTCATAGTAAGGTTTTCAAAGAACACATTGGAAAACAAGCAATCATCTACCTGGACAACATAATCATCTACAGCCCAACATTAAAGCAACACTGGGAAGATGTCTGCCTGGCCATCTGCACCCTCAAAGAAAACCAACTCATTGCCAAGCCCTCTAAATGAGACTTTTTCTCAACATAACTCCCATTTTTAGGACACATTATTAGCAAGGACAGAGTCAAACCAGACCCAGAAAAGATACATGTCATAACCAAAATCTAGCTCCAAGAAATAAAAGTAACTCTGTACCTTTCTAGGAATGGTAGCCTACGTTAGAAGGTTCATTCCTGACTGGGGTGCCCTGACTGCCCCCTGTCAGCCATTACAGGCAAAACAACCAAGTTTGTGTGGAAAACACTAAGGGACCAACACTTCCAACAACTAAAGGAGCGTATGGTCACTGCTTCTATCCTCCAATACCCAAATTGTGAAGGAGTATATGAGTTAGAAATCAATGCATCTTATTACGCCATAGGAGGGGCACTCTGTATTCAAACTGCAGAAAATGACTTTCTACCTGTGGTATACAAGTCAAGGAATCTATCTGATGGCAATCAAAGATATCCAATACATGACAAGGAATTGGTAGCTATTGTGTACTGCCTCATGAAATGACAATGTTATCTAGAAGCAGCACAAATGTTCAAAGTACTCACCAACCACAAGTAATTGATATTCTTCAAAACACAACAGCACTTATCAAGAAGACAATCCAAATGGATGAGTCTCATACAGAGGTACCCCATGCAAATCAAATAAAAGCCAGGAAAGGAAATGCTTACTGAAGATGCCCTATCAAGGCTATACAATAAACATGTTCTACAAACTGATAATGACCCTGATTGGCCCATGCTAATCATGGGGAATCTCCAAAAAGGGTTCCCACCTGGCACACCAATGGACATCCAAGAGAAGGTCCTCAATAACAAACACCTGTTCAAAAACGTATATGGCACACTACACCAAATACTCCCAAATGGTGAAACCACACCCTACATCCCATCCACACAAAATATTGTCACAATCCTCTGGTATCACAGAGACCTGGGCCACATCTGTAACAGAAACTTGCACAAATATCTCAAGACGCACTACTGGTGGCTCAACATGCTAGATGATATCAAAGAAGTACTGGAACAATTCAAAGTCTGTGAGAAGTACACCCAAACCAAGGCACCACCCAAGGAAGTACTATCAGTGTCAATCACACAACCGTTCAAAGTGTGATCACTGGATATTGTAGTACCAATTCCTGGCAAGAACAAAGGCAAAAAGCACATCATAATAGCTATTAACTATGCAACCAGATGGCCTGTGGCACAAGCTATAAAAGAACACAAAGGCAATGGTGTGAGACAATTTATTGGTAAAGAAATCATAGCCAAGTTCAGAAAACCCTGCCTCCTGATCACAGATGGAGGTACCAAACTTAAGGCTATTGACACCAATGTCTACCTTGCCAAAAATGGAATAAGACACATCACAGTCAGCCCTTATCACCCACAAGAATACAGAAGAGTAGAACAACTAAACGGCTTGCTAGTAGAAGCCCTTAGTAAGCTATCTGCTAACAATCCAAAAGCTTGGGTTGATATGTTACCAACAGCACTCATGGTATGCAGAACACAAGTCAAATGCAACATGGGCATAAGCCCATAAGAACATGTCTATGGGCAAAAGCCCGCCCTTGTTAGTACAACTGCAGGACCACAATTATCTCTACCTAAAAGGTGTCAGATAACAGTGATCCTTACGTACAGTGTGCTAGAAAAGACCAGGAAGACATGGAATGAAAAAGGATAGAGTGAGACAATCCTGTTACAGCAAAAAATATTCCAAGTAAGGGACAAAATCTGGGTTGTCAACCACAATCAGCATAAGCTTGATCTAGGGTTATGTGGGCCAGGCATTGTCATGTAGGTCAAGCCCAACAACACCTACCTCATTAAGGGAATTAGCACTTGAACCAAACTAAAGCGCATGCATCACAATTGCCTCTGCTTGTGCAAAGCAAGAACAGTACAACACAATTCCAGACTCCCTGTCCTCAACGTCAAACTAGATAAGTACCAAGCCCGTATCCCTGAAACTCTTAAGAAAATTCCCAAGGTTCCACCTTTCAGCACCCCAAGAGATTCACAATAACTTTGATTGCTCCCTCTTGGGAAATTAATTCCCTGAGCAACTCCCAAATGATCCCCCAGCTAATCATTAAGCTGGTGGCACTATTTTCATTCAACCATCTATTACAGGGATCAAACAATCCAGATCCTAAGCAAAACACAACTTGAATAAGCCTTGTGAATCAAGAGGAACATTGCTCAGATAAGCCCCATGACTTCCATAACGTACATGGACAGTATGTAACTTTCCATGACTCTATATATATCCTATATTTGTATCAAATAAAGTTTCATTCTCTTCTTAATTCCCCCCTTTATCTTGTTTATTATAATTCTCAGAAATATATACTTGACATCTTTAAATAAAAATCTGCTAGGATTATGTATGGAATGACCTGAGAGAACCAGAGGTTCACAACACTTTATTGCAAAAATGGCAATGTGCAACTTTCTGGTATATCAGAGTAAAAGTATGCCCATCCACCATGTGAAAATTTTTGCAAAATTCTTTGGGCCAGGTGGTAGTATTTCCCAAGGGTTTGAAATCTTCTGTGGCATCAGAAATTGTTGGTGTGTCATTGGCTGGGCTTGGGCAGAGAATATCATATTCTTTCTTCAAGACAGAGGATTTGTCATCATATGGTGGGCCTTGTTTTGGGGGTAATTTGTAACACTCTATTGACAGGGGCCAACTGATCATGGGAATATTTTTCATGTGAGAGCTTCTATTGGCTAGGCTAGAGGAGTCCATAAACAGGCATAATGTGCATGTAATTTGCACCTCATTACTTGGGTTCAGAAGTTTCTCCAAAGTCAAATCTGCCCCTGGTTTGAGCCCAAAAATATTTGGGCTGGCGGCCCCCAGGGGGTCAGGGTTTTAATTATGGGAATGAGATTTTATCTTGTGGATTAATAACAAGCAACTGTCACTGGTTCCACAGTCTCTCTCTTATATTATCAAGTTAGCGCCAATATTATGATGGGTGCTCCCCATTGGCTGGAGGTTCTTTTGCCTGCATTTGCAACTGCCCCAACTCACACCTGGCTCTCTTAAAGAAACCAATTAATAGACCTCCTATATAGCTCAACAGATAGTAGATGTCAGTAAAAAACAGCAAGGTTGGTGTAAAATATGGATTGATTCTTGGGTCTTGAAAGTAGATTCATTCTTGATTGGGACAAAAAATGATCATAATCCATGGTAGGTCCATCCTGATGGTATGTCAAATAAGTTGCTGCAGGGTCTTACATAAGGGAAGGCAGGAAGGCCATAATTATGAGCCTACCCATCTTCTGTAGGGGATGATGCTTGGCAAATTAAAGCTTAAAATCTATGGGCTTTAGGCCCAATGATTTTGAAGGCCATCATCAAAATTGCTTGTTTGTTTATACTTGGGGGTTTTGAAAGCAATTAATTGGGTGCCACAAATAAATGTGTATCTGGAATTAGGTTTAGAGCATTATTTTGGATAGTAGGCCCTACTATTAGCTGACTTCATTCTTGGTTGGTCTGGAATGTTAACCTTGGATTCTAGAGTTAGTTCTAGATCTTCTTGGTCTGGTTATAAAGGTCCCTTTTTGGTATATTGATTTAATTCTGAGTATTGGCTCAGAATGGGCTTTAGGTTTGGGTCTTTAGGCTCTGTATTTTGATGTTTAGTAACTGGATCTGGACTTAAAATAAGTGGTTTGAATCTTAAGTCCTTGTCCTTGATTTTGTAATCATTGGCTTCTCTTATGCCTCTTGTCAATTGGGCATATGTCATAGTATTAGTCCAGAGTCTCTTTTGATTGCTTTTGGCTGTGTTTATAATAAGTTTTCTGGGGTTTGTGATGACATAATCTTTGAAATATGTTTTTGCTACTTCTGTTGTTAAGTTTTTGAGAAAGTTCAAATCTGTTACCAAACTATTTAAAACCTTTTTCACATTTATTAGACCTTGTAATGTTCTAGGACATCTAGTTGAGCATTTATTCTATTTTATGTGGTTTTCCTCATAATTTTGATTTGACAATTTTAATTGCTGATTATTTAACTTGCTCTCTGAAGCTTTTAATATAGTTTGGTTGTTGATTAAAGTATAAACTTATATTACCTTATTTTCCTCTTGCATTTGGGTCTTTATTGTTCTATGTTTGAATTTCAGTCATTTCAGCTTATTTTAAGCAGTTTGATTGAATGAAAATCCTTAGTATGTTTATAATTTAATGTCAGGAAACGTCCTGAACCATCCTGTGTTATTAAAATGCCTTAAGAAAACTCTACTGCTATCCACAACCATAATCCTAGTTAGATGACGCTTTTAGCTGCTCTAGACAATGAGTTATGGTTTCTTAAAGTTTGGCTGCCAGCCAAACTTCCTAACCAGTGCAAGATGACAAAAATATGTGACCAAGACACAAAAATTGATGTAAATCTTAATTTGAGAATAACTCAGCAACCACTGGGCGGATTTGGATGTCCAAACACACATTCTGAAGCCAAACACCAGGAGAATTGATCTAAATTATTGTAGACAAAAGATGGTGACAAATCCCAATGTGCGGTATTTTACAAAGAGACATAAGTCATACTGTTCAGAAGATGCCCCAAAACACCAGCCTGTTGTCACCAGCAGAGTCCCTAAGACTGTCTAGAAGATTTAGTAATATTCTAAAGAATCTAATAAAATGTTATATAAAAGTGTTGCTCACAATGATCCCCTTGTGATCATCCTAAGTTTAGCCCAAAGAATAAAGTTGAATTTAGTTGATTTTAAAAAGTCTACATTAAATCTTTGTAAGTTATTTCCTATGGAGACCTGTCAAGCCCTAATGGGCCCTGACACTTATTAATAAAGTCTATAGACTCAATTTAATTTTTCTTTCGGTTATGCAATATGCACACTCAATATTCAACTTCCTTGCTTTTCTTGCAGCGGCTGTTGTTTGATATACCAGATCTCTAAGATATAGCAGGAAAAGGCAGGTTTTTATGGCCTTGTAGGTTTGAAGACAGAGATATTAGCCTTTCAGCTGTTGACAGCCCGGAATGGACTACCAGGAGTGAAATCAAGGATTTACAATAAGCTTCAAAAACCAAAAATTAAATATTTATGATAATACTTGTGCTGTTTATTTGAATAAAGAAAAATTTATATACTCTTGAGAAACATGTAAAAATAAGATATTTGAGGGTTTAAGTGGGATGGATTCAGATTGAGTGAATGCTGAAAAATGATGATTTGAGAAAGGTGGCTCTTACTAAAGTTCAGATATTTTCTAGTTATACCACATTTATCTCTTTCTCATTGGGATAATGAAATACTTTAAGACAGTTCCCATTTGTCAGGAAACCAACCTTTGGTGGCTGGCCCATCATTTCCCAGATTGGGTGGACTGTATGATTAGTGGGCAAAGACCACCATAAGATCAGTGCTACCTTAATGAGGTACAACATAGATTTTCTCACCCAAGACCACAGGCCAGAGGACAGGATTATATAGTCAATCACTCCAGTAAGGGTGATATACTATTCCAAAATGCTTATTGTTATGGTTATTGCGCTTTTTGCTGTACAGCCCCACAGTTATTTGATATTATAGGGCACAGGAAATTTTCCAGAATACAGTCATATGTGAGGATATGAGTAGTACTGTATCAGGAGAGCCAGGATTGAACAGAACCATGATTATTGCCCAGCAATGGCTTCTGATTACGCAGAAGCACTTAAGGATTAGGATAAAGGTCAACTAGATTAAGGATAAAATAAAGATAGTTCAAAGATGATTTTATTATAAATGATTTTTTCTTCTTATACCTTCTACAAGGGTAATATCTGGGCTGCTAGCAATGTCTTCTAGGACATTCTAACACGCCCCAAATTTGGGCAATTATTAATCTAGGTTTGGCGCTTATCACACGTCAACCAATAGAATATTTTCATCTTCACCCAGCACAGGTGATCCTTGCTGGCATGGAATAATTTAGTACTTCAGGATCACTTCCTAATTCTCTAACATACTGAAAGCTTAATGCTTATTAATGTGATAAATATGGGAATTCAAGATTATGGGGAATCAAACCCAGCGCCTTAGCACCCAATGTAAAAGTAAAGCAGCACCTGCAATATTTTCCAGGCGGCGCCGCGGCGCTTATCATTGGCTAGTTTAAGGATCAGGTCAGCAGACTACTGCTGATCCAATATGCATATAGTGTATACTATCAATTTATGTAGTTTGGTAGCTGCAATTCATATCCACAAGCTTTGCCATAATTAGTATCATTGTATTTTGTACTACTAATTTATAGATTTGGTTGTAACAGTCCCAATCTGTTGGCACCGTCATAATTGGCATCATTGCTTGGTCAAAATTCCCAACATATCCCCCCACTTGACCAAGCACTACTTTTTTCTTTTCAAGATGAATCCAACTAGTAACAACAACAACCGCCAAAGAATGCACCAAGCATACAACACTATGATGGCCGCCATGGGTGAGGCAGAGCGTAATTCCTTCTGTAAAATGCCCTGCTCTGTGAGGATTGCCTTCCTTAACTGTCTTTGCTCCAGCAAGGACCAATTCCGCAAGCAAGACTGTACCACCACCATGGATGGCTCTGTCCCTAATTCTGCTCCCAGTTCCAATGCTGGTGACCTTTATAAGAGGATTCCTTATTTTATGAGCCTCCTCCTGTCCCCAGTACACCTCCTGTCTGTGGTCCTCCTGGTGCTTTGTGCCCCTTCTTGCAGCGCTTGCCTTCCTCTGGTGAGCCCCCAGCCACCCCCTCATCAATGCTTTGCGCTTGTCACAACTTAGACAAGGTCCCCATGGACTACCCCAATCTGCTGAGCAAGTTTAGGGTTTGTCACCACAAGAAGACCATGTTCAGCTTTGTGCAAGCCATGCACTCTGATGAGGATGCCATGTCCCCTATCTGTGCCAGTGAGCTCTACCACAGCCGGTATGATGTCTCTCATTTGGCTGCTGAGGTGCACCTAGGCCTTCAGTCCGCTTCCTTGGTGCCTGGTCAGATCTCTGCCCAGCACTCCCATACCATCATCATCTGTAATGACTTTATAGATGAGGTGGCTCAGATTTAGGCCCTTGAGCTTGCCGCTAACCCGGCATTTCATCAAACCCTGGACCTTCCTATCCAGGCTAACTCCAGCCGGCGCTTCTTGGCTACATTGAAGGTGTTCCTCTTGGCGGTGAGCAATGGCAACACCAGTCTCTATCTTCCCAATGCTGGCACTGCGTGCCACTTCATGTGGTACGCCCCCAATAGCTGCCAGCCTGGACAGACAGGGTACACTGGTTGTTGCCTGGAGAACTATTGTGCTCTGGCTTATCAGCTCCAAGTTCTGTTGCCGCTGGCCTACTCCTACATAGAGGACGCCCTGATGGACTGCCTGTCAATTGGGGCTGCTTTCTCTGCTTGTGGTGGTTGGGGTTGCCTTGTGCCTGTGAGCCAGCTCCTCCTCCTGCTCTGCAACTGGACCTCCATGTTGTGGAACTCTCAGTTGGCCTGGGCTCAGATGCTGGTGATCTTGGCACATGTGAGCTAACGCCTCAATGATGATTAGTACCTCTTCCCTGCCCATAAGCGCCCTGTGATCACCATCTAACTCCCCACAAAGCATCCCCAATGCGCCAACCGCCAAACCACTCCTCCTGCAGCATCCTCCTCTCAGCCGCACAGAGGCGCCCCTGCTCCCAGAGACTGCCCCCAGTGAACTCCCCTTTGCAATAAACTTGCTTGGCTCTTAATTATTTTTATTATCTCTTTAATTTTATCTTTTTTACTCATTCTTTATTTTTGTTATCATTTTGTCTATTTTTTAATTTCTTATTTTTTCATTCTCTTTTTTTGAATCTTTCTCAGAGATATGGCACTCACTCAGTCAACTGAGCACCCAGTCAGCAACTTTTCAGGTCTGGCCCCCAGTAATTTGACTTAGAGTTATTATTCTGAAGCAGCATATTGCTCCCCTTTATAGAGGAGGCTTATGTAAAGTAGCGGTACCATTGGTTGCGCCTAGAAAACTCCTGCATGACTCATTGTCTTGGTGAGAATTTGATTAGTGCCAGAGTAAGCAACTAGTAGTTTGTTGCCAATGTAGAGGTGGCCAGCGCTGCTCAAGTCTTTGCAAGAGTGGGGTATCATTTTGAGTCCTTTGCCTTCTTAGGCCCTTAATTCAGCAAAGGTGGCTGGTACAGTTCAAACCTGTGAACGCTCTTGTTTGCTTCTGTAATATCAAATGTGCTTTAAGCGCAATCATGTAGCAAGGTAAGTGTAAAAACTTGCTGCTCCAAGCACTTCCATGAATCAATGTAGACCTTAGTGCTCCCATACAACAGGGTTGGTGTAACAACCTGCTGTTTGATAGTGCTTCAATCAGTGATGTGTGCCTTAAGCGCGCCCACTCAGCAGGGTTAGCGTAACAACCTGCTGTTTGGTAGTGCTTCAATGAAACAATGTGTGCCTTAGGTGCGCCCATTCAGCAGGGTTAGTTTAACAACCTGCTACTTAGTAACGCTTTCAAGCATTTTTGCAAGGACATCAATGTATTCTCATACTCTAGTTGTGTATCCTTTTAAACTTGTACCACAGCGTGAACTTGAAACCTGAACTGACGCCTTCCTATTGGAGTTATGTGTTTCTTCCTATGATGTTGATCTTCATTGCACTCAGATGTACTGCCTGTAGTTACCAGCGTTTTTTCCAGTTGACTCCTTCTTCTACAGGCAAATGTGTGCCCCCTGTAGTGAGCACCATTGTCGCACTTTTTGCTGTACAGCCCCACAGTTATTTGAGATTATAGGGCACAGGACATTTGCCAGAATACAGTCATATGTGAGGATATGAGTAGTACTGTATCAGAAGAGCCAGGATTGAACAGAACCATGATTATTGCTCAGCAATGGCTTCTGATTGCGCAGAAGCGCTTAAGTATTAGGATAAAGGTCAACCAGATTAAGGATAAAATAAAGATAGTTCAAAGATGATTTTATTGTAAATGATTTTTTCTTCTTATACCTTCTACAAGGGTAATCTCTGGGCTGCTAGCAATGTCTTCTAGGACATTCTAACACGCACCAAATTTGGGCAATTATTAATCTAGGTTTGGCGCTTATCACACATCAACCAATAGAATATTTTCATCTTCACCCTACACAGGTGATCCTTGCTGGCATGGAATAATTTAGTACTTCAGTATCACTTCCTACTTCTCTGGAATACTGTAAGCTTAATGCTTATTAATGTAATAAATATGGGAATTCAAGATTATGGGGAATCAAACCCAGCGCCTTGGCGCCCAGTGTGAAAGTAAAGCAGTGCCTGCAATATTTACCAGGCAGCGCCGCAGCACTTGAAATAATTTTCAGTTTGCGCTTGACGTAAAAGTAGTTTGGCGCTTTGGCGCCTAATCCAATTGCTTGGCAGCGCTTGTGTATTTTTAAAGTGCCATGGCGGCAAATCATGTCTCATTTAATTGCCGCGGCAGCGCTTATCATTGGCTAGTTTAAGGCTCAGGTCAGCAGACTACTGCTGATCCAATATGCATATAGTTTATACCACCAGTTTATGTAGTTTGGTGGCTGCAATTCATATCCACAAGCTTTGCCATAATTAGTATCATTGTATTTTGTACTACTAATTTATAGATTTGGTTGTAACAGTCTCAATCTGTTGGCGCCGTCATAATTGGTATCATTGCTTGGTCAAAATTCCCAACAATGGTGTAAGGAGATTTTGGGTGCAGATACAGGCATCAGTTTGAGGCAAGAGGCAGCTCTATGTCTAGTTGGTAGGTAGGTAAGAAGAAGTATTTATCCCTAAACAGTTGGGTCTCAGTAATAAACCAAGTGCTCTTTCTATTATATATGGTCAACTCTTTAGTTCAAGCCAAGGGGGTTTGCGCTAGTATACAGTCAGAAGTGTAATATATTCAGGCTTCAATGGGTACTTTGTGAAGTGGACAGGATCAAAAGCGGCACTTGGGGGACAATAAGTTGCAGGCAGCAGGGTGGGCGGGCCAGAGGGTTTAGAGTTAAATTGGCAGATAACTAAGACAAAATACAGCAATATTTGGGAAACCCAATATCTCATAACCTTTATTGAAAATGGAAATAAAGTCTAGCACAGGGTCCACAGATTTACATAGTACCCCACTGCTAAACTTTACATCTACTAAAAGGGGTTCATCATAAGATTGGAAATATGGATTTGGGTGAGCAGGACGCCTGGGGTTTGGGATGGCAAAATGACACTGTTTTAGGGGGCATTCATTGGCTGGATCCTTAGAAAAAGTAGTGCAACCCTTCTGTTCATGAGCAACAATCATTGGAGCAGCCTTTAGGTCTGCATTTTCTTCAGGTGGGGGGTCTTTATTGGCCACCAAGGTAGACCTTAAGCTCATTCAGCTAAGGATGGGATTTTTTTGCCTCTACAAGGCAATTTTTTGTCCTTTGCTGGGTGCCATAGTTATTGAGTATTCACTAGTGTATTCATCCTTAAGGTTATTTGCAATCTGGGATTGAGGGGACTTGATCCCAAAAAACGCAGGCAGCTGGCCCCCCTGGTTGCAAGAGCTTGCACCTGAAGGTAGTTGTGACCAGGGTTCAAAACCTGCTCCATATCTTGGGTTTCAGAAACAAAAAATTGTCATTCCTAATACCATTTATGACATAATCAAGCTGTTGCCTATCCTGGTCTTCAAGGTAGTAGTTTCCAGAAGTGGCTTGGCCAATCACCCAATAAGATCCAGACCGCTTGGGGAAAAATGTATTTGAGAGCAACTGTGCCACTGAATTTTAAAAAAAGTAACACCTCATTTCACAAAGGTATTTTTTCAGGCTCAGGAGCAGCAAGTGCTTTGTGTCTAAGCTTTTATACTATCTCCAGGACAGTCTTAGCGGCCAAACTTTGGCTTTCCAACATCTGGTAAGCATCTGAGCTTAGGTTGTTAGCATCCAAGCCACAAATTGGAACCCATATACAGTAGTTTTCAAATCTGTTAAAATAAACAAAAATATTTCAGTTCAGAAAAATGGGTTCAGTCTTACAACTAATTCAACTGAAACCAGTTAAAGGTCAATTTACTCAATAAAAGTTCCATTAATCTAAGTACAGATTAAAAATAGTTAATCACACAACAAAATTAAAGTCAAATACTGAATCCTGGAAACAAGACAGTAAGCAAAAGGAACCCATATTCAAAACAAAAACAAACCAATCACATCCTGAAGCATTCTGAATTAAATGTGATAGTGATGATGGAATGAAAGTGATACAAACAGAGCACAAATTTGGTTCAGTCACAAAAGTGATATTTTTAAACACACACAGCTTATTTTTTGAAAATCTTGATTCTTTTTGGGACTCAAAATGAAAATAGTGGATTTCAAGAGTGAATCCACCAAAATCTGTTAAGGGAACTACAATATTATTTTCAATGTACATGCTTTTTAAATTTGGACATTTATGTCTGAGAGAATGTCTCAAATAGGAGCACATAATGAAAATATAAATTTCACTCTGGAAATACTTTGCTTTTATGTTTTTAACATAATTCTTATTATTATTTTTTGTTTGAAATGAGTTTTACAAGTGAATTTTAACGTTGATACTGTTGAGGAGAAGTACCAAGAGCAACTCCAAGCTTAGGCTGCTAATCAAGGGAGTGCAAGCACTACAGTTTCTGTCTATACCCAATTCAACTCAAGTTTTGAGGAGGCCAAGTTGTATGTGTCACCAGGCTCAATCATGGGTGGCTTTTCCAATAGCCAATATAGTGCTCCCCAAGACCAGGCCCAACCTGAGCCTGTGCCACATTTTGAAGACTGAGCAGCTGTGGCCCCTCAAACCCAATCCAACCATTTCTCAAGAATTTGGGTCAATTAAATCTGCCCTGCCTAATCTGGGTCCAATTGTTCCCAGTGGGCCCCAAAAACAATGCCTAGTAACCAATGAGGTGATAGAGGAGATTGTGAGCCTCAAACAGGGTGGCGTGAATTTTTCCAAAATTGCCACCTGTCTTTAATTCACTGAGGCAGTAGTTAGGCGTGAATTCCGAGCCCTCTTGAAGAGAGGCAGTGCAAATCTTATCAAGAAGCTGAAAAATAGTCAGATTACCAGCTTAAGAATGCATATCCTATCATGATTGCCCTTCTCCAGTGGGACTCATACCTCCAAATGACTGAGGTCAGACACCTAATTAGGCTTCACAGCATTGTAAAGTTACTCCTCCCTTTGGCCTTAGACAGGGCATTTTTTCCTCAACAAACCAAAAAATCTTCCCAAGGCCTGGAAAAGCTCCTGAATTCTCTGGGTGATTTAATATACAATTGATAAGAGATTTGTCCTGGTGTATCCCTCCCAAACTGTTCCTGTTGGTACCCAAAGTTTGTGTCCAAAATGAAAAAACCCCTTAATTAATTTGGATTATTTGTTGACTTGATTTTGCCCACATTTAAAATAAATGAACATCTGCTAATCAAAACTTGCCAAATTGAAATACTGCTCCTGCCCTGAATACCTGGATTTTAGCTATTCTGCTTAATCCATAATTCCTAGCCAATCAGATCTGGTTGAATAAATTAATTCATAGCTCTCCAACTCCCCTGATTCTGGTCTGAAAATTTTCTCTTCCAACCAACCAGGAGGCTCATCTGCTCCTGGTGGCTTCAAATTTGACAAAATCACTCTTTAAAATCTAATCAGCTCCCCTAGGGATCCCTGCTTGTCTATTTTGCAATAATAAAGTTTGGTTTCCTAATCTATTAAAACTTTAAGTTTATGAGATTGATTGCTAAACTTAAATTTGTTAGCAGAATTAATTGTCTTCTTATATATTCTCTCTGTCTTTGGGCCCCAGGCCTTCCAGTTTTAGTCTCTAATGTCAACATCAGAGTAAAGTATTGTATTTTACATCTATTACTCTTTAAAAAAGGTTAAACTTAAATTTTATTAGTAAATTTATATATTTACTTACTTTAAATCCAATTTTTGTTTTAAAGCAAAAACTGACTCCAAAGTTGTTTTTGAAGCCTTAGAAGACTGTTTGGCAGTCTCCTTTGCCTCTGGTGTTGTTCTGGCTCCCCTCAAAATTGAGAAAACTTTACACCTACCCCTGAAGTTTCCCCCTTTACTTATAGGAGTCCCTGATACCACCCAAGAATCCTCAGAAGTTTATGAAGAGTTCAAAAATGATACTTTCATTGCTCAAATGTGTTATCTTTTTGGTGCTTCTTGTGCTGCTTCTGTTGTGTTCAGTTTTTACTGATGTATGATGCTGTTTGTCCCTCTCAGCCACCTCTGTTAGAGAGGACCCTTCCTGCCTCCTCTACGTCTTGGATGACCTACCTGGTAGAGCCTGTAGTGCCCTAGCCTCTGGCAGTGTTCTCATTTGAAACCTCACTCCTGACAAAGAAGGCCCCCTTTCTCAAGAGATACCTCTCTATTCTCCTGTGCCAGTAGTACTAGCACCCTGCCCAAGATAGTTAGTGAGGTACACTGTGTTGAGCTAACCCTGCAGCTACCCTAACCAACTCCTGGTCATACACCTTGGCTGTTGTCCAACATGCTTCTGATGGCATCCAACACTTATTTTCCTCCAGTATCCCCCACCTTGTCCTTATGGACCCCTGTTACAGTAGCTTTTCCTGTGTTACATTAGATGACATCCTGTTGGGCTCTCCCCAAGAATAAGAGCCAAGATTAGTTAGTTTAGCCCCCTTTTCTTACAGGAATATTCATTGCCTCCTGCACAGAACAGCTCTGGATGTATAAACTTGTTTTTGATATCTTGATTTTGACCAATTGTATGGGTGATGAGTAAGATGGTGGCTCTGATTTGCCACACAACCCAGTAATTGGTGCCAAAATTAACCATTGTCTGTCTAGTATCATTAACAATGTCATTTTATATCCTATTTTAAATTGGCATTACATGTCCAGGATTACAGAATTGTGGGTGAAAAGAGCACCCCTGAAGACAAAAGAATGAAAATCAGGGCACAGTCATTGGTGCATTCCTGGAAGCCTCCTCAAAAGAGACAGTGTTTAATCAAACCTCATCCAGTTACACCAATGGGTATACACATGGAAAACTTCTCTCAGACCTGCTCAATATCTGTAGCTTGGGAAATTTCAAATTCAGAATTTTACTGAGCCATCAAATAGAATGCACTGAAGAGGCATCAGAGAAGATACAAGCAGGCAGCCATAATTCTCAATATTTTCTATCAGCCATACTGATGTACACCTGGGAGATGTGATATTCTACAATATTACAGACAAGATCCAAGAGCACAACCATAAGACGTTCAACCAGGTGTTTCTTGAAGCCCACAACCACACTGGGGGCTTCTCACATCATAAGGTTGCTGACATGTTTAACAAGCTGACCTTTAATGCTCACAGAAGTAGCCAATCATCAAAGGATGCACAGCTGCCTCTTGTGAGTCTCCAGCATTCAAGCCAATCACTGTGATTACTGAGTGTGAGTATGATGTAATTTATCATCAATTTATCCAAGCCAGCCAAGGCAACAATGTGCTCCTAGGACCTCCAGCTGCCACAACCCCCAGCCAATTCTCCCAGCCTATCAAAGTCCAATCTTCTGCCAAGACAGTACTACCCCCACAATCCAGCCCTTCCAGTCTTCCAACTAGTATGCACTCTCTACTCCCATATTTTTCTAAATAAACCTTGTCCCCTAAAGTATTTTAATTTAGTTATAGAATATAAAATGCTTTAACTTTAAGGATTTTTAATTTGATGATATGTTTTACATTTAATTATAGTGATGATCAATTTTAATTAAGATCCTATTTTAATACAAATGAATTTATATTTAATTATACTATTTATTTATATTATATATTCAATCTTTTTTATCACTACACTCAAGTGAATTTAAGAAACTACAACTACAAAGGACCAACCAATCAGAATTGGTATTGGTATTGGTATAGGTTGTCTTTGGCTCTTGACTTGGACAAGACACACCTTCCTTATTATGCCCAGTTCAACTTGGTAAATTAAGTCTGTTAAAAACTGTCTGTGTTTGCCAATTGGCACACCAACTAGTGATCAATGTAGCACCAAAAAAGCCTTTTGATTGGGTTTTATATTAACCACAAGTTGGCATGTCAATTAAAAAATACAAAGTTTTTTGACAGGCTTAATTTACTAAGTTGAACTGGGCAGAATAACAGAGGTGTGTCTTGCTCAAGTCAAGAGTCAAAGACAAACTAAACTAATACTAATTCTGATTTGTTGGTTCTTTGCACTTGAGTTTTTTAAATTCACTTGAGTGTAGCGCTACACAAAGATTAAATATATAATATAAAAATGTAAACTAAAATAGTATAATAAATAATCCACTTAATAACATATACCTGTTCTGAAATACATATTTTTTATTCAACTCCCTAAATATATTGATAGCAAAATAAAAAACAGCAAGTAAGATCATAAGAGGAGAAACACATATATTTGCATTGCACAAAGAAGTAAGCAGATAAATTAACAACTTGCCATATAAAAAGACACCTCAAAAAATTAAAATAGAATATATTCAGAAATATAAAAGTGATGTCAAGTTATGAAATAATATCTTTCTCAACTTTAGATCCACACCCCTGATAAACAATCCATATACCAAGTAAAGCCAGACATATCAAAAAACCGCGTAATTTTCAGGGAGCCAGGATTGATGAGGAGCACTAGCAGACGCATGTGAAGGGATTTCCAGGCCAGTAGGAAGTGCCCACCACAGTATTGGTGCTAACTTGAGTACATAAGAGAATAATCAACTTAGCAGGGACCAAGGACTGCTAGATGAGACCATAGAGTCCACCAACCTAGTTAATGTAATATACATCACATCAAAAAGTTGGGTAGATATGGTCTCATTTGCAATCCCAGATTTTTGCAGGCAGTTGGGTTGCAGGGTAACGGGTGATATAATTGGAACCAGGTACGCAGGTAGGTGATTGTACTTATCTCTGAAAAGCCAGGGGTGGACAGTGTACCAGTAATATTCTTGACTAGAGGTTTCTGGCTTAAGTGATCTGTCCAGGAGGTTGTCAAAGAGGATATTATCTAGTGTAAACTTAGAGAAAGCTGGGATTGGCAGATATTCAGTCAAGTGTATACTGCCAAAAAAGGAACCAAGAGGACAGAATAACACAGGCATGGGGTCTGAAGAATCTACAGGTAAGGCAGCAGGTTGGGCAGAGCCTGTTGGTTGTTTTTTTACAAATGATAGAGGACTAATATAAAATAAGGCGAGATATTGTTGAACCAAAGATCTATAACAGCTTTATTACTCAAAATTACAATACAAGTATTTTCAGGATACTCATGGGTTTTATAATTTATTTTCTGGTTGTCCCAGAAATTGTGAGCCTTTGGTCCTTGGGTATCTTAATATTGGGAATCTAGTGAATTGCTTGGTTCTTGGGGTTGAATTGCTCTTGAATGGCAGGTGTTGATGAATAGATACTACAGGCTTCTATTCCCCAACTTTGTTCTAAAAATCATGCAACCCAGCCAATTGTGTCTTGGCCTTGACACTGGGGTTTAACACTGGTTGGCGTTCATTGGTGGGTTCAACTTTGTAATTCACCAAATTCTCCATTTGACAGGCAATTATTTCAGAATAGATTCATGCCTTTGGTGGTGCACTCTTTAGGGTAGACTCATATAATCTTGGTGAATCTTTTAGGTTTTTTGGGGTTTCTGTCAAACTTTTTTCTAACTCAAGCCCAAAAAGCAGGTAGCCAGGCCCTTGGCTCTCTGGGCTGGTGAGTCACAGGCAGTGAGAGCTTGGGTTTGATCCTTACTCTGTGTTTTTCTTTAAAATTAATAGCAAAATGTCATTCATGACAGTAATACTAAGCTACAACACATTAGGCCAAAACCCAAGATCTTCAGAGAACCCAAATTGAAACTTGCCCAAAATATTTATGATCTACACCCCCCCCTTAAAATGATTCACTTTTTTAATAAATTACTGTTCTAGCTTATAATTAGTATGCTAAGTTAAGGACAAATTATGTTGTACTGGGATAAAGAATGTAATTTAAGGAGCTTGAAATTCTTTTAGTACAAGGCAATTAAGTTCTATATATAACTTCTTAAAATAATTCACTATTTATACAAATTGCTGTTCCAGCTTATAGTGTCAGGGATCCAACCTTGGGCAGCTGGCCCTTTGTTTTCAGGGAACGCACGGGCCAGCAGCCTGGATTATTATGTCAATCACCCCAGTGAAAGTGATGTACACAATCCTGAATGGCAACTGTGGTAAGTTAAACTTCCTGGTGATCAACTCCCTGGTGCTTGACACTATAGTAAAGTGAGAATTCAGCTTTTTCCCTGATTGACAACTGGAAATTGACACTTTTTTAATTAACAGATATTGATGTACTGAGAATTTTATTAAAAAAAATTAAGCCGTACAGCTATGGTATACTAAAGTGATCTCAGAGAACTTAAAAATTTAATAAAAACAGTACCCTAGCCAATATAAATAAGGAGAAATAAGCAACTATTTATATTTTACTATGTAATTTACACTCTTCATTATAAAAATATTTTTTATTACCATAAAAATTAAAAATTCCAATGAAACAAAAATAAACAAAAACACAACAATAAAAGTTAAGCAAAATATGAAGGAAGTATAAATATTTGTTTGAAGTAGTTCATATAAGAACAACTGTGAATATCATATGTTTTATTAGTAAATTAACAAAAATTAAGACATTTCACTTACTTTCAACTATAAATATTCATCTCAAACCTACCATGTATACATAAAATAATCACTGCTATCTAATTAAATCAAAAAACCTAAAAATTAAAACTGAAACTTAATGATCAAAACTAAAAAGTAAAAATTAAAGCTAAAAAGTTAAGTTAACAGTAAAAATCATATAACCGAGCAAGCAAGCAATTTTACTCTTCATCCTTCTTTCCCTTTTTCATTTTAGCCCCTTCCAGGAGTGCAGTGGCAGTAAGCTTAAGCTGTTGCTTAAGCTCAGAGGCCTTATACTTGTGCTTGGCCGCACCCTGGATGGCTTTGATGAAGAGGGTGGAGCGGGTTGTAGGCTTGGTGGGGGATGCAGTTTGCCAAGTCACACAGCTTGGAGATGGTTTTCTCCTGCTCATGCTTCAGGAGAGAGAATAACTTATTGAACTTCAGATGAAGTCCAAAGTTGGCCTTAAGATGCTTGTGATAAGCCTCTAGTGCCAAAGTGGTCTTGAGCTTCCCGTTGATGGCCGCCCAGTAAACGTTCCAACTGGCCTTGGCGCAGGCCTTGCCTTGCCTCTGCATGACAACCTTCCTAATCCACTGGGGCTCAAAGTACTCAAGGAAAGGCTTGAAATCCAAGTGCTTTGCTATTTAAGAATCCTTTGAGAGAACCTCAAACCACTATGCAGTGTGCTCTGGCTTTAAAAAAGCCAAGGCACTGAATTGTGCCAGCACAAATTTGCAGGTGTCCAAAGTGTCCCTCCGGCTCAACCTACTGAGCTTGACGTGGGCCTGCACGTTACAAGCAACTGCTTGGCAGAAGTGGAAGTGGCACTCTTTCACTTTCCTGCTGAACAGCTGCTCAAATGCATTGAACTGAGCAGGCTCAAAGTCCATGATGCACGCGCAAGGCCCAAGAGCTCTTAGCCTCGCCTTTTCCTCCAAGTCCAGGGTGGACTGGTCCTTGTCAGCAACAGGAGGGTTGGCGCAGGTGTGGGGGGTCTTCTTGCCATCATTTTTGTTGAGGGGAAGGAGGGAAAGCGCTCTGTGGAGGATTGAGAACACACAGGTGTAAAGGGCCTCAGTGGCCCCAGGGAGGAGGAAGCACTCCCCACTTGGAAGCTGCTTGAGCTTGTGGGTGAGCATAAGCTCTGAGAGAATGTCTGAGGCCTTGGGGGGAGGGGGATTGGCAGCAATACGCTTATTGCTGATGAACTTAAAAAGTTGCTCCTGGGTGGGCACCAACTTAAGATTGTTGGGCTGCAGGTGTTGAAGGGCCTTGATGGCCAGATATGAAGCGCGGGGGTTGGCAGAGGTGGGGATCACTTGGACAAGGTACCACTTTAGCATATAAGTGCTCAGGTGATTGGGGGCTCACAGGGGTGTTCCCCCTTCTCAGCTGTGACCCATTCCCAGCCTTTGGTGTTCAGGCGGGCCCCACAAGTCTTATCCTCACATACAAAGTGCTTGCTCTTAGTTTGGAGTTGTTGGTTATTACAGTTAAAGATGTAATTGTCAGCAACATAGCCAGGGCCACCCTTTACGGACATGATTGAGAAGTAACAGGGAGGAGCGCTTGGTGACTTTAAACTCTCTTTCCATATTGCAGATATTGTGGATGGCCAGTGGATCTCAAGCCACGTGACCAGAAGCTTTGACCTTCTTGGAGTACTCCTCAGGCTCATCTTGGGGGTCAGATGAGGAAGGGGGGAAGAGTCATCAGGAGGGGGAGGGGAAGGGTTCTTTGGGGCCTGCTTGGATGCTTCTTTTTTCTTGCCAGAAGAAGAGGTGGGCTCAGAGTCAGCCTCTGACTTGTAAAATGAGTAATCAGTGAGAGAGTCATCACTTTTATTGAGGATTTGGGGGAAGTTAAAGATGAGGGTGGAGGGGGGATGAGTGGGAGGGAATGGAGTAGGAGGAGATGGGGTGGGGGAAGATAGAGTTGGAGACTTTGCCTTTGCAGGCTTCTTGACACGCTTGGGGGTGGAGGTAGTTTCTTTTGAGCTCTTTAAGGCTTGGCGCTTGGTAGGCTTGTTGGATTTAGTTGATCTTGGCTAAAGAAAATTTTAGTTTTGTAAATATAGCAGTATTAAAGATATGAAACACAAAGAGGTAAAGCAAAGCAAAAGTTAAATGAAAAGTATTGAATAAAGTTTATTTATCAAGAAAAAACATAAAAAGTAAATAGAAGCAAAATAGAAACCCAAAGTATAGATATAAAGGATAAAACAAAGAAAATAAGTGAATTTATGATGAAGCATCAAAGATGTTAGGTTCAGCATAACATCTTAGTTCTAAATCAATGTAAAAGTAAAATTAAAAATTAAAATTATATAAAAGCTATATGGAAAGTAGCAGGAAGAGTAGTAGATTATAATTGCAAAAAAATTATTATGTGGAATTCTTTTTTAATGGGAGTTGAAAATTCAAAACATAGTAAAGTGTTGAGTTTGGCACTGTCAATCAGCTGGGAAAAGCTAAATTCTCACTGTCAAGTATGCCAGAGTTGAGCAGAAAAATCAAATTTACTATGCTTTTTACATATAAAACTTGCTTAAATTTAAAACGGGTTCAAAAGTTAACCCAAAAGCAAGGCAGTTTTATATGCTCAAAAATAAAAATACAACATAAGTTAAAAAAGTAAATGAGTAGAAAGGTGTTTATTAGTGATTAGGGTATGCTGTAAGGAGCTGGCAGTGACTTATTTGCCATAATGTTGGTTAAAACGTTAAGAAGCTCTCTGTATTAATCCCCAAGTTATAGTGTCAAGTGGATGAGTGTCAAGTGGCGCTCATAATGTGTCACATATTAGTTTAGCCTTAATTCTGAGCCTCTGATTAGTTAAATCCAAATCCAATCAGGTGGCAAGTGGATAGAGTTGAACAAAGAAGAAGTCAATTTTCTGTTTTTATAAATTACATATGAAATCTCTTAATAAATTGGGCTTAATTTATGTGGCACCACTTAATCCACAAACCCAGGAATGACATAATGTAAAACAAGTGGGGTATTTGATTAATGTCTATACCACAAAATCCAGTATAGTGGTACTTGGGAGCCTAATTGACAACTATGGACACTAATAATAAAAATATAATAGTCAATAAAAAAATTATATAAGTGCATATGTATTTAATTAATAAAATTTGGATTTGGCTTAAAAAGTGTCAAACTGGTCACTTTTTGGTTTAAAGTGTTGAACACAAGTCTTTTCATTTCTATTAGTAAATTTACTTATAAATTGCCCCTTAAAATGGTATATTAGCTAACCAAATTATTAAACAGAGTCAAATTTGAGTGAATTTAAACTTGGTTTTCAGTTTCAAACCCCTAAATTACTAGTAAAAATTAGCTTAAAATCAGTTAAGCCAAAAATACTAATAGATTTACTTATGCAGTACTCACCTCCTGGTACGCAACAAAGTGTCAAGTACCAGGGAGTCAAACTTACCACAGTTACCTCCTGAGCTTCTGCTTGTGTGGTCAGTTGGGAGGTTGGGTGAGGAAGCAGGCATTGGCTTGGGGGTCACAGGGGGCTCCATATTGAGCTGGTATGCAGGCAAGAAGTTGAACTTGCCTTTAAACAGTTTGGGCTTGGTTAGATACCAGAGCTCTTATTGGTTATATCTAACTGCTGATTTTATGTGGGCCAAGGAATATAGCTCAAGGACCTTTTTGGGGGTATAGTCTTTATACTCAGGCTCTAATGGGTACTTTGTGAAATGAACGAGACCAAAAGGAACACCTGGTGGACAGAAATCTGTGGGCAGAAAGGCAGGAGGGCCAGAAGGTCTTACACAGAATTGATAGATGGCAAAAATAAAATAAGGCAATAGCTTTGGAAGCCAATATGGCATAACCTTTATTCAAAAATGGCAATAAGGTTGGAGCATGGGGTCTACAGGTCTATATAGCACCCTGCCACCAAACTTGATATTTTCTGTGGGGGGTTCATCAAGGTATTAGGAAATGTGAGGCCGGTGGCCAGGACACCTGGGTTCAGAAGCAGCAAAATGATACTTTAGCTGGGCATTCTCTCATTGGTTAGAATCCCCAAATTGGTTGCTTGATTCTCTTGTTCTTGGGTCATGGTCATGAGAACAGGCCATGGGCCTGCGCTTACTTCAGATGACACATCCTGATTGGCTACTGGGGTGGTATTCAAGCTCATGAAGCAGACAGAAGGAGTTTTGTTGCCTCCATTAGGAGTCTTGATTGCTCCTCCATTTAGTGTGATGATTCCTTTGATTTGGCTGGCTTCACCCTTTTGAAAATTATCCTTGGCCTTGGCTTGAGGGGTTCAGTCCCAGAAAAACGCAGGCAGCTGGCCCATTGGTCTTCAGAGCTGGCAGCCTGCAGGAAGTCAGGGCCAGGGTTTGAATACCACCCTTGGGCCTGGGTTTCCAGGGGAAGAAAATTGTCAATCCTGACAATTAGTATATCAAGTTAAGATCAAACTATGTTTAACTGGGACAAAGCATGTAATTTATAAAACCTGGAGTGAATTGATATATACAAAAATCTATACAGGATATTAATATAAATTCAATAGTATTTGCTTAAAGTTAATAAAATACATACTTTTATCTAATTTTATTTCATCTTTTCCTATTAAATTCAAAAGTATGTATATATTTTTGAAGATGTTTTTTTTGGTATAAAAGGGGCAGGGGGTCACAAGAAGAACATGGCAGAATTTGAAGCACTTATCAATGAGTTGGACCCAGTGGTAGCTAAGATTAAAGATCTTAATCAAGAGGTAAATGACAGATCAAGGAGGTGGTGCTAGAAGGTAATAAATTAAACAAACTTAAAGAAAAGGCGTTAAAAAACAAGATACTCAATGTTATAACTGCTGTTTTAGAAGAGCTATAAGGGGAAAGGGATAATTGGAAACTAGATAATGTTTTTATTAGGATATCAATATTATATAGCTATTGTGAATCAGGGTAGTAGGAACATAATTATGGAGATCACTTGGTTGAATTGGTAAGGGGTGGCTTGATTCTAATGATCAGTCAAGCGCTAATCAAGCTGTCCACTGTGCAGGGATTATTATTTGGTCATCTTTCTAGATTTGGAAATTTAAGTTGACTTCTACATTTGGCTTTGGGTCACTGGAAAGTTGGTTTGCGGGCCACAAACCTGATTGGTTAGAACCTTGCTGGAGGGTTGAACCTGTTGTTTTGATACTAATACAATGAACAAAATTGCAGCCAGGCTCCTAAACTTTCATAAAGATGTGCTTACAGACCTCCAGTTCAAGTCACAGGGGTTCACAACAGTGGAGGCTTGGGCAAAGGATCTAGAAATTTTTGAGCAATTAAAAAATAAACTCAATATGACCAGCAACCTGCAGTTGAGAAGGCATGTGAAGCTGCCCCTGTTAAAGGGGCAACTGGAGATGATATGTTGAAGGTAAGAACATAAATAAAAACAAATAATACCATTTTTTATTAAGGTGAACATGAAGGCATACTATGACTTTTCCTAAAACCACATGTTATCAAGACCTTCTACAGCAACTATGTTTCCCATATTGAGCGTCAGCTGGTTCTTACATCAACTGTCCAATCTGAAATTTTATAAAAATTAATTAAAGCTTACCCTATAAATAAAAATAAACTCATCAAACTAAAACCAACACTAGAAGACATCATATGGTGGGTTGCAGCTCTGGCTATGGCCCCAAAGACCTACCTTGACCTATTTGTACAGCTTCTTAACTTCTGCAAGCTCTTTATCCTCCTTTTATGGGACTTTATCAATAGCATGCAATATCAAAGCATACCAGAAATAGAGAGAGAGGACAAGAAGAATTCAGGTTTTGTTTCCTTCCTGAGTACACAATATCATACATCCTAGAAAATTTTAAAGAAAAAGTATCTGACCCTACCAATAGTTCCTCTTCTGTCCTAACTGGAGTCCTTGGTGACTTTGGCACCTCATGTTGCTCTGACAAGACTGACATCCTGCTATTGTAGTATCTTCAATTAATTCTCTTGAAAAATTATTTCCCAAGAAATTAATTGAGTGCTTAGAAAAAGATGGCCCTGAGACTTAATTCAGATGTTATAATAGGGTCAGTCCATCAATTTTCCATATTGATCCCTCTTTCAAACCAATTTATCTACATAGGTAAAATGTGGTTTATCATCAGCTAGATAAAGCTCTTCTTATATTTAAATAAATTCATTTCTTCTAAAATCTTTACCCTTCCTTATATCATATACTCCCCAGAAGTATATACCTGCTAGTATCCTTATTAAGACAGATCTTACACATGGGCTACTCCAACTTACTTGATCTTAATGAGATACACTCATCCAATACAGTAATTTCTAATTCTATGATTATAAATTTTTATCTTTTAATTGAGTTGAGAAACTGCAAATATCTTGTCTAGCTTGCTAATAAACTTATAAAAATATGACATATTTTTATTACTATTTCTAACTCCATGGATACTATCTGAACCTTTTGGATCTGCTATAGTGTACATTTTGTACAAAGTTGCCTAAAAGTTGCACATTTTATACATGTATGCTTCAACATGGGGTTTAGATGGCAACTGTGGTGAAATTGACTACCGCGTATGTGAATCTACTAGTATTTTTGGCTTAAACAATTTAAACTCATTTTTACTAGTAATTCAGGGGTTTGAAACCAAAATGCAAGAGAAAAACATTGAAACTCAACTCTGTTTAATAGCTCTGCTAGTTAAAAGACCAATTTAAGGGGTAATTTATAAGTAAATATACTAATGTAAGTTAAACCACCTGTGATCAACACTCTAAAAGAAAAAGTGGCCAGTTTGACACTTTTCAAGCCAAATCTTAATTTTATTAATAAAACATATATGACTTATATAAATTTTATTATTTACTACTATATTTTTACTATTATTGTCTATATTCCTTAATTAAGCTCCCAGCACCATTATAATGTATTTAGTGGTCTACATATTAATCAACTGCCCCACTTGTTCTACATTATGTTTATTCCAGGTTTGTAGATCAAGTGGTGCCACATAAATCAAGCCCAATTTATTAATAGATTTCATATATAATTTATAAAAAAACAGAAACTTGACCCCCCTGTTTGACACTATCCATGTGACACATAATTGGTTTTAGATATAACTAATCAAAGGCTTGGAATTAAGGCTAAATTAATAAGTGGCACATTATGAGCGCCACTTGACACTCATCCACTTGACACTATAACTTGGGGATTAGTACAGAGAGCTTCTTAATTTTTTGACCAACATTATGGTAAATAAGTCACTCCCAGCTCCTTACAGCATACCCTAATCACTAATAAACACCTTCCTACTCATTTACTTTTTTAACTTATGTTGTATTTTTTATTTTTGAGCATATAAAACTGCCTTGCTTTTGGGTTAGCTTTCAAATCTGTTTTTAAACTAAGCAAGTTTTATGTGTAAAAAACATAGTAATTTTTATTTTTTTTGCTTGACTATAAGAAACTTGACAGTGAGAATTCAGCTTTTCCCAGCTGATTGACAGTGACAAACTCAACACTTTACTATGTTTTGATTTTTTAACTCCCAATAAAAATTACACATAAATTTTTTTGCAATTATAATCTACTACTTTTCCTGCTACTCTCCATATAATTTTTATATATTTTTTGATTTTTAATTATACTTTTACATTGATTTAGTACTAAAATAATATGCTGAACCTAAAATATTTGATGCTTCATCAAATATCACTTATTTTCTATGTTTTAACACTTTAGATCTATACTTTAAGGTTTTATTTTGCTTCTATTTACTTTTTTATGTTCCTTTCTTGATAAATAAGACTTTCTTTGTATAAATTTTACTTATATTTTGCTTTGCTTTACCACTTTTTGTTTAATATATCCTTTTAATTATTTTATTTACAATATTAACTTTTTTTAGCCAAGATCTAACAAGTCTATCAAGCCTACCAAGCCTCAAAGGACTCTGCCACCACCCCCAAACATGCCAAAGACCTACAAAGGCAAAGATAAAACTCCCACTCCCTCTCCTCCCATCCTTCCATACTCATATTTCCCCTTTAAGTACTTGCCTAATAAAAGTGAAGATGATCTAACTGACCACTCCTTTTATCAGTCAGAGGCTGACTCTGAGCCCATAAAGGAGCGCCACACCAAGAAAGAAAAGGCTGTCAAGGAGCCTACCTCTTCTTCTAGCAATAAGAAAGAGGCCTCCAAGCAGGCCTCAAAGAATCCTTCCCCTCCTCCCTGATGGCTCTTTTCCCCTTCCTTCCTCTGACCCCCAGTATGAGCCATGGAATTCTCCAAGAAGTTTAAAGCTTCTGGCCACATGGCTTGGGTCCACTGTTCATCCACAACATTTGTAATGTGGATGGGGAGTTCAAAGTTCCCAAGCGCTTCCCCTGCTACTTCCCAATCATCTCTGTAAAGAGTGGCCCAGGCTACGTTGCTGATAATTACATTTTCACTTGTAACAATCAAAAGGCGCCACCAAGAGCAAGCGCTTTGTTTGTGAGGATAAGACTTGCAGGGCCCGCCTGAACACCAAAGGCTGGGAATGGGTCACAGCTGAGAAGGTGGAACACCCCTGTGAGCCCCCTAATCACTTAATCCCAAGGATGCTTAAATGATACCTTGTTCAGGTCATTCCCACCTCTGTCAACCTATGTGCTTCCAATCTGGCTATTAAGGCCCTTCAGCACCTGAAGCCTAACAATCTCAAGTTGGTGCTCACACAGGATCAACTGTTAAAGTTAATAAACAATAAGCAAATTTTAGCCAATACCCCTCCTCCCAAGGCCTCTAACGTCCTCTCCAAGATTACACTCACCCACAAGCTAAAGCAACTTCTAAATGGGGAGTGCTTCCTCCTCCACAATAACAGGCCTGGAATGAAAGACTGTATCATCTGCTATTCAACTCAGCAGAGCCTGATAGAATTGAAAAGGGCGTCAACCTGGCTAGCTGATGGTACCTTTGCCACCTGCCCCTGGATGTTCCACCAGCTCTGGATGATTCATGCCCAGATAAACATCTGGGTGATTTCACTTGCTTTCTTTCTTCTTCTTGGGGCCACTGAGGCCATTTACACCCATGCTTTTACCATCTTCCATCAAGAGCTTTCCCTTCTTTCCCCCATCAACAATGCCAAGAAGACCCCCACACACCCCCATGCCAACCCTCCTGATGCTGACAAGGACTAGGCCACCCTAGACACAAAGGAAAAGGTAAGGCTAAGAGCTCTTGGCTGCACATATGCACTATGGACTTTAAGCCTGCTTAGTTCAATGCATATGAGCAGTTGTTTGACAGGGAGGTGAAGTGGTGCTATCAGAAATTGTGCCATTAATGCTATTTTGATATGGCCTTCAAATAATGATAAATGTAAAGATTTGACTGGTTTTTTTTTGAGTTTGGTAATTCCTTGTTTTCTGTAAATAGGTCTGGGCCAATATCCACCCATTCTGTAATACCATACCTTCCCTTGTCTGATCCTGGTATGACCTCATCCCAATGTGACCCCCTTGGCCACTCTGTCTATCTAATGAGTGATCACCGTCCCTTGTCTACTATTTAAGTAGAATTGATTCTCCTATTAAAGACAAGTTTATCCACATTTGTGTTGGCTTTAATAATCTTCAAGCTTTTTCCTGTCCTTTTTACCAAAAGGACTTTCATATCTTGTATTATAGGAAATTAAAGTATGTGCCCTTAATTTTGCCCTGAAGGTTAACCCAGGGCTAGATTTGAACCTCAAATCTTTTGTTATAAAGATTTCCTGCTGTGTCCTCCTGGATGTTGCCCCAGGAGCCAAACACAACAAAATGGTGCTCACTACAGGGGCTGCAAGCCCCTTGGTTGCCCTGTTCCCACGTGCATTCTCTGGTCCTTCTCCCTTTGTTTCTGAAGTACTCAAGCAACCTAAAGTTTCTAGTACTCCTCTAAAAGAAGACATCACCAATGCCCCCTCAACTCCCATGGTACTGGTGCTGACCCCCAGGCCCGCATGGGCCCCCCTTCCAGCTTTCTCTCTTGACTAAGAGCAAGCTCGTGCTGCCGCCTGCTCCCTGCTTCACTCTGGCACTGTGGCAATTCATACTATCCCTGGTCTTTGTCCTGGGTATGCTTCTGAAGACCTAATTCCTTCCTCTTAGACTTTGGTCTCCCCCCTGCGCTGATGGAGTCCATGGATACAATTGGCGTGTTGGCCAACCAGTTCATCCAACCCACCCTGGTTCACCATCAACTTGCATTAGGATCCCAGAACCAACTTATAAATGCTTTAGCCACTGCTGTCTCAAACAATTATGCTCAGAATATGGTATATCAAGAATGGTCCCAAAGTCTCTTTACATTTATTTTCTGATAACCAGCGCAACTTGCTGGCCTCCCAGAAGTACTTGGCTGCCTCCCTAAATTCACTTTGTTCCTTTCTCCCTGGATACATCAAGGATTACTATGCAAATCAGATGAGCATCAAGCAGCGTGGCGTAGAAAAATTGAGGCCTCTCTGCTAAAGCATTGCCAGGATTTTGAGACTCTGATTAGCAAACTTAACCAATTATGAGAACATATTAATTCTCAACTTGAATTGGTTGGAGCTCATGTTGATACTTGGGGCTGCTATCTGCAGCCTCAATATGGTCTGGATAAGGCTGCACTAGGTGACACTCTATACTAAATGCAAAGTTATGTGGACAATAGAGTAGCATCTATTGAGGTGACTCCTCCCGCTCCTTCTGTTAAGGTCCCATTAGACTTTGAAGCCAAGGTATGGGAAGCAATAGCCAATCTCAAGGATACCACTTGGCATCAATCTTCTGTTCAGAACCCCCCTCCAGTCAAGCCTATGCCTGACCCTTGCATTGCTTTGCTCACTGATCAAGTAGCTACTTTACAAGGCGAGATTGAGTATTTAAGGCAACACCTCTCTAATTCTGAGGACTTGTCCTCTGAGTCTGAAGGTGAAGAGGAAACTGAAGTTGTTAATACTCCTGCTCAGGACAATAATGGTTGCTGCCCTGGTTTGGAAGGCCACCCTGGATCAAATGCGCACGTGCACTGGATCAGCTTGCAGAAGTAACAAATGATGTTGCTGATAGGCAGGACACATTGGAAAGAGAAGTAAAAAACTTCTCCTGCTTTACCAAGACAATGAATGGACAGGTCATCTCTTTGGTTGCTCAGACCACTTCCCTGACCACTTGCCTCAACAGGAGTGCTGGCACCTTATTGGTGCAATAAATTAAGATTGTTGAATTTGGAGCTGCTGCCACCACTGCTAGAGATATTAGTGGACAGAACAGCTCTACCTTTGATACCCTAGAGAAAAGCCTTTGACTCCTCTGGGCTAGACAACCTGCTGCTGAATCCAAGTTTGAGGGCAATCATCCCATTAACGTCCTCAACCCAGGTGACAACAGTCAGTCCTCTTCCTTGTCTATCAACCTGAATTACAAGCCAACCTTCAAACCAATATTTGGTCCTAAAACCTCTACCATTGCTGCCTTTCTAAAAGTTTATAGACTGCAATTTGTAGGGCTACTGATGAACTCAAAAAGGAACATATCCTCACCTGTCTCCATGCCACATTCCAAGAAGTGGTGGTCCCCAAACTCCCCTCCATTGTCACTTGGGAGGACATGAGGCACCTTCTTATTGAGGAGTTTGGGAGGAGACCTCAGATTAGAGGTCAAGAAGAATGCATTTATGCACATTGCCTTTAAGCCCAAGGAAACCCTGGCTGAGTTTTTGGATTGTTTCTACATTGAAGGCCAGCAGTTAATCACTAGTCAACAGTTAACTCCCTGGGAAGCTTACACAGCTTGCTCAAATGCTTTGAAAGTGAACCAGCTTGTATGCCTACACTTTAAAGCACACAAGGCTTCACTCACTTCCATGAAGAGTATTAAGACGCTCTTGCAAGACATGCATTTGGCCCATGGGGGTACAGTGGTATGTGGAAATAAAGCCAGTAATTCTGGGACTACTTCTCATACGCCGCACATTATGACGCTGGGTGCAGGTGGACAGACTAAGAGGCAAGGTTGTCATAACTGTGGCCAAATAGGGCACCACTTGCGTACTTGCACTAATCCCCAAGTGGAAGGTTGTGACCCCAAGGAACAGGCGGGAAAAGAGAGGTCAGCTTAGAGACAGAGATGCTCAATGCTGACCAATCTCCCCTGTCTCCCCCTGATCCTCCTTCTGATGAGGAAGCTCTGTCTTCCTCTGGCCCAACTACTCTTCACCTATTCCACAATCTCTCCAGTGATTCAGACCCTGAAGATTCTGATAGTTATGGCTATTCTGTTCTGGCTGTTCCAGAAACTGTCTCTGTCCCATACAAGCTTTGCTCTGGGAAGACCACCACCACTTCTCAAGCACCTTCAAGTGAAGCCAAAGCCATGGTGGCTTGCCCTTACCTAGCTCAAGCTCATTGATCTCCCGTCTTGGTTGATTCTTCTGAGGAAGCTGCTGAGCTAGCTGAAGCCCTCTTCCAAAATGTAACTGTATCTCTCCCACTGCAGACTGTGTATAAAGAGATTCCTGCCTTAAGGTGCATGTTAGCTAAATGAGAGAAGGAGATAGAGGCTGTGCAGGATGTGTTGGCCGTCTTGCCCCCCTTTGGGAAAGATATAACCTGCGTTGAAGTATCAATCCAAAAAGTTAAAATCAAAGCCATCCTGGACACAGGTTCTAAAGTCAACATAGTATCTTCAAAACTAATGAAGAAACTTAAGCTGGCCCCTGACCTCAACTACACTCAGTTGTATGGCACAGCTGGCATGGTACAAACTTGGGCCATTGGTGCCTACTCTTCTCTACCCATGAGGTTTTGGAAACTCCTCATTGCTTCCCCCGCTGTAGTCCTTGAGAACAAAAGCTATGATCTCTTAGTTGGTACACAATTCCTTCAAGAGTATAATGGGATTGTAAACTTACATTATGGATATCTTTTGCTCTTAGGATATGAGGTCCCTTTGATTTTTGAGGAACCTCTGCACGTTCCAGGAAAACATCTTAAAACTTGGGTGCTTGAGAACCCCACAGGTATCTTCTCTCTCAAGTATAGGACTCACTCCTCCAACATGTGCACCCCTCCTCCTTCCTGCCCTGCGGAAAAAGGGGTACCTCTTCTTACCCCAGCAGCTATCACCATTTCTCTGGGCTCCCAGGTGGTTATTGATTCTCATATTTCTTACAGACTACCTGAAAAGTTGTTCTTGGAACTCTACTCTCCTGAATCCCTAAGCCATAAAGAACCCTGCCTGTGTCCAGGGATTCTAGATCAACCCCACAAAGAGCCCTTACAATTACTGCTTGCCAACCTGATGGCCCTGCCCATGCAAGTGACCTGAGGCCAGGTTGTAGGGCATGGTTGTATACTGGGAGCAGAACAAGTGGCCTCCCTCTACCTTTTTAGAACTTTTAGTGATTTCAATCTACCTGAAGACAATCCTCAAGTTCTCTCCTTATTTGCCACTGATGACTTCCCCCAATTGTCTCCCATCCAACAAAAAGATGTGTTGAACCTGCTGATCAGTTTAGCAATATCTTTGCCTCTGGACCTACAGACTATGGCCTGGCTAGATGAGTCATCCATCAGATTGATACTGGTGATGCACCCCCTTTTTGTGCAAAACCATACCGCTGTAGTAGGATAGAGGATGCTCAGGTATCTAAGGAGCTTAAGCAGCTCTTAGATGCTGGGCTGCTAGCTCCCTCTCAGAGCCCTTGGGCCTCCCTGTTACTAATCCTCAAGAAGAAGGATGGAGGATATCACATTGTAATGGACTATTGCCGCCTTTACTCTCTCACTAAGAAAGACTTGTACCCCTTGCCCAGAATTGATGATGCTCTCAGACAGCTGGGTGGTTCCAAGTTTTTATCAGCCATGGATCTAGCCTTTAGATACTGGAAAGTTGACTTATCTCCTGAAGATAGAGAAAAGGCTGTGCTTATCACCTCAAACAGCCTTTTTGAACCCACTTGTATGCCCCAAGGACTCTACAATGTCCCTGTGTCAGGGAATCACTTGGCAGGGAACAAGTTCCCTAGTTAGTGGGCCAAGGCCCCTAAGTTAAATCCTGCTATTACTGAACCAATAGGAACCGTGACCATTGTGAGGTATCCTAGATGTCCCAGGTAAGCAAATCTTCCAAACATAGAACTGAACCAACCAAGGAGATAGTATCCCACAACGTACGTCAAGAGATAGAAGGAGGTGTAAGGTCTAACCAGAGCAGGTTCAGCAGGAGGTGTAGTAAATGAACAACTAAAATGGAATTTACGTCCCCAATAGCCGGTGGGATATTTGAACCATCTGTGGGCAAGGGATTCCTTTTGATGGGCGTCATATGGAGAAGAGTTGTACCAGTCAGTTGTAGGTGTTGGATTTTCCAAGGTTGATACCACTGACAAGAAGGAAGCTAGAACCCAGAACAGGAATAAAATTCCTCTCATGGCTTCAAAATAAGTAATCAGAAGGAGAGTGAGTAGCTGGTATAGGATAAAGTCTTTATTGTTGGAACAAGTGAAAATGATAGAAATAACTTTCTTAAATACCAAAAGAGTGAGGCTGGGTTATTTAAGATGATCTTATGGTAGGAGGGGATTTTCCAGTGATTTTCATGAGGATAATGTTTAAAAATAATACCTGTTGCATATCTGACTTAATTTGGAACTGAATGGTTTGTACAGCCTTGTAGTTGCAATATATGAGCCAGGAGTAAGAAACAAGAGAAGAAACAATTAAGCCAGTTAAGGGCTTAATAAGTTGGAAATTAGAGTTCAGAGCCATGTTCTTATGAAGAGAACTTAGAATTGGGAGCAGCAGAGTGAACCAAGGCAGCCAATCAGGCTTCAAGCGTATAGTGACGTCCTTTAAATGATTCTTTAAGATTTCCGGAGCAAAATCAAAGTCAAAAATCAACTTTGAACTAAGGGAATCAATATAAATAGGTAATATAACATCATACAGATAGTATATACTAACAGTTGACTTGTCTGTAGGGTTTTGGGTTTGATCCCCGTCTGGGATAATGTCTAAGGTAAAAGTAGTGTCTAGACCTTGATTGCTGGTTTCTTTAACTTTGGTGTTCTGTAAAGAATTGATCATGCAAGTGAGGTAGTCAGGAAAGAATTCCCTGACACCCTACTACATTTCAACGGGCTATGGACTCCATCCTACGAGATCTAAAGCTCTCTTCTGTCCTCATGTACCTTGATGACATCATTGTATTCAGTGCTACCTTTACCAACCATTTGGAACACCTCAAGGCTGTCTTCATCAAGATCTGCAAAGCTGGCTTGAAGCTCAAACCCTCCAAGTGCTCCTTCTTTAAAGAGCAACTTGAGTTCTTAGGTCATGAGGTCACTCAAATGGAAATCCGCCCCATGAATAATAAGGTGGAAGCCATCAATAAAATGCTACCTCCCATGAATCTTTGAGAGGTCCAAGTATTCCTTGGTATGATGGGCTACTACTGACAGTTCATACCTGATTTTTCTGAACTGAGTGAGCCCCTTGTCCAACTGCTTCACAACATCCCCTTTGAGTAGACTGACATCCAGCAACAAGCATTCAAAGCGTTGAAGGCCAAGCTCAAAAAGGCTCCTATCTTGGTCTATCCTGATTATGATGAAGAGTTTATCTTGTATACTGTTGCTAGTGGAGTAGCTATGGGTGCCATCTTAGCCCATCTTGACAACAAAGGCATGGATCAACCTGTAGCCTACTCTTCATGGGTCCTCAATAAGCACAAGAAGAACTACAGCATCACTGAAAAGGAATGTCTGGTGGTGCTGAATGCTGTAAAAGAGTTCAGGCATTACATCTATGGGACCCACCTAACGGTGGTCACAGATCACTCCTTCCTCAAATGGCTGCAACAACTAAAGGAACCTGAAGGTCACTAGCGCGTTGGGCTCTGCGTCTACAAGGGTACAATTTCACTGTGATACACCGTCCGGGGGCCCAACATCAGAATGCTGATGGCTTGTCAAGGATGCCAATACTAGCTATCTACTCCACTGACGCTGATTGCCTATACAAATTAATAGGGTACCCTGACTCTTGGACCACTGAGCCAGAAGACATTCACTTGGCGTTACAAACCCTATCCAAGGACACTGTAATTTGTGATAGACAGCTCTTCAAAAAGGTTAACAATGCCTACCTACCCTACGTCCGCCCTAGCATGAGGATAGCCATTATCCTTCAAGCTCACATTGACACTGGGCATGGGGGTATAGCCAAAACCCATGACTGGCTATGCAAGAACTTCTACTGGGAGAACATGCGCCTTCTGATCCCTGATGTTCTTGCCTCCTGTCATTTGTGTCAACTTCAACGCCCTTGCCCTTCCCAACACCAATTCAAGCTCATCCCCCCTAAACATGCTTTCCACACTGTGAATATTGATGTTTTTGGGCCTTTCCTTGGTCTAGGTCTGGGTGTCAATTTATCTCAGTTGCCATAGACCATTTTAGAAAATGGGTTGAAGCCAGAGCTACAAAAGATATAACTGCCAAGACCACTGCTAATTTCTTGCTGCAAGATATCTTCTACCTACATGGCTTCCCTCAAGTCCTGCTTTCTGACAATGGCACCAACTTGAATGCTCGCCTCATCATGTCTATTGTTGAAGCTATGGGTACCCACCAATCTTTCTCCGTGCCATATAACCCTTCAACTAATGGAACTGTCAAACAAGCCAATTCCTCTCTGGTATCCATAATGAGGAAACTCATGCTCTCTGACACTAAAAATTGGGATATGTTCCTCCCTGCTGCCCTCTTTGCTTACCAACTCAGTAGACACCAAGTAAATGGTCAGTCCCCTTTCCCCATGCTGTATGAATGTGAAGCCGCCACCCCCTCAATCTTGGGACCCCCCTTGATCAAAGTTGATGAGTCTTCAAATCCTGAGGTCCATGTTAAAGACTCAACTAATTGTATCATTGACATCCAAACAACAGCTTATTCTACTTCTTACAAGGTCAAGGCTCTGGAGCTCTCCCCGTCCAATGCTGCTAGAGCCCCCTCCCTGAGTATCAAATAGACAACATGTTTCTCTACTACCAGAATTGTACAGGTGGTAGAGCTCATAAGCTAGATTCCCTCTGGGTTGGGACCTGTGAAGTCACATATAAAAAGGGTGTTGAGTATACTGTGAAATTGCTGTCCTCTGGACGTCCTTTTGCCCGGGTCCATTCCAAATTCCTTCATAAATATCAACTCCCTGTGTCCAATCTTGAGGGGGGAGATGTCAGAAATTGTGCCATTAATGCTATTTTGATATGGCCTTCAAATAATGATAAATGCAAAGATTTGACTGGTTTTACTTTTGAGTTTGGGAATTCCTTGTTTTCTGTAAATGGGTCTGGGCCAACATCCATCCATTCCAGAATACCATACCTTCCCTTGTCTGATCCTGGTATGACCTCATCCCAATGTGACCCCCTTGACTACTCTGTCTACCTAATGAGCGATCATTGATCCTTGTCTACTATTTAGGTAGAATCATTTCTCATAATGAAGACAAGTTTATCCACATTTGCATTGGCTTTAATATTCTTCAAGCCTTTTCTTTTCCTTTTTGCCAAAAGGAATTTCACATCTTGTATTCCAGGAAATTAAGGTATGTGCCCTTAATTTTGCCCTGAAGGCTAACCCAAGGCTAGCTTCAAACCTCAAATCTTTTGTTATAAATATTTCCTGCCGTGCCCTCCTGGATGTTGTCCCCAGGAGCCAAACACAATAGGTGCCACTTCCACTTCCGCCAAGAATTTGCTCACAGTATGCAGACCTATGCTGAGCTTAGTAGGTTGAGCCGGAGGGACACCTTGGGCACCTGCAAATTTGTGCTGGTACAATTTAGTGCCTTGGCTTTTATAAAGCCAGAGCACACTGCATAGGGGTTTGAGGTTCTCTCAAAGGATCCCTATATAGCAAAGCATCTGGAGTTCAGCTTTTCTTGAGTACTTTGAGCCCCAGTTGATTGGGAAGGTTGTCACTCAGAGGCAAAGCAAGGCCAGAGCCAAGCCTTTGTGGAACGTGTACCAGGCTGCCATCATTGGCAAGCTGTAGACAACTTCAGAAATTGAGGCCTATCACAGGCATCTGAAATCAAACAGCATCTTGAGATCATTGCAACTGCCCTCTTGGAAGGGGCCAAGATGAAAAAGGGGGAAAGGGGGGATGAATAAACTTGCTTGCTTCTATGTTTTTTACTTTTAACTTTTTAGTTTTGATCATTTACTTTTTAGCTTTGATTTTTTAATTTAAGTAGATAGCAATGATTTTTTATGTATAACTGGTAAGTCTCAATGAATTATTATAGTTGAAAGTGAATGAAATATCTTAATTTTTGTTAATTTCCTAATAAAACATAATATATTCACAGGTGTACTTATATGAAGTATATCAAGCAAATGTTATTATTTCTTTATATTTTGTAAGCCTTATAAAGTTGTGTTTATCTTTTTTGTGTCATTGGATTTTAAATTTTTATGGCAATAAAAAATATTTTCATAGTGAAGAGTGTAAATTACATAGTAGAATAAGAAATAATTGCTTATTTCTCCAAATTCTTATTAATTAAGGTATGTTCTTATTATTTTTTTAGGTTCTCTGGGGGTATTTTAGTATACCATAGTTGTATAGATTAATTTTTTACATTAAAAGTTTTCAGTACATCAAGATCCGTTAATTAAAAAAGTGTCAACTTTCAATAGTCGATCAGGCGAAAAGCTGAATTCTCACTTTACTCAATAGTCTATCACCAGGGAGTCAATTTTACCACAGTTGCCCTAGCATATCAACTACGCCATTTCTGGTAATGGATATTCATAAGTATCATAATATAGTTAATCGTAACCTTACCTAAAAGGCGCCAAAAGATTATGTTTTTTGGCAAGTTTGAATTCTGTGTTTATCGTTGACGTACTTTAATGAAAGTTATTTAATCGGCCAAGGGCGTTACTACTTGAATGTAAATAACTCGACCTATTGCACGTGTATTGGCTTTCAAATCAACCCAATACACAATGATATTCTGTGACTATGGAACAACTAAAGTTAATTCCCCACCACTTTGAATACTGATTTCACTGTTCGAAGCAAAATATCATATTCAGTTAATTCGACTCCATTCATCGATTCAAGGGCTGTGTCGGATGATCGAATAATCTGAAGCTTGGATAATAAAAATGAGTTTATTTATTCTGTAAACTAATGGAAATTCACAAACCGTGCATCTGTATTCATCAGATGAATATATCAGGATTTCAAGTCAATATTGGATGCCCGTAGGTGAATAATTGGAGATACACGGCAGAAAAGGTGTATCAGTAGACGGGGTTCTGGGTGTGCTGGTGGAGCAAGTAGGGATGTTCGGCTTAGCTCCGGCTATTTTCCGGCTTCGGGCCGCTGCAGCCAAAACGGAGCTAGCATATTTGAACATTTTTAAATAAGTCTTTGAACAGACTGGCCCAGAGCCAGAAACTGGCTGAAGCAGCCTTAAGCCTAAGTGTGGGCGTCCATAAGAACTTCAGATTTTTTACCTTGCTGATTAAAAAGCTTTTCTAGTTTTAAGTTTAGAAACATTTATATTTCGTGGAGTGAAAATCGGAATTCATTTGAAATCGAGTCAGAAACCAGTTTTGAAGTATGCCAAATAGCTTTAAATTTACTGGTAATATGTATACAAGTAGTTTTATAAAGAAAAGACACCAACGAAAACCCCTTTCCTATGAGCTAACGTTAATAATGTTAATTTCACATAGAAGAGAATCAATTGTTTACTTGTAATGCTTAACTAATATAAGCTTGAAGCACCAATGGTATGTTGCTACGTTGTAATAGCATTTGAAATGAGCGTCACACTATATTGGGCCCAAGCCAGCTACATATAAACTTCACAAGGAACAAATCCATTTTATTCCTAGACACAACTCCGATATTCTGTACTGCCAACATGATAATCACTTCTGTCATGACTTTTATAATCACATGAGAATAAAAAAATTATTCCTCGGAACTCCCCGCTCTCCCCTATTATATAAATAAAAACCGTGTCTTTTACTGTATTTGTATTTTCTTTAAAGTAAATCATTTCTTGGTAAAGCTATTTGTTCTTATATTCCAATAGCCGACCTATATTTCCAAGCTATCCTCAAATACTAGATATATATTTATCAACTCAAAGGAATTAAACATGTTGACTGATGCCATTGTTCAAGTATCAAAGAAAACTGATGCAGGTATCTTTATAAAGCCTAAAATGGTATCCGTTTTGCACGACAAGAAAAACGAAGCTTACTTTCATATTGGAAAAAGCATAGGCGAAGTAAGCACAGTTGCATCTTCGGGGTTTTAAAGTTTACAGGGATCCTTTGCCACTTGCTACGAAGTCACCTTAGCGTCGACAGGTCAATCCATCTGCTGCAAGGCACTCTGGAAAGCCAAATTTCAGGGAGATGATAAAAAGCAGCGAGTAAGGAGATTTTATTCCAAAGCTAATTTAATAGGTGAATGCAGAGGTGGCAATACTACGCAGCTTGAAACACCCTAATATTGTAAAACACTATTCTTCTATGGAGGATAGGGACTTTGTTTACCACTTCATGGAAATTTGTCGCCATGGCAGTTTACAGGATCTCATCTCCCGTCGTAAAAAGCTTACTGAGCCTGAAGTGCGTTTCTATATGCTACAGATTTTAAAAGCTGTAGCGCATTTGAAGAAAAATCAAATTATCCATCGTGACTTGAAATTAGCCAACATTTTCATTGCTGAGGACATGACTTTGAAAATAGGAGATTTTGGATTAGCCGGTAAACCTGATTCTAGAGATGACAGGACAATTTGGTGTGGCACACTTAATTATATTGCGCCTGAGGTGTTAGATCAAGAGGTCCACAGCTACGAGGTTGACATGTGGGCTTTAGGGATAATAATGTAAGTGGGGTTTATAGTAGCTAAGACATCCAGGTACACTCTATTAATTGGCACTCCTCCATTTCAACCCAAGTATGGATCTAGCGGCATATATGAGTAAGTACTCTTGTTTATATCTAATCTTCAGGAATATACGTAAAGTAGACTTTGACTTCCCTCCCCATGAAAACATCTCCTCTGAGGCCATGGATCTTGTTAGGATGATTTTGCGTGCTAACCCAGGTAATTACCCACTTTTGCATAATATTGAAAGATAGAGGAAAGGCCTAGCTTTCAAAAAGTACGCAAGCATCCCTTCTTCTTTGGATTCACTCCTTCTTCTCTTTCACAAGACACACTTTGGCATCCCCCCCAATTCTTGGATGATGACAATTTAGCAAAGAGAGTGTATGTAATCTTTCCTTATATCTACTTACCTTTGTTTAGATTAAGTGGTAATGGGACTACCTATATTTCTCTCAGCCATGGTCCTCATAACCCTCACAAGAAAGCTAACTATGGTGCATCAAATGACCCAAATTCACCAGCCCCTCTTCAAAAAACATACTACTTTGAAGAACTTATGACTGAAAAGTCTATGCCTCCGGTTAAAAAAAGAAAGGCAAGATTGGCTTAACCTAAACATGTTTAAAAGCTTACTTGCCCAATAACATAGCTTGAATCTGCTCAAATAATCCCAGAGCTATTCAATCTAAGCCTTCCAAAGTGACAAAAATGCTACAAGCATGTTAAGAAATTTGTGTGCTTATGTCTTATATCTAGACACTGAAGTGCTGATGTGTTGAATATTTATACCAAATTAAATTTATCCATTGTATCTGAGCATTATGAATCTAAATTTGACATATTCCCTCTTATATTATTAAGATTGGAAAATCTGGCAATCCAAATATGACTATTGTATAATTGCCATCATTCCCAACCTGCCTTCCAATAACCATCTGTGCATCTGAAATACATTGATCCATTTTATGTTTTAAAATTGCCTTATAAGGCTACCATTCAATATTCAATAAAATCATACTTTCTTCTCTATTTCTTGCTTCTCCACAGCGTCACCTTGTGAATACAAATGACTGTCTCTAAATTTTTCTCAAAGCAAGATGCAGCATCTTGTCAACCTCTTCAGCTTGCAATAAAACTGTTACTGAGGATTCAAAGGCTAAGCATCTGGGGTGTTTACACAAAAAACAAATTTCAAGTTAGCCGAGATGATAAAGCTGCAAGCAAAAACATATTAAGCGGGAACAGATGCATATCAAGAAGAGCATATCAGTTCTTTTAAACTTGGCACCCAAATCGTTAGAGGGCGGTGTTACTGGGTTAGAATAGGTAGAGTGATATCTAAATAGGGCTTTCTTCAGCAAATATGTACATTTTTAAGATTAAACAACAGCCAAGTATTTGGTCAGGTCCTCAATTTAATCCTTCCCCTGTTCAAGGAGATCTCAAGGTGCAAGAGAGTGTCTTGACCAGACATGGTGAACTGTTTTCTGGGACAGAAAATAACCGGCCTAAGTATCTCTCTCTGATTGGTACAGTGATGATAAGTGGCAACAGCACTCATGTTGACATTGACCATTCTGACACAAATTCAAAGTACAGCTATGGGTTTAATGATGATGTCATCCAGATCCTTACACTTTCTTAATCAATTTTATACTTTACTATTGAGCATATACTCTTTGAAAGCATATAGAACAGGATGCAGGGGGAAATCAATAAGATAGCATGACTTTATTGAATACACAAGAAGGATATTATATGGTATCATCAGAAGCCAAATACCGTCCACACATGTCATGGTGATCACAGGGCTTTTCAGGTAACGCTCTGTTTAGGATTCAAAATGTTTGATTCTCCTACATCATGAGCGTCTGATAAGAGCATCACCAATTATCCATTGATCAGGGGTTCATTGGGGAATTGTTTTCCCAAGAGGCAGTAATTGTAGATCTTGCAACATCTCCCCCAGGGGTGCTGGAAAATAGGGCCTTTGAAACTTCATCAAGATTATCTGTCAGTAAACCAACCCTGATCTGCCCGCTTGCTAGCGTTTGGGAACTGGCGGGTTGCAGACTGGGTGGGCAGAGCCCACAAAAGGATTGACATTAACTTATTAAGGTAGGACATTGAATTTCTCACCCACAACCACAGACTGGCGGTGGGGGCAATAGTATCTATTATTCCAGTGAGAGTAATATACACAATCCCAGACAGCTTATTGGTATGCTCCAGGGGAAGCTCAGCAGTGGGGGCAGGCATTGGTTTGGGAGTGACAGGTGGTTCCATATCTAATTGGTAGGCAGTAAGAAAGTTGTATTTATCTCTGAATAGGTGGGGCTTGGTAACATACCAAGGGCCTTTTTGGTTGTATCTGGTTAACTCTGTAGATCTGGCCAAAGGATCCCAGGCTAATATGTTGTCGGCAGTGTAGTTCTTGTACTTGGGCTTCAAGGGGTATTCTGTGAAATGAACATGACCAAATGGAGCACCTGGCAGACAGTACATAGCTGGCAGTTTGGCAGGAGGGTCAGATGATCTTTGAGTCAACTGAAAGATGACAAGAATAAAGTACATCAATAATTGGGGAAACCAATATATCATAATCTTTATTTAAAAATGACAATGGGGATTAGTCTTGGCCTGGCGGGTACTTATGCTGCTCTTCCAAGCCTCATTGTTAGGTCAGGTATCTTGAGCTTGGGCAGGTTAGCATTGGGGGTCTTAGATGGTGGGGTGGTGTTTGGCACTGGCAGGTTGCCGCTGACTGCTTCAGGATAAGAAGACTTTGAATCCTTCTGTTTGACAACTTGGGTGTTAGGTGCCTCTTCAGGTTTAGTGACACTTCCTGGGCTTTATGGGAGTCCAGAACAACTCTCATTGGGGAACTTGTGCATTTCACTAAGAAAACCACCGGTGTCAGGTATTGGCACCACGTGGGAATTCCTGGCATCTTGCACTGGTGGTTTGCTTGCAGAATCCTGTGTGAAAGTTAAAGGTTTGGTTCCTGGAAGATTGGCAACAGATTTATAAATTGGTAATGGGCTATTGGGTTCCCAGCCTTTGGTTCTGGCAGTCTGAAAAGGGTTTTGTTTAGGGTTTGACTTTGGTTCCATACTTTGGGATTCAGGAGCATCCAAATTGTCATTCCTGACATTATCTGGGATTCAAGCTTGGTATCAATCCAGTTTGGCATTAGGGGCAGGTAGCTGAGAACTGTGTTGTGATTTTCTTGCCTTGCAAAGGCAGAGTTGACCATGGTGATAAATTTCAATACAGTACATGCACCAATCTCCTTGACAGGGCCAGTGGTACTTGACTTAAATTTCATGACAACACTAGGTCCCCCTAGTTCTGGCTCCAACTTTTGTAGATTGCCTTTTATTACCCAAATATCATCTCCTACTTGGAACCTTTCTTCTTGGAGTACCATTGTTGCTCTTTTCACTCTTTTATTTTCCTTGTCTTCTTGGTCTTTCTTGGCTTGTTGTACTGTGGGATCATTGTTGCCAGATATATCATAAATGAAATTTCAATACTTGTATTGAAAACCCAGAAATCAAACCCCAGCCCTCAGAAAATGTGTTGTGCCAACCAGGGTAGACAGGAGAACACCAGACTGCCAGTTGGGCCAAACCCTGGGCCGCCAGAGATGCCTTGCCCCAACCAGGAGGAACAGGGACTGTGGGGTTCCTGTCCACCAGTCCCCAAAGTGTGTCCTGGATTGTAGCCAGGGACCAGTTGGAAGGGGTTGTCATTCTCTAGTAAGGGAAAATGTATCTCAGAAATATGTATAGGGGTTGAAATGGGCTTTTATTCACTCTCAGAAGGAAGATCCCCTTAGATACCTTCTGGTATATGGCCCAGGGGGCCAAGGAAACAATATGAATTTGCCAATACTTGGAGTCCTCCAACAATATCTTGGACTCCATGTACTTGGTCTTGGACTCCTGCACCTTAATCTTGGATGTCTGCTCCTTAGACTTGGACTCATGCTCCTTAAACTTGGACTCCAGCACCTTAGAATCAAACTTCTGCGCTGCGCTTAGGATCCAGTTCCTTATCCTTGGGCTCCTGCTCTGTTATTGTGGGCTTCAGCTCTTGTTATAGCTCCAGTGGCCTTTTTATTCCACTTGTCAGTCCAATAAAGCTCCTGCTGGTGATCAAAGGCTTTCAAAAACCTCTTGGCAGAAACTCAAAAGGCCTCAGAAAAACCCCATCAAAGACCTGGAAAGACCTCCAAAAAGACCCTGTAACTTTTCAGCCAGCCACCTTCTTATAGTGTCCTTTTCCCAATGGCTCTGCCTTCAAAATGGCTTTCTTCAGAAGCTTAAACCATTGCCGCTCACTGTTTCCTATAATAACTTAAGCTTACATACTTACTTTCTCAAAAGCTTAAAGTATTAATTCACTATTTCCTTGCTTATACTTTAAGCTTTTGGCTTCCAACCAATCATTTTCATCAGGAAACCTGCAAGAACTCAACCAATGAATGCAGAGCGCAGAAATAGACCATTTATGAAGTTTCACCGGGATCCAACTAGGAAAATAATTTCCACAGCTCAAATTGCTCAAAGCAACAACTCTTTGTGCACCAAAGCGTTAACTGGTCCATTATTCCGGCACCAGTTCTCCCTGCATTTGATCTAAACCCATTTAAATAGTAGAATACTATTTAAGTTGTTCTTTTGGGCCTCTTCAACATTTTCCCCATATATTTACAAATCTTGTAAAATCCAAGGAAAACATCCCACCAAAACAACTTTGTATCCCGCCCTCATAACAACATACCTTTGTCTATCCTAGGAATTTAATAAATAAATATCTTACCCACACTTCTATCCACATTCCTTCTTGATTTTAATACTAAACCAAGGCAAAACATTCCACATCTTCTCACTTTGGCAAATCAATTCAGCAAAATCTTGGCTCATTTATCCGGACCACTAGTTCTTCATCATCATCTTCTGATCCTTCAGCCAGCTCCTTTATCATGATCAGCTAATCCTGTATCATGATCTTCAGCTACATTGTCCAGCTTTTCAGCCTAACCAGCAATCAGTTCATATCAGTCAAAAAATAGCCTATTTCAGGCTCTAAACAGCTCATCAGTCCTCTGGCTACTCATTTATCATGACCAGCTACTCCTGCATCATGATCTCTGAGCCCTTCAACTTATCCTCACTAGGAACCATCTTGATTCTACCTGCTCAATGAACTATTTTGGTTCAAAACTTTAATATGAACCAACAGTCCCTCAACTAGTCTTCACTGTGATCATACAGTCCTTCTTACTAGTCTTCTCTGCTGATTCTGTGAACCACCTTGGTTCTTTATCTCAGTCTCTGTTACCAGAACCTGTAGACCCAGGCATGAGTCTACATCAAACTGGCGTTTGACTGGGCCCTTGCAAGTGGCACTCCACTTAGGCCATTCAACCATAGATCAATGTCTATGTGTTGTCTTTACTCACCCAGGTGATTAAGTCTGAGATTTCAGTCACAGAGTAGTCAGCTCTACTTCCCAGAGGCCTGATCACACCAAGTTCTGCAGCTGCTTCCCCAAGCAAACCGCCTTGATGATACCTCCAAGAAAATCTATACCCTCCAATGCTCACTTTGGGTTCTCCCCCAAAGCTCCCATAGGGGCATAAACAAGGACACCCTACCAGTCTGTTAGGTAGGATGCTTGCTCACAGACCTCCTGTAAGTGTATCAGGGTTGTAGAGCCCTCAGAGCTCTTCCCCTCCCTGGCAGCCTGCGTTACCTGCCAGGTGTCCAAAAACTTCTCCTCCCAGACAGACAAAGTTCCCTGCTTGCTATCTCAGTCTTCACCCTTCCGCAGCCACAGTTCCCTGCTAGGTGAAGAACTATAGCCCAAAGCAGCCAATATCTTCTGCTGGGTGGAGGCAACATCTGCCTCTGGTAGTCCTTTGTTACCTACCATCCAGGCCTTACTTACCCTAGTAGTCCTATGTTACCTACTAGGCTCATCTTACTTACCCTAGTAGTCCTTTGTTACCTACTAGGCTCACCTTACTTACCCCTAGTAGTCCTATGTTACCTACTAGGCCTCTACCTGCAACAAACCACCAAACTTTTGCTTGGCCAACATTAGCCCTGCCTGCAAACCACCAAACATGTGGACCATCACAGGGACCTGCCAGCCTGTCAAGTATTGGACTGGAAGTTCAATATTAACACTGGAAGCCCCAGAATCAAAACCTGACCCTTCAAAAGCAAGTTGAATCACCCAGGATGGACAGGGACCCACCAACTCATTGAGTTGCAAACCCAAGTCATTGAATGACTCCAAGACCTGCCAGATTCTTAAGAATGATTCCCCAAATGGTCACCAGATTGCTGTTAACCTTGTGACATCAAAGACCCAGACCTACACAGAAGTTGTAGCTTGCCTAAAGGAGGTTAAAATAAGGTCTAATACTAGCCTGGCCAATAATCACCAGGTGCTGCCAGTTTCCAGTCCAGAATGGGTAATGCAATTGGCCTGCTCAGGTGATATGGTGAACAACAGTGGCAGAACAAATAATTGCCACTTCTGTTCACCAGAGCAAGCACAACCAGGATCTGCTGCCCTCAAAACCAAAACCAAAACCCAAAGTCCATGTCCTGCCAGCATATTGTCCACAGGCCTGAAGTTAGCAAAAAGCAAAGTGGCAAAATAACATGGTATAAGAACCCTGGCGGTATGGGGATGACCTTATTGTCATTTTTGATAAATTTTTATGAGCCTTTGGTTCAAAAAGATCCTACCTTATCTATTTTAGTAATCTTTTATCTCAACTCTGACCAAGTAGACAACAAGGTGACCGCCCCCTCTAGAGCCCAACCTACCAATCCTTCTCAGGAACTATACCAACCCCCTGGCACCCCCTTTAGATCTGTGCATTTTACTGATTACCCACAAAAACCCACCTACTCTGAGTTCAACTTGGAGAACATACTCATTGCTGACCCCTTGGCAAGAACTAGAGAATCTGAATACATAGGACGTGGAGGAAAGAGGATTGAGGTGCTGCCCTTATTGTTCAAAGACAAGTACAATTATCTGCCTGCCTACTTTGTTCCCATGACTCTGCCCTTAACCCTATGACCCAAACACCCAATGGAACCCCCCATTGCAGCCAAGACCTCATCCACCCAGATGTTTGGAGTACTCTATATTACTTTGACAGGATTGGTGGACTCTATGGTGCCCAACTCTGGGCCTTGGTCTTTACTTGGGCAATCTTTATCCTACATTATCAAGTTATCACCCATCCTATAGTGGGCATAACTCACTGGCCTGGAAGTACCCCACCCTGAGTCAGCTAATACCTCTTCTTATGCCTGGCTTCCTGACAAGGTAACCTTTTTGGTAGGGGTAGATGTGGTCCCAGGTTTGTGCTAAAAATGGTTGGCTTATATCCATAATCAATTTTTATGGGTGTTTTCATGTGTTACTGTTCACACAGGTGCAACACACCATTAACAATGTTGGTAAAATGTCAGCTCAGAGGCAAGGGTTGTTTGCAGAAATTTTACTTAATGCTTCCACCTGATAGCCAATTAATCTTTCAGCCCAGCCACTAGCTTATGGGTGATAAAGACTAGTAGCAGTGGGTTTAACACTGTTCTTGGCAAGATAGATTTCAGTATCTGCAGCAGGAAGTTGATTCTCCCCATCTGTGATTAGGGGTCAGGTATCCCAAACCTGGCAATGATTTTCCTGCCTGTGAACTGTCTCAATTTATTCCCTTTGTGTTTTTTATTGCTTGCGCTACAGGCCATCCTGCTGAATAGTCAATGGCTGTGATGATGTATTTTTTTGCCTTCTTCATCTCCTTGCATGGGTCTCAGAATATCCAGTCCCCATACATTGGGCAGTCATGTTATTGAGACTGACATTACAGATTTGGGGGCTTTGGAGGGAGAGTACTGTTGCAACTGAACCAATAATAGTTCAGTATTTGATTGGGGAAGACAAAATTCAATAGGAAGGACAGGAATAATAAGAATAAGGTGTTGTTTATTATAGAATACAGTGATTAATATACTATATGGGAAAAGCCACTGGGCCACAAGGGGGTGGCATGTTCCATGTGTCATAACTGTGCTGTTTTAGCAGAGTTACAAGGGGGAAAATAGTTAGAAACTAGATAAAAATCTTTATTGAGAGATAGTGATTATATAGTCATTGTGAATCAAGGATAACTGGAACATGATTGTGTTGATCCCACAGTTGAATGATGAAGGGGGTGGCCTGATCCTGGTAATGAGTCAAGCGCCAAAACAAGGTATCCATCATAAGGAACCATCATTTACTCATATTGTTGGATTTGGCAATTCAAGTTTACTTCCTAGTCTGGCTTCAAGTGGCCGGTTAATTAGATTGTGGGTCACAAACCTGCTTGCTTGGAACCTTGCTGGTGGGTTGAGCCTGCTGTTTTGATACCCCCTTTAGCCTGGGATAGAACCATTTTTCTGCCTTGTATCAAGGAATGCTCTCAAATATTGCCAAGCCTTTAAATCTCTTGGGAGACTTGTCACACAATTGCTGAGCAGTTTTTTCTGGCTTACCCTTCCCAAACTCCCCTTCATACTACACATTTCTTTTCTGTTGGTGGAGCAAACACCAATCAATTTAGACTATTATCTGGCTTGGTATTGTCTACTTTTGAAAAAAATTGTGCTGGCCAATCAAAGGCTCCCATATCAGTGGTCTAGGTTTGCCAAGGATCACAAGATTTGAATGTGTCACCCAATCTTACATTGCCATTCAATCATCTTGTTGTAATTGAGTCTCCCTCCTTGCCTGCTAATGTATCTTACAATACACAAGGGGAGCTTGAAGAGTTGCCCCTTGATATATCTAACAAAATGGATTGATCCAAAGGCAGTATCAAACTACAGGCACTTTCTCCTAATTAGGAGCACTACCAATTCAACCTGCTGATCCCTGAAAAAGTTATTCCTTGGCTTCAAACCTTACATGGAATATGCCACCATGCCACTCCCTTGTGACCTTGTGGCTTTCCCCATATAGTATATTAATCACAATATTCTACAATAAACAATACCTTATTCTATTCATTTCTGTCCATTCTATTGGACTGTTGTCTTCCCCAATCAAGTACTGAACTCTAATTAGTTCAATTGCAACAGTGGTAGCAGCAGTAGGTTCAAAACCTACATAAACAAAAAAAAAATTCCTAAGAAAGGACAGAGTACGGGTCGTATGGCTACTCCCCATCAAGAAACTTTCCTTACCATCCCCAAGGGAGACATTCCTGAGGGGTATGTTATCTACCAAGACCAGTTAGTACTCACAAGTGTGTATAATCAACTCTGCCTTGGTTAGCCCAACACAAGTGTCACCCTTCCCCAATCAGACCTATCACAATGCATGCTAAATCTCCAACTTGAGTCTTTTGCGGGTGGTGTCAAGGAAGCTGACATTGTCAGTTGGCTCTACTCAACCAAAACCCGCCTTCATATCTGTCAGGTGCTGGAGCCCATGTGGGTTGCCACTACTTTGGGGCGCCTTACAGGGCCTGTTGTAGTGTGGTTCACCAACTAGGTCAATGTAAAGTTACGCCTCCACTTTGGGCCTCTACTTCAATCCTCACCAAATGCTTGGGGATCTCTGCCAACTTACGCCTGGATATTTACCAAAGATTTACTGAAAACCCCCCAAGAAAGGTCCTCACACTATTAATTACAGAATTAATTTGAAAACGCCCCCACCTAACCCACCCAAGAGACACCTCTGGTTAAATATCATGTGCAAGAGCGGCCAGGAGCAGTGGTAATTGCATTCAAGACAGATTCCTCAGTTTGTAGTTGAGTCAGTTTTCCCTTTGATTTTGTCCATTTGGATTTTTTCAGATTTTCATGCTTCAAGAGATGCATCCATGTTCCCTCATATCATTGGTCAATCAGTTTTGGACATTCAACTTCCCATCCAAATTCCATTCCCTTCATTTAAATAAATGCAAGGGTTGTGAAAGACCTTGCTTCATCATTCTCTACTATAATAAAGTTTGAAATGTGTTAGTCTAATTTAGCCATTTGGTTTTTTCTGTTGCTTTTGGCGTTCAGTTGATTCCTTCCCCCCTTTGAGTTCCCAGGAATTGTTGGTGACAACCTTTTGGTTGTTGCTGAAACTGAAAATTTATTGTGGCTGAGAGCTTAGTTTTATTTCCTCTTAACCTGCTCCCCAATTCTCACAGCCAGCCAGGAGATAGATGTCACTTGAGCGTCATTCAGGGATGCTGGAAAGTCCAGCTACAGTTAAACCTTTTCACCTATTGTGGTGGGAATTCCCCTCCTGGCTATTAAACAGACTGTGTCCATCCCTGAATATCCTGCAGCCTGGCAACAAGCCCTTGTTGCTGCCCCAGAAGCCATCACTGAGAGAAACGTCATGCTACTTACACTAATAATCAACAGGCTCAAGCCCCATATCTGCAAGTGGGTTCCTGTGGGGCGCTGTACTTCCATTGATAACTGTTACAAGGCCATAGTATAGGCCAATAACCAGGCTTCCATGGGCTTCTGTAGATCCAATGACGCATTACCCCAGTCTTGCCCCGCACCTGGCAGTGCCCACAATCAGGTGGGCCATCAACAGCCCCACCAACAAGAGAATGGGGCTAAGCGTTCCTGCAAGGGGGAGATCTAATTAGCACAAATTGAGGACCCAGGAAAAGCCTGGGGGTTGTAGATATGAGAGGTTCTACAACCCCACTTGACCCTTGCTCTCAATCTCTCCTTGCAAAGAACTCCTGAAACTACAATGTTCATGATGTTGAAACTCTTGACATCTTCCAGGTTCATAGCAACAACCCCGTTCTCCAACCCCACTTGACCCTTGCTCTCAATCTCTCCTTGAAAAAAACTCCTGCATCTACAATGTTCATGATGTTAAAACTCTTGACGTCTTCCAGGTTCATAGCAACAACCCTGTTCTCCAAGCAAGCCATTCTTCAAATAAAGTAACCCACTTGGCCTATCCCTTCTGTTTCCGTGGGAACACCCACAAACTTTTGATAGATACTGGGGCCAACCACACTACGGTTGACCAGGCGTTCACTGACTCTCAAAAACTAGACCAAGTGCCCAGCTGCTTCAAGCCAGTACAAGTAGGTGACTCCCGCAGAGTGGCAATTATCCATGAGACAGTACTCTTCTTTGTGAGAATGGGGAACATCCAGGTCAAACTCTCTGGGCCAATTATGATGGGGCTCAGCCACAACAACATTGCTGGCCTTGACTGGCTGCAACACAACCATCTCTATATTGACTGGGATATTTCTTTCATCACCCTTAACAGAATGGGGTGGGTTTCCAGATATATCCTACCAAAATGAACAGGTTATTGCATGATATTGTTCTTCAGAATCACAGAGACAGGTATGTACAATTTCAAGGGGGAAAATGGACTTCAATCAATGTTCAGTCAAAGTTATCCATGCCAAATCTCTTGCGGCTTCCCCCTAGGTCACTCCTCCTCCAACAGCACATGCCACACTTCTTGAGGAATATAGGGACGTTTTCAGTGAGATACTGGACCAACTACCTCCTCCCTGGGAGATACAACATGCCGTACAACTACAAGGGTTGCTACCCAAGGAATGTCACCTCTATTGTCTGACACACAAGGAAGACAAAACTCTCTGTCAACACCTTGTGGACGCACTTGACAAGGGCTTCATTGCCCTTCCCTCTCACCCTATGGGGCTGCAGTATTCTTTGTATCCAATAAGGACAGGTCCCTTTAGTTGGTGACTAACTACCACGCCCTAAACAAAGTAACTGTCAAGAATAAATACCCCCTGCTGTCAATTGATGACCTGTTTGACACACTTGCGGGTGCAAAGGTTTTTAGTAAGATGATCTCACTGCAGGGTATAACCAGGTCTGCATTGCATAAGGGGATGAGGCAAAAAATTCCTTCTGCACATGCTACGGGTTGTTTGAGTGTTGGGTCATGAACTTTGGAATGACCAACACTCCCTCCACCTTTGCCATGTTGATGAACAAAGCATTTGAGGATCTTATTAAGAAAGTGTGTCATTGTGTACCTTGACAACATCATTGTCTTCAGTCAAGATCAAAGCATACATCTCCAACATCTGTGTGCTGTCCTTGACACCCTTTGTAAGAATCAAATAAAGGCCAAGCCTTCTAAATGCAAATTCTCAGTTCAGAGCTCCTATTACTTGGGCACATCATCTATGCCCAAGGGATAAAGCTTGACCCCGCCAAATCAAGGCAATCACAAGCATGCCACCTCCCACTGATATGGGCCAGGTACGTACTTTCCTAGGCATGGTTGCCTATGTGCAAAAGTTCATCCCCAGCTGTTGAGAACTAATTTCACCTCTGACTGAGCTCTCAAACACTAAAAAACACTTCCAATGGACTCCTGCCAGAGATCAAGCCTTTGAGACGTTGAAGCAAAGACTTATAAATGCACCTGTATTGCAGTTCCCCAATTGGAACCGCTAGTACAAACTCAAGACTGATGCCTCTGACAGAGCCATATGGGGTGTTATTTGGGTGGAAACTGAAAAAGGTGTCTTCCTCCCTGTGGCCTACACATCCAGGAAGATCACCAACTCAGAGTAACACTACCCCATACATGACAAAGAGTTAGCAGCAATTTTGCACTGTGTCAAGAAATGGCGCTGTTACCTGGAAGAAGCCACCTTTCCACTCCACGTCCTGACAGACCACAAGTTGCTCCAGTACTTCAATATAATGTCCCATCTGACTTGACGTCAAGCAGGCTGGATCAAGCGCCTGTACTCTTACCAACTATGCATTAAATACAAGCCTGGAAAGGAACTTGTCACAGCCAACATCCTATCCAGACTGTACATAGTGTCCATCACAGGAGATGTTGGCTTAGACCCAGACTGGCCCCTGCTCTATCTATGTCCTGAAGCCACTTGCTATAAAGGCTTAATTTTTTGACTATTTCCAAGCTGAAGAACAAAAAGATCCAGTTCACCACTGACACTGGCAATATCTGCTGCCAGGAAGAAACAGGTGAGAAGACGCTGTACATTCTGACCACCCAGCAAGGAGACACCATACTGCATCATCACTGCACCTTGGGTCGCATCAAAGGACACAACCTCTTCAAAATAATTAAGCATAAGGTTTGGTAGCATTGTATGAGCCAAGACATATTGAACCTCCTCAAAACCTGTGTGCTGTGCAAGAAAAATACGTCAAAACCTAGACCCCCCAAGTCTGTACTGCCCATCAAAACCATGGGACCCTTTTAAAAAATGGACCCTCAACATTGTTGGGCCCCTCCCTGAGGATAGATTAGGAAAGAAGTGCATTATTACGGCCATCAACTACTTTACCTGTTGGTCTGTAGCGTGAGCAACTAATAATCACACCACCACCACAATCACCTGCTTTATTGATAAGGAGATTGTGGCCTACTTTGGGCAACCCAAACGTCTCATCACAGATGGTGGGCCTAAACTTGTAGTTCATGTCATGAAGGCATAATGTGCCAAAATACCCTCCAAAGAATAGTCACAACCTCCTACCACCCTCAAGCCAATGAGCATGTGGAGCATATAAATAGTTCACTGGTCCAACTCATTGCCAATCTCTCACAGGAGCATCCCAACACTATGTGGCTTGAACACCTGTCCATTGCGCTACTAATCTTGTGAGCAAGGATCAACAGGGGCACTGGGTTCAGCCCTAGCGCCCTGGCCTTTGGAACACCTGACAGGAGTTGAACAAGGAAAGTTACAGTCTACAGTTCCAGGAAACCCCCTGTTAACAACTCTATCCCTGAGCCAATGGCGTGCCAAGGCCTGAGAAATTGAACACAAGCAAATTGAGGGAGGGACAAAACACCTTGAGGCCAGATACACCGTAGGTGACCTCATCTATGCCCTCAACCCCAATTCTGCCAAACTAGAACCCAACTACCTGGGGCCCTTCAAGATAGCTGCAGTTTATGACAATCACACCTATCAACTTAAAGATGCCCAAGTAAACACCAAGAAACTCCACCATGATTGCTTGCGCCCCTGCTGCGCCATCCCCACACAAAATTTGTTTGTGCAAACCTTCCCAGATCACCTTCAACCTCCAATCCTGGTGTCTGACAACAAGCAGGGTGAAAATGGAGAGTGTTGCAACCAAGTCTTCCTCCTTGCTTGCTAACATATCTTACAATTCACAGGGGGCGCTTGAAGAGTTGACCCTTGACGTATCTAACAACATGGACCAATCCAAAGGCAGTATCAAACTGCAGGCACTTTCTCCTAATTAGGAGCTCTACCAATTTAACCTGCTGATCCCTGCACAAGTTATTCCTCAGCTTCAAACCTTACATGGAACAGGCTACTATGCCACCCCCTTGTGGTCTTGTGGCTTTCCCCCTGTATTATATTAATCATAATATTCTACAATAAAAAATCCCTTATTCTATTTATTTCTGTCCTTTCTATTGGACTGTTGTCTTCCCCAATCAAGTACTGAACTCTAATTAGTGTTGCAACTGAACCAATGAGGATTCAGTATTTGGAATTAGGGAAGACAACAGTCCAGTAGAAAGGACAGAATAATAATAGTAAGGTATTCTTTTATTGTAGAATATTGTGATTAATATACTATATGGGGAAAGCCACAAGACCACAAGGGGGTGGCATAGTGGCATGTTCCATGTAAGGTTCAAAGCTGAGGAATAACTTGTGCGGGGATCAGCAGGTTGAATTGGTAGCGCTCCTAATTAGGAGGAAGTGCCTGCAGTTTGATACTGCCTTTGGATTGGCTCATATTGTTAGACACGTCAAGGGGTGACTCATCAAGCGCCCCCTGTATATTGTAAGATATGTTAGCAGTTGATTCTGGAAACTTGGTTGCAACATTGGTTCAGTTGTAAAAATCTTCCTCCCAGAGATTACTCTGAAATCTCTCAACCCACAAGTTTCAGAGTTGAAAATTTTATCTCATAGCCAACCAGGAGGACCTCCTAATCCTGATGGCTTATATGGACAGAATACATCTCTTTAAATTATCAAGCAGGCCCATGTTAGGCTCCTGCTTGTCAATTCTTAATTTAAAAAGGTTTTTAGCAGTCAAAAAACTTTAGATTTTTGGGGCTCATTCTCCAGGTCCTTTAACTATTTTTTAGTAAATGTGTCATTTTTTTACCCTAGACTCTCCCCTATTGCTTTGGCTCTTTTTTGTAGCTCCTAAAGTTAATGTTGGCATAAAGTGGCATATTACTCACTTCCACCTTTTAAAAAGCAATTTGAACTTAGATTTTAAGTTGAAAGGCATATAAATACTTACTTTTGTTTTAAAAATACCTTGCTTTTATTTGAATTTGAACTAACTTTACTTTAAAAACATTAAAGCCTTCCACAGTGCTATACAAGCCATCTTCAAGCCTCTAGACTCCCAATCAGTCAACAGTCACTTGTGATACCCCTGATTGCCTGGTTTTCTCTTGTTTAGTTTTTTTCTAATTGCATCAAAGTCCTCCAAATTCTTTATAAATCTGAAATTTTTACTCTCAGCCCTCAAATTTGTCATTTTTATCTTGGCTCCAGTCTTACTTCTCATCTGGTTCACCTTGTCAGAGCTCTGGACGCTCATTTCTTTCTATGCCTACCAGCTGGTGGAAACTCCTGTTAAGTTTCTTTACCTGCTGGACAACCTCCCTGGAAAAGCTAACAACCTGTTTTTCACAGGCAGGCATCTTGTTCATAGTCTCACTAGCAATGTCCCAGAGTTTCTTCCTGTTGTTACAGTCCCTAGAATTCATCAGAAGGAGGCGCCCCTGATACCTGTCCCTGTGGATGTCAGGGACCCACTTGACAGGGAACAAGTTCCCTATTTGGTGGGCCAAGGCCCCTAAGTTGAGCCCTGCTATTACTGATCCAATGGGTACCATGATCATGGCAAGATGACCTAAGTGGCCCAGGTAGGCAAATCTTCCCAGCATAGAGCTGAAGTAACCAAGCATATAATACCCCACCACATATGTTAACAGATAGAAGGAGGCATATGGTCTAACTAACAAAGGTTCTGCTAGAGGAGGAGTGAAAGAGCAAATGTAGTGGAATTTGCGTCTCCAGTGGCCAGAGGGATACTTAAACCAACCATGGGCTAGAGATTCCTTTTTGTGAGCATTGTTGGGAGAGGAGTTGTGCCAGTCAGTAGTTGGCGTTGGGTTCTCCAAGGCTAACACCACAGGCAAGAAGGAAGCTAGAAACCAGAACAGGAATAGAATTCCTTTCAAGGCTTCAAAATATGAGATCATAAGATAAGTGTGGGCAAATGTGGAATAGAAAAATTATTTATTATTGGAACAAGTAAGAAGAAAAAGAATGGCCCACTTAAATGCTCCAAAATGGGCTGAAGCAATTTAAGAGGGTTCTAGGATATGAGGGGATTTACCAGTGATTTTCATGGAATAAGGGTAAAAATTAATACCTGTTTTAGCTGAGCCTCCATTTGTCCCTTAAGAATAATGTAAATGAATAGGAGCTTATTTAGAAGACACCAGGAACCAGCAACCAGGTTGTACATATTTGAGTGGGTTATTAACTTAATCACATAGTAGATCAAGTACAGAGCCTCAGTTTCAACTAGAAGAAGTGGACCTGAGAGCGGCAATCAAGAAAAGGCAACCATCATGTTTTGAACAGTAAGTGATGTGTATTAATGAAATATTAACACCAGCGGAAGTAACGCCTAATTTAAAAGCAGATGATAATTGAATCAAATCCATATAAAGGTAATTTAAGTTGATTTTAAGAGCGCAAACTAACAGTTGACATCAATTTAGGGTTATGGGTTTGATTCCTGTCCTTGGAAGTGTTGACCCAACTTGATTGAGTGTCTAATTCTTTGTTGGTATCTAAGAGTCACAAAACTGCTAATGAATTATCCCTATTAACAGAAGTATTGCTATAGTCAGGGAAGAATTCCCTGACAGTGGAAATGGAAGAGCTCCCTCCTCCTTGAAACTTGCCTTTAGCTTTAGATTATGCTCCCAAGCACACTCCCTGGTTGCTGAACGGTGTTATGTTTGGCTCCTGGGGACAACATCCATGAGGACACAGCGGGAAATCTTTATAACAAAAGATTTGAGGTTTGAAGCTAGCCTTGGGTTAGCCTTCAGGGCAAAATTAAGGGCACATACCTTAATTTCCTGGAATACAAGATGTGAAATTCCTTTTGGCAAAAAGGAAAGAAAAAGGCTTGAAGAATATTAAAGCCAACACAAATGTGGATAAACTTGTCTTTATTAGAATAAATGATTCTACTTAAATAGTAGACAAGGGTCAATGATCACTTATTAGGTAGACAGAGTGGCTGAGGGGGTCACATTGGGATGAGGTCATACCAGGATCAGACAAGGGAAGGTATGGTATTCAAAAATGGGTGGATATTGGCACAGACCCATTTACAAAAAGTGAGGAATTCCTAAATTGAAAGTAAAACCAGTCAAATCTTTGCATTTATCATTATTTGAAGGCCATATTAAAATGACATTAATGGCGCAATTTACAACATTCCCCCCTCAAGATTGGACACAGGGAGTTGATATTTGCGGAGGAATTTGGAGTGAACTTGAGCAAAGGGGCGGCCAGAGGACAGCAGCTTCACAGTATACTTGGCACCCTTATTGTTGGTGACTTCACAAGGCCCAACCCAGAGGGAGCCTAGCTTATGCGCACGCCCCCCAGTACAATTTTGATAGTAGAGGACTAGGTCACCCACTTGGTATTCAGGGAGGGGGCTCTGGAAGCAGAGAGGGCAAAAGTTCTAGGGCTTTGACCTTGTAAGTAGTAGAATAGGCGGTAGCTTGTATGTCAATGATACAGTTAGTCAAGTCTTTAACATGAGCTTCAGGATTAGTAGAGGCGTCAACCTCCATCAACAGGGGTCCCAAGATTGAGGGGGTAGTGGCTTCTTGTCCATACAGCATGGCAAAGGGGGACTGGCCAGTCACTCAGTGTCTGCTGAGTCTATACACAAAGAGGGCAGTAGGGAGGAACATATCCCAGTTAGCGGCATCAGAAAGTGTAAGCTTCTGCATGATGGACACAAGGGTGGAGTTTGCTTGTTCCACAGTCCCGTTGGTGGATGGGTTATATGGTGCAGAGAAAGATTGATGTGTACCCATAGCTTCTAAAATGGACGTTATGAGGTGAGCATTAAAGTTGCTCCCATTGTCAGAAAGCAGGACTTGAGGGCAACCATGACAATAGAAGATGTCTTTCAACAAGAAATTAGCTGTGGTCTTGGCGGTTATATCTTTGGTTGCTCTGGCTTTGACCCATTTGCTAAAGTGGTTGACGGCTACCAAGATGAATAAACACCCAAACCTAGAACGCAGGAGAGGCCCAACAGCGTCAATACTCACACTGTGGAAGGCATGCTTGGGGGGATGAGCTTGAACTGATGCTGTGAAGGTCAGGGGCTTTAGAGCTGACAAGGATGACAGGAGGCAAGGACGTCTGGAATTAGGAGGCACATATTCTCCCAATAAAAGTTTTTGCAAACCCAGTCATAAGTCTTTGCTATGCCTCCATGTCCTGTGTCAATGTGGGCTTGGAGGATGATGGCAACCCTCATGCTAGGACAGACGTAGGGCAGAAAAGCGTTGCTGACTTTCTTGAAGAGTTGTCTATCTCAAATCACAGTGTTCTTGGATAGGACTTGCAGGGCCAGACAAATGTCTTCTGGTTCAGTGGTCCAGGAGTCAGGGTACCCTATCAATTTGTATAGGCAATTGGCATCAGCAAGATGGATGGCTAGTATGGGCATTCTTGAAAAACCATCAGCATTCTGATATTGCGCCCCAGGGCAATGTACTACGGTGAAATCATATACTTGAAGGTGTAAAGCCCAACAGGCTAGTTGACCTTTGGGCTCCTTTAATTGCTGCATCCACTTTTTTGGAGGAGTGGTTGGTAACTACTGTTAAGTGAGTCCCGTAGATGAAGTGTATGAACTGTTTCACTGCATAAAAATGGCTAGGCATTCCTTTTCTGTGATGCTGTAGTTCTTCTTGTGTTTGTTGAGGACTTGCAAAGAGTAGGCCACAGGTTGGTCTACGCCTTCATTGTCAAGCTGGGCTAGGATGGCACCCACAGCTACTCCACTATCATTGGTTTAAAGAATGAACTCCTTATTTTAATCAGGGTAGACTAGGATGGGAGCTTCCTTGAGTTTGTCTTTCAGCGCTTCAAAGAACTGCTGTTGGCTGTCAGTCCACTCAAAGGGTACACTGCAAAGGAGTTGGGTGAGAGGTTTGCTTAGTTCATCAAAATCAGGGATGAATTATTGATAGTACCCCATCATACCAAGAAAGACTTGGACCTCTTGTAGGTTTGTGGGGGGCTTCATCTTGTCAATGTCTTCCACCTTATTATTCATGGGGCGTATTCTGGTTTGGGTGACCTCATGACCCAAGAATTCAATTTGTTCCTTGAAGAAGGAGCATTTGGTGGGTTTGAGTTTTAAGCCTGCCTCCCAAATTTTGACAAAGACAGCTTTGAGGTAGTCCAAATAATCATTAAAGGTGGAACTAAGCACATTAATATTGTCAAGGTATATAAGGACGCAGGAGAGTTTAAGATCTTGTAGGATGGAGTCCATATCCCTTTGAAACATAGCCGGGGCATTGCAGAGTCCTTGGGGCATTTGAGAGGGTTTGTAAAGACCTTCTGAAGTGATAAGTGCAGCCTTCTCTCTATCTTCAGGAGACAAGTTGACCTGCCAGTATCCTGATGCTAGATCCATAGTGGAGAAAAACTTTGATCCCCCTAATTGTCTGAGAGCATCATCAATTCTAGGCAAAGGATAAGAGTCCTTTTTGGTGAGCAAGTTTAGGCAGCGGTAATTCATCACAATGTGGTGGCCTCCATCCTTCTTTTTGAGGATCAACAATGGGGAGGCCCAAGGTCTCTGAGAGGAAGCTAGGAGTCCAGCATCTAAGAGCTTTTTAAGCTCCTTAGATACCTGGGCATCCTCTACTCTGCTGCGGCAGTAAGGTTTGGTACAAAAGGGCAGGGCATCACCTGTATCTATCTGGTAGATAACCCCCTTGACTAGACCATAATTGTGAGTCCTGAGGCAAAGATATCCTTAAACTGGTCTAGCAGTTCCATAACATCTTTTTGTTGAATGGTTGAAAGTTGAGGGAAGTCTGCGGCGGTGAACAGGGAGAGAACCTGAAGGTCTCCTTCAGGCAAGTTAAAATCACTAAATGTTCCAAAGGGTTAGAGGAACGCCATTTGCTCTGAACCTAATATGCAACCATGCTGACAACCTGGCCCTTGGTCATCTGCATAGGCAGGGCAGTCAGGTTAGCCAACAACAGTTGCACAGGCTCCTTATGAGTCTGGTTCAAAATCCCAGGGCGTAACTGAGGCTCTTTATGGCTTAAGGAATCAGGTGAATATAGCTCCAGAAAGGATTTTTTTGGGTAGTTTGTAGGATATCTGGGAGTCTATACTCACTTGTGAGCCAGGCAGGATAGTGGAAGCTACAGGGGTGAGAAGAGGAACACCTTCCTCTGTAGGGCAGGAAGGAGGAGGGGAACACATATTGGAAGAATGAGTCCTGTACTTGAGTGAGAAGATACCCATGGGATACTCAAGCACACTCTCTTAAGGCGTTTACCCGGGAGGCGCGGGGGTTCTTCAAAGATTAGAGGAATCTCATAACCTAAGAGCAATAGGTACCCATTTCAAAGGTTCACAATCCTGTTGTACTCTCAAAGGAACTGTGTATCAACCAGAAGATTGGAACTTTTGTTTTTGAGGACAACCACAGGGGATGCAATAAGAAGCTTCCCAAACCTCATTGGCAGGGCAGAATAGGCACCAATGGCTTGGGTTTGGGCCATGCCAGCTGTACCATATGACTAAGTGTATTTGAGGTCAGGAGCCAGTTTAAGCTTCTTCTTAACTTGGACAATACCACATTGACTGGAGAGCCCGTGTCCAAGATAGCCTTGATTTTAACCTTTTGGATCAATGCTTCCACATGAGTAGTATCTTTCCCAAAGGGGGGTAAGACAGCTAGCACATCCTGAGCTGCCTCCAATTCTTTCTCCCATTTGGCCAGCATGCATTGTAAGGCAGGGATTTCTTTATACATATTCTGCAAGGGGAGCAATACAGTCAAATTCTGAAAGAGAGCTTCTGCTAGTTCAGCAGCCTCTTCAGAGGAATCTACCAAGACAGGGGGACAATGAGCCTGAGCCAAGTAAGGACAAGCCACTACAGCCTTGGTTTCATTTGCAGATGGGCGAGTTGTAGTCGTGGTTTTTCCTGAACGCAGCTTGTAAGGGACAGAAACTGTCTCTGGGACTGCCAGCACAGAGTAGCCATAACCATCAGACTCATAACAGTCAGAATCTTTGGGTTCAGAATCACTGAAAAGGTTGTGGAACAAGTGAAGGATAGTTGGGCCAGCCAAGGGGGAAGATTCCTCATCAGAAGGGGGATCAGGAGGAGACAGGGGAGATTGGTCAGCAGAGAGCGTCTCTGCCTCTAAGCTGACCTCTCTTTTTCTGCCTGCTCCTTTGGATTGCAACCCTCTACCCAAGAGTTGATGCAGGTACGTGAGTGGTGTCCTATTTGACCACAGTTATGATATCCTTGTCTCTTAGACTTCCCACTTGAGCCTAGGGTCATAATGCACAGAGTACAGGAGGTGGTTCCTGCATTGTTGGGCTTATTTTTTGTACACCACAGTACCCCCATGGGTCAATTGCATGTCTTGCAAGAGGGTCTTGATACTTTTCATTGAAGTAAGGGAAGCTTTGTACGCCTTAAAGTGCAGACATAGGAGTTGGTTCACTTTTAAAGTGTTTGAACATGCTGTGTAAGCTTCCCAGGGAGTTAGCTGACAGCTGGTGATCAACTGTTGTCCTTCAATGTAGAAACAATAGGTAAATTCAGCCAGGGTCTCTTTGAGCTTGAAGGCAATGTGCATAAACACATCCTTCTTGACTTCCAAGCTGGGATCTCCTCTGAATTCCTCAATTAAGAGGAGTTTCATGTCCTCCCAAGTGACAATAGAAGGGAGTTCAGGGACCACAACTTATTGGCATGTGGAATGCATGCAGGTAAGAATATGTTTCTTCTTAAGTTTATTGGTGGCCCTACACATTGCAGTCTTGTAAATTGTCAGAAAGGCAGCAATGGTAGAGGTCTTAGGGTCAAATATCTGTTTGAATGAAGGCTTATAATTGGGGTCAATGGACAATGAGGTAGATTGGCTGTTGTCACCTGGGTTGAGGATGTTAATGTTTGGATTGCCCTCAAATTCAGATTCAGCAGCAGGTTGTCTAGCCCAGAGAAGTTGAAGGCTCTCCTCTAGGGTATCCAAGGTAGAGCTGTTTTGCCCACTAATATCTCCAGCGGTGGCGGCAGCAACTCCAAATTCATCAATCTTAATCTGTTGCACCAATAGGGTGCCAGAAATTCCATTGAAGCAAGTAGTCAGGGAAGTGGTTTGAGCAACCAGAGGGATAACCTGTCCATTCATTGTCTTGGTAAAGTGAGAGAGGTTTTGTACCTCTCTCTCCAATGTGTCCTGTCTATCAGCAACATCATTTGTTACTTCCGCTAGCTGATCCAAGACAAGAGCACAGTTGACCTGGAGTTGGCCTTCCAAGCCAGGGCAACAGCCATGATTGCCATGAGCAGGAGTACTAGTGACTTCAGCTTTCTCTTCACCTTCAGACTCAGAGGACAAATTATCAGGATTAGAGAGGCGTTGTCTCAAGTACTCAATTTCTCCTCACAAGGTAGCTACTTGGTTGGTGAGCAAGGCAATGCAAGGGTCAGGCATAGGTTCTGCTGGAAGAAGGTTTGGAACAGAAGATTGACATTGAGTAGTAGCTTTGAGCTCAGCTATGGCTTCTGTCAGGATATCAAGAGTACCGCGGGGCTCCAGTAGGTGAGGAAGGAGTCAAAGCAGGTACTGGCATGGCCCACCAGATAATGAGACCTAACTTTACCAGGTAGGAAGAGCCTTCCCAGCCACAGCCCAAGGCCTGGCTGCTGGCAAGGAAGAGTCAATCAATCCTGTGAGCGCCAGGTAAAGCACCCCCAGGAATTGATTGTTCTGGCCAGTGGCATCAGAAGTGGGTGTGGTTGAGATGGTTGGTTTGGGTGTAGGGGGTGGTTTCATGAGGACCAGGTAGACAGCAGGATTGTTGTACTTCCCGTTGAAAATCAAAGGGTAGATGGTGATTGCTTTGCTGTCACAGACAATTTGATAGGGTTCCTTGGGTGCGTTTGGGCGGGTGTACCACTGCAAGTCTTCCAAGGTCCAGGATTTGGGGGTACTCAGTGAAATGCACAGGGCCAAATGGAGTGTTGGGTGGACAGTAGTAGTCAAAGGCTTTGGGTTTTTCAACTGAAGTCTGGCTATCTATCACAGTGGATGGATACTGACACTTGGGTGTATGCAGATGAAAGAGTATCAAAAATATGTAGGGAAACAGATTGTTGAACCAAAGGTTTATAACAACTTTATTTGGTAAGGATGACAATACAGAACTTTTTCAGGTGCTTCTGGTTTATATACTTACTCACATACAAGTGCCTCTGGGCATTCTTCTGGTGCTATCTGTGTGGCAAGACTTGACATCTCAGGTCCTGCTGTTTGATTGGCTGCTTCATGGTAATTTTTGGGGTTTTCAGGAACAGTTGTTTGGCTTTTTGGTGGTCCATCTTGGCTTGGCTGGCCATTGGTTCTGGCAGGTTTGGCTTCTGGGGTTATGGGGGTTTTTCCAATTTGATCACCTTTTTTTGGACTGGCTTGACAGGCTTTCCTGAGCCCAAAGAACTTGATTAAAAAAGGGATCCCCAATTGGGGACCCCAAATTACTTGATGGAGGGTGGGCTTGATCTGGGTTTACTGGGCAGCTAAAAATAGTCTGCCCAGGCCCAGCCAAACCCACCAAGGCGTGGGCGTAGCTTTTGGGGCCTAGAATGGGCCCTGCGGCTACCGTCAGGGTGGGAATGGTTCCTGCACCTGGATCTGCTTTGAAAAGCAAAAACCCAGGTGCAGGCAAATCTTCCCCGCCCACTAGCCCTGCCTGGTGGCTAGGAGCGGGTTCAATTCCCGCCTGGGGCATTGACATTGTTACTTTTGTAACAGCTTCCCATACCTTGGCTTCAAAGTCAGACAGGACCTCAACAGGAGAAGTGGGAGGTGTCACCTCAATGGACGCTACTCTATCATCCACGTAATTTTGTACTTGATACAGAGTGTTGCTTAATGCAGACTTACCCAGCCCATATTGGTGAAGCAGGTGGCGGCCCCAGGTATTGACATGAGTCCCAACCAGTTTGAGCTGGGAATTAATATGCTCCCAAAATTGGTTGAGTTTGGTAACCAGAGTCTCAAAGTCCTGATGATGCTTTAGAAGAGGGGCCTCAATTTGACCACACCATGTTGCTTTATGCCCATCCAATTTGCACAGTTGATCCTTGATATACCCAGGGAGCAAGGAGCATAGGGAATTCAGTGATGAGTTTAGGTACTTCTGGGAGGCCAGCAAGTCATGCTGGTTATCTAAAATACACGCAAGGAGGCTGTGAGACCATTCTTGATATGCCATATTTTTAGCATGGTTGTTTGAGACAGCGGTGGCTACAGCAGTTAAAAGCTGATTCTGGGATCCTAATGCAAGTTGATGGTGAACCAGGGCGGGTTGAATAAACTGGTTGACTAACACACCAATAGTATCCATAGACTCCATCAGTGCGGGGGGAGACCAAAGTCCAAGAGAAAGGAGTACAGGTCTTCAGAAGTGTCCCCAGTTGGAGACCAGGGATAGTGTGCATTGCCACAGTGCCTGAGTGGAGGAGAGAGCAAGCGGAAGCACAAGATTGTTTGTAGTTGAGAGAGAAAGCTGGAAGGGGGCCCACACGGGCCCGGGAGACGACACAGGTACCATGGGAGTTGAGGGGGCATTGGTGATGTCTTCTTCTTGAGGAGGACTAGAAACTTTAGGTTGTTTGGGTACTTCAGAAATGAAGGAAGAAGGACCAGAGAATGCACGTGGGAACAGGGTAACCAAGGGGCTTGCAGCCCCTGTAATGAGCACCATTTTTTTGTGCTTGGCTCCTGGGGACAACATCCAGGAGGACACGGCAGGAAATCTTTATAACAAAAGATTTGAGGTTCATAACTAGCCTTGGGTTAGCCTGCAGGGCAAAAATAAGGGCACATACCTTAATTTCTTGGAATACAAGATGAGGAATTTCTTTTGGCAAAAAGAAAAGAAAAAATCTTGAAGAATATTAAAGCCAACAAAAATGTGGATAAACATGTCTTTATTAGAATAAATGATTCTACTTAAATAGTAGATAAGGGTTGATGATCACTCATTAGGTAGATAAAGTGGCAGAAGGGGTCACGTTGAGATGAGGTCATACCAGGATAAGTCAAGGGTAGGCATGATATTCTGGAATGTGTGGATATTGAACCAGACCCATTTGTGGAAGGGGAGGAATTCCAGAAATGGAAAGCAAAACCAACCAAATCTTTGGACATATCATTATTTGAAGGCCATATCAAAATAGCATTAATGGCACAATTTCCAACAGGTTTGAAAGAATTTTGAGAGGTTTTCTTGTTCAACAAGGGAAGAGTGCTCTATCCAGTGCTAAAGGGGGGAGTAGCTTTACAAAATCCTGGACAATTGACCAGTTGTAAAATATGATCAATTCTTGCCTGTAGTTTCCCATTATTAATTAAATCTGTTTTAAGGTTTATAACTGTTTTTAGATGCCCTAATTAGAGCACAGATTGATAGGCTATGGTAGGTCCTGGCATGCAGGTCAAGCACTAACTTTGGCAAGCAACAAATACCACAAACTCTTGATGTCTTTATAAGGACAAATTTATGGTAGATCAAATTGGCTTTCTTTTACAAGGGCTGAGTTGCTAGTACCCATTTCTTATCAATGACTCAACTAAGGTCATCGATTTATTTTATGGTCTTGTCGTTGCTTATTTCTATCTTTGGGTTTTCTCTGAGCAATCAATTCCATGAATAAGTTTAACTACCATAACTCTAGCTTTTACCTAGCCCTCCTAAGCAGCCAACTTCAAACTGACTTACCAACTGGTGGAGCGCAGGGATAGAGTGGTTTATGTCACTGTTCAGTATTGCTCATGGCTGTACAAAGCTTCTTTTTTGTGTATTTGTATAATTCCAGGAAGTATATTCACAACAGTAATGAACATCATTTATAGCAGTACTTCCTCTATTTAGCTGATCTTTTTGAAATTTTGGAGGGATTGACAATCTGGATAGGAAGCAAAGGGCACATAACAACATACTGTTTACGTATAGGACAATCCTTACACTCTTATTCCAAATTACACTTGACTTTCCTCCGAAATGATTGATATTTGAGACATGATGCAGCACTATAAAGGCTTTACTGTTTTTAAATAAAGATTTTTCGTGAGAATTTAAGATGCATCTTCTAAAGTCTCTTGGAAAATCCTTGAACTATAAACAAATTAAACAACAGTCATTTAGCAAGGAGCTGTTATTTTTCTTACAAATGATAATTCTTTACAAACATGTCTTGATTCAGCATGTGACATGTTCAATGAGCAACTGAATCCTAAAATTAGATTTTAAAAATAACATACCAACATTAAATCAGACAGTTGCAAATAAATTTCTTAAATGAGCCTGTATAACTTTGAGGCTTAGAAGCATAGTCTGAGCTAAGCTCTCTCAGCAGGAGGCAAATAATTCTTGGTTAACTCGATATGCTTCAGACGATCATGTCTGCGCTGCTCGCTTTCGTCTGCAGACAGAAAGAACTCTTTACGACGCTGAATGCGCTGCTCAGCGGTTTCTCCCTGGTATCGACCATAAATCGAACTTCCAGTCACCCCAAACAATGCCATCCCAAAGAAGCCAGCAAGACTTGTTGAAATCACAGGAGAAAGACGGAGAGCTAATAAAGTGAGTTATTAGACAGCTATTCGTGTTTACATCTTGAGCCAATGATAGCCCCAGCGGCCGCACCCCCAATGGCACTATTCCAGTAGTCATCTTTACCACGAACAGATTCCGACAAGCAAGCGACGCCTTGATATGCGAGCCCACTGACGCCCAAATAGCCTATATCACCCCCTGTACGCGTGAAGACCCCAAAAGCACCAGCATTGTGTATCTGGGTGGCGTTTTTGTAGGCACTGATTACGAATCCAGCCAGGGCGAATCGCGCGCCAGTGAGCATAGTGGCAGCAATGCAGTCTTCTGAGTGACCAGCTTCATTTTTATTATCTAATATCAATCCAGGTTTAATTAAAGGTTATGAATGAATTATACAGAAAAAGATTTATAATATTCCGAGAAAACTTTATGGTGCATGAAATAATCTAGACCAATCCCTGAGAAAGCTATAGCCGAAACCTAACTTAAGGGACTAGTAAACATATGAGTAAGAAGGCTTAAATGACAGCCCACCAAATAATAGTCAACTTATTTTAAACGCTGCTAAATTGAAAAATATACATCTCTTTTATTTAGATGGATCGAGCGGTAGAAAAAGCAAAAAAGAGTCACGTGCAAGCACAAACCGCTAAAAAGTGGAGTCTTTTATGGAAGCTATTTTGAAAGGAAAACTGGAGAACTGAGATTTTAAATCAAAAGGTTTGATTTAAGATGGCATAAGCGATTTCTTTGGGGAATCTTGGTGGTAGAATAAATTATCTAGAATTGATTTTCTCGTTTTTTAAAAAATAAACAGTGTGATTTATGGGTAAAGGCTCGAGCACATTGAGTGCTCCTAAACATTTACTTCGGCTACAGTTAGCTTAGGAAATGCTTTTGTGCTAAATTTAAGACACATTATTCGATCAATACAATAAATGTACATTTAAAAGACACAAAATATTACTAAATATCTTTCCAGAGAGTTGGTATCCCCTTAGTATAACTTACCTTCAGCCATTTCTTAATTTTTATGAATCTTGTCAAGTCAACCTCAATTTCGATCAGAAGACAAACTCAACAATAAAACTTACCTGGGCTTGCAGAGTATAGTGGTCTTCAACAAGAAGTGGGAATATCATACGTCACATGTGGATTTGAGCATTTTGATTCGCAAAAAGTTCAGTTATTGGTACATTGATGGTGGATAAAGCTCCACAGATAGATAACTAAGTTTTTGGAAATTTGCCAGTCACGCCCGCAATGAAGCTCTCATAATTTCGAGTTAAATCACTCGATTTCAAGCTCTTAAAAATATGGTCCGTGTATAACATAATATCTGCCAACTGGCGCTGATTAAAATTCACCCTCAACTGAGGAAAAATGTTTAAATGGTTTTAAATTGATGCAATAGATGAATCCAATTTTTTAGAAAGTGTCCATTTTTAGATTTTTAGCTGTTTCCGCAAATATTTTAAACAATAATCAAATGCTCAACTTTTGTAATCTAGTCAAGCTAACGCTATACTATTTAACACCAAAGTTGTACCATCTTTGATTACCCCTCTTGAGAAATTATTTCTCTCAGAAATGACTAAACTATTGAGTAAAATGTGGCCCTGAGGCTTAATACAGATGCTATGCTAGGATCAATCCCTTAATTTTTCAGAGAGAATACCCAATTTAAGCCACATAATCTACATGAACACTATTTAGCATATCATTAGCTGTATAAAGCTGTTTTTCTATTTAAATAAATATATCTATCTCTTCTAAATCTTTACATTTGTTGCAACTGAACTAATTATAGTTCAGTAAACAGTCCAGAAGGAAAGAGCAGATATCAAGACTTATATGTTAGCTTTATTGGGAACTCAACAATATCATACTTTAAAAAAAGACACTAATTCATAAGGGGGTGATATTGTGACATAATCTAATGTCAAAACAGCAGGGTTGACCTGCCAGCAAGGTTCCAACTAAGCAAGTTTGTGACCTGCAACCTGACTTCCCAGTGACCTGTAGCCAAACAAGGAAGTCAACTCAAATTCCCAGAATTGGCAACATGAACAAATGATGATCCCATACGGTGGATGACTCAATTTGGCGCTTGACTCATTACCAGAGTCAAGCCACCCCTTCACCATCTAACCAAGTGATTTACATAATCATGTTCCTCTTATGATGATTCAGCCCAACTATATAATTCCCATCTCCAAATAAAGTTAACTATCTAGTTTTCAAATATTTTTTCCCTTGTAACTCTGCTAAAACAGCACAGTTACAACACTAAGTTTGAATTGAGTTAAAATTTACTTATTGAAGGGTTGCCATCTGAAACCAGATTTTTTTCCTAATTTAGGGATATTTCCTGTGTTGCAAAATCTTTAATTACTCTCTCTCAGAAAAGCAATTCCCTGAGTGACTCTCCAAATAATTCCCTGACTAATTATTAAGTTGATGGAACTCTTACAGTAGTTTTAAAAGCTATGATAACAACCAAAAATACCTCAGATTTAAACAAAATGATTTCAGATTTAAACAAAATCCATCTCTCAGGTTAAAATATGCACTTTGTTAACAGGGTTTATTGGCGTTAATGGGCAAAATGAGTTAACACAGCAACAAAGGGCTCACACATAAAGCAAAACCATTCAAAATACAATCCAAAATACATTGATTCAAAACAAAATGGTGTGAGTTGACTTTTGGTGTACATATGTTTACTATGTGAATTGGTGACAAAATATACCCAAGCAAGGTGTGTCAAAACGCAAACCAAAAACAAAACACAATAGCAACTCACTGCATAAACAAAATCACTCACACAATGTGTGCAATGGATTGTAATCATGAATGATACCAAGGTATCTAAAATAAGACACAAGATCTGAAACATAAATTTTTAAAATATTGTGTTGGGTGTTTGAATTTGGCAGTAAAATCTAGGAAAATGGGTGGATTTTTTTGAGTATTCTAAAATGGGTGTTGTAAAACCAAAAACAACTAATTAAGAAATAAAAAATCAATAGTTGGGATATTGGGTGGGAAAAACTTTAATTAAATATCCATAAACAGATAAAAGCAGAAAATAAAATTAGGGAGTAACTTAATTGAAATTTATTTAATATTTTATTAAATTTTAAAATTGAAGGAACACAGCAACAGAGTACCATTGCACTCATTGTGTGCTGTGGTTGTGGTTGCCCCCTGCGGGTCAAAGAACAGAGTTAGTGCAACCCAAGTGCCTACTCAAGGAGACGGGAGAGGAGAGTTTCATAGTGACACTGCACTGACACAGCCAGTTCAAGGAGCACAAGCTGCTAGGGTGCAGAGCATAAACCCTCAGGTCTCAAAGCTGACCTGGAAGCCAACCAAGGTCACCACTACAAAGAAAGTTAGAAACAAGGAGGTAGAACTTACTTTGTATGTGTTTGACGTTGTGTACCGGCAAGAGTCGGTTCCTGTCAGCCATGCTGGAGAAGGTGAAGCCTGTACTTGATACTAGCTACAAGCCCTATGTCAGTGATGGCAATCAGGAGGATGACAAGGAGCCCCAGTTCTATCAAACCAATGAGGGACAGCTGGTGTTAAAAAAGGTTGCAGCCTTCTATACCAAGGTACCTATGCCCTGTGTTGTGCCCAATGCCAACAAGTCAATTCCCACCACTAAAAAGCCCGCCCAGAAGCACATCCCCAACATCAAACGCATCATCCTGCTTAAGCTAATGCATGAATTGGAAATTACAAGGCAGCTGCAGCCCTTGTTGGAGTGGATCCCAAGTACGCCAGCAAAACCTTCCAAAAATTCATCAATACTGGTTGTGTCCTTGCCGCAGAGAAATCCTTGCGTGTTTCTACCATGCTCACCAAGGAGCACAAATGGGCAATCCGCCAGTGGATCACCCGGGACTGCCATCTTGAACTGGCAAATATACAGGCCATGGTTAAATCTACTTTTGGGATCAAGGCCTCAATTTCCTTCTATTATCATTTGGTCAAGGGAATGCACTTTTCCTGGAAAAAGCTTGGGGTATCCCCCTATAACAGAAACAGCCCAGCCAATATTGACATCCAGAAAAACTATGCAGAGGCGTACACTGCCCTCAAAGCCAAGGGGGCAGTCAAGTTTTATTATATTGACAAGGCAAATTGGCATTTGCCTTGTCAATGTGCAATGGGTATGGCTATGTCCCCAAAGGCTCCAATGATGGGATGGCTCAGCGTGCTGCAGTCTGCGCCACAGCCTACTCAATGGTGGCTCTCCTTGGTCCAAAGGGGGTTGAGCTTTATCAAATGATATTGGGTTCTCACAACAGCAGTACCTTCTTGTCATTCCTCCAATTGGTCCAGGAGCACCTGAGGCGCACAAGCCTGGGCTTCACCAATGTGATTGTGTTGGACAATGTTGGTCTCCACAAGGTGGCTGACATTCTTGGAGAATTCCCAATGATCAACACAAGCATTGCAGTGGGCCCCCAGCAATTGGCCACGGAAAATTTATGCCTTCTCTTCCTCCCAGCCTATTTTCCCTTCCTAAATCCTATCAAGGAAGTCTTTGGGTGGCTCAAGCAAGTTGTCAAGCGAGGAACCCCAACTGGGACCGAGGACCTCTTTAATTTGCTACGGGCCGGGATCCACACCCTACCAGCTGAGACTGGCCAAATTCTATGGCCATACTGATTTGTTCATCCCCGCATGCCTAGCCAAACAGCCAATCAATTAAAGGCTTAGTGTAGCCAATTTTTTATATGCGCTTATTTACTATTCAAGATTTATTAATTATCATTTTATATTTAGATGTTTCCACGCCTGCAATCACATTCAGAAGATCCATCAATAGATGTAAGTAATTTATTTATTCTATTATATATTATTTTATTATGCCATCTGAGGTAATCCCAAACGCTCAATACTGGATTACGCAAAAATATTTAAATCACTTTGGTCAAATAAATATAAAATAGGTTTAAAAAAATTAAACGTAAAATGTACAAATTAGAATTTATTTTATTAACGTATAATTTCATGCTTTTATGAAAACTGTTTCTGTGATATATTTTGCATACCTGGTTTGCTGAAATAAAAATTATAAAAATTAATTATAATTAGAATACTTTAAATTGTAATAAAATTTGTTGAAATCATATTTTTATTGTGTGCGCCTGTAGTGGGTTCTTTGGTATGTACCCACCCTGTGATGGAGGTGGCACACAACCTCCACTGCCACACCATGAACGGTGGATACACCCTTATTGAAATACTCCCTCCTGCTGGTGAAAGGCAGTAGGGTCAGGTGATAGTGAAGCAGCAGCTTTTCAGGCAGGGCTACAAACCCGTATATCCCTGCCAGGACCAGGGCGTCCTGGATCACATGATCAACTGGGTTGAATCCATGGGGGACCTTCTTCCTGTCAAGTGCAAGCCGGGCCTTGTTGATTCCCAGAAGGACCTTGTCCAGGTCCTCTACAGACGCGCCCATCCATAAGTAGAATAAGAACCCCAGGTAAACAACCAGATGAAGCCTTTGCCCTGCAAAGGCTTCTGTGAACTCACACAGTTTATTATAGACCACACTGATCTTCTTGTTGTGCCTGGTCTTTGCAAAGGTCAGCTCCATGGCTGCAGGGAGCCCCGTCTTGTCGGCACTTCAGGCCAACCCAAAGTCTGCCAGGAGGATCTTGGTCTTCTTTATGGCTGTTTCTTCTGCAACAGCCAATCTGCCCACTGCGCGCCCAAAGTTCTCCAATAGGTAAGACAGGGTGTGCTCCAACGGGAAGTAGAAGCAAGCAGCCGCATGAGCCTGGCCCATCTCCGGTATATTCTTGAATAGGAGCCTCGCCAGGACGTCCCAAACAAGCTCAATGGAGTTTACACAGTAAGCTCCACTGAGGGATCCTGGGTCCAGGCGGACCAGTTGGGCATCCTTGTAGGCAGTAACTGCCCACTCAGATGCCCCCTTGGCACGTGTAAGTTCTGCCAACGCCTCCTGCAACATTGGAAAGGACCCGTGGATACAGTCCTCCAGCTCCTGCACAACAGGGGGGACAGATACAATTGCTTTGCTATATGTGTGGCATAATTTGCATAAAAGGTGGCCAGGACAAAGGGGAACAGGACTTGGCAGAGTTTGCCATCTACATTTTCTAAGAAAAAAGGTAAGTTTTTTGAAAATTTATTAATTTTGTTTTTTAGGCTACCTTCTTGTGTTTCTTCCTTGCCCACAGCCTTGGCTGGCTTGGCCATTATTGGTGCAATCAATTGTGCAGGCAATTTGGTATCCTCTTCCCTGGCACACTTGGCAGGTTTGAGATGTTCATGCATCTCCGGGTCATCAACCCAGACAGACGGCACAGAAAGATTGTATGCCTTAAATTGCAGGCCCTTGACCACAGTTTTTTGAATATTTAGTAAGCACTCAATTGTCTTCTCTGGGGTGTCTGGCAATTTTGACATTAGTGCCTTTGCAGAAACCTTGTCAATTTTTTCCCCAGTGAGGACGGCGGACTTCACTTCGGCTTTGACCTTGCAGTCAATGTCCTTTATTTTGGCAATTGTCAAGTCAAGATCCTTCAGAAGCTTCTCCAATTCTCTCATTGATTTTTACTAACCTTTCCATATGTTTTTATAGCTTTTGCCCCAATAAATTCTGTATTATTTTGATACTGTTGCCTCTTTGTTTATTTCTTTTTGTTTTTCCATCAACTACATTATCCCATCTTTTTACCCATTTTGTATATGTTTTACGCTCATCTCAATATGTGTTGTTTGCTTTGTGTTGGCATTGTTTCCTTGATTACCATATTATTTTTGGCGCTTGACATAGCCCCTTGTGAAAATATAACAACAATTTGGTGATCAGCTAAATTTGAATTAGAAAATTAAAGTGTTAACTGTTTTTAGATAAAGTTGTTACTGATCCAAATTCAAAACCTTAATGATAAACTTTAAGCCAATCAGGAGCCAAGTGATAAAGTGATTGTTGTGACATAAAGGGTCATTCAATAATTTTTTGATGCATGTGCGTTAATTAATATGATTGGCTGGATGTTTTGTCATTGTATGCCATTGCCAAAGTGGCAAGTTGTTGGTGGAATAGTGCTAACCCAGCAGCTGGTTGGGCACTAGTCCATCAACAACTTACCAAAGCGGCAATGGCGTACAATGGCAAAATATCCAGCCAATCATATTAATTAGCGCACATGCATCAAAGAATTATTGAATGATCCTTTATGTCACAACAAACACATAATCACTTGGCTCCTGATTGGCTTAAAGTTTATCATTAAGGTTTTGAATTTGGATCAGTAACAACTTTATCTAAAAACAGTTAACACTATATTTTTCTAATTCAAATTTAGCTGATCACCAAATTGTTGTTAATATTTTCACAAGGGGCTATGTTTAAGTGGTAAAAATAACTGTGTTCAGGATCTAGATACACAACATAGTAAATATATGATTTATAGAAATAAGCTGAACATAAAGAATAAAACCAATCATAAACAAAGAGAACATGAACAATTGAAATTCAAAACAAAGATAATATAAATAGAAAATGTTTGGTGACAGGGGTTTATTGGGGCGGTGGAGAGTGATGCCTAGGAGGCAGAATAACGCAGGAAGGAAGATGTAGAGGCGGTGCTGGCCTGGGGGTTCTGGGATTGGGTGGGTTGGGCTTGCAGGTTAGGGGTGTTGGGGGCGGGGGTGGAGGCAGGAGGACTTCACATGATGGCTACCATATAACGCTTGTTGTATTCCTCATCAGTTATTGGCTGGATGGGCTGGTAAGTGGCAGTGGCCTGAGGTGGAAGGCGCTTATCCTTACGTGATTTGTTGCTCATGTTCACATGGAAAACCATTTGCGCAAACAAGTCAGCCACCATCTGGCGGCCAAAGAGAAAATTGTGGTCAAGGACCCCAAGATAGAGATTGTTGAAAGCCTGAGGGCGGCGCTTCTGTAATGTGGATCCCATGTTGAAGAAGACAGCATCAGCCAGATGGACGTCTGCATGGCTGGCGGGGTAGACTGAGGTCTGGTGCCCGCGTCCCTGGATGGCCTTGAGGGCGGTGGAGCTACCCTCCATCTGGTGGCTCAAGAAACCCCGGTACTTGGAATTTGAACCATCCCAGGAGTTGAGTAATCAAATGAGGGTGTGGCTATATGAGTAGCCATCAATAAAATCTGGGTTTGTCTGATAGTAGACAAAACCCTTGGCTAAAACAGCCAGAAATACACCAATGAACGTCCCCTTCTTGACCTTCTTCCTTCTATTCTTGGCAGTGGCTTTTCCCTGCTTGCCAAAATCATCAAAAGCTATTGATAGCTTGTAATAGGAGATGAACATGACATCATAAGTTAGACTAGTCAGGCATTGGACCAGGGTTGATTTGATGGCAGTGTCATACGGGGAGTCCTCAGCGCCATCCCATTGGTTGCCGGCAAAATTGGTAAGAACCCATATGGAAGCCACCTTCCCATACATCCAGAGCTGCACCATGCACTCAGAGATCCATATGTTATGGTGCGTGAGCTGCTTCCAGACCTAGATCAAGGGAAGCTTGGGATCCTGCTGGAGGAGGTCAAGCATGATTGGGTATGCCTCAGATATTTGTGACTTGGGGGCCTTCTTGGGCTTCTTGGCCATCCCAATCAGATTCTCCCTGTTCATCAGGTTGTTGAATTCCTGCATGACAGTAGCTCAGTTAAATTGCAACTGGGCAGCAATCTGTTCCCAGGACAGACCCTGTAGATTCAGTGCCACAATTTCCTGAAGAATTTGGGCGGTGATGATTTGTCGCTTGAGGCACTGGGCCAGGGGAGCTGAAGCCTGATTGGCTGTAGGGGGGCAGGTTGGCTGATGACAGGAATTTGTTCCAAATCAAGGTTGCCATCCTGATTGGTTGGTTGGTGGGCAGCTTGTGCAGGGGTGGGTACGGGAGCAGGGGCAGAGCTAGACACTATGTGACTACTGAACAAGTCAAAGCCATATGGGTCAGGGGTCAGTAACAGGTCAGCTTCCTTGTTACCTGCCTCAAAGGCTTGGGTTTTAACAGGTGCCTCCACGTTCTGAGCCTCACCTCCATTGAAGCTGGTCTGGCTGCTGCTGGATTGGCTGCTGGCGCTGTCAAAGATATTACTGTTAAAAACCATTGTAAAAAACCTAGGATAAAATCACTAAAAGTATAAATTTTAAAATTTAATGATTTATTTTAATTTTAATCTCAAGTCCATATTTGGAAGGTTCTAAAAACCTTTTCATACAAATCTGGAGCCATGAAAATGGATAAAGTGCCTCTGTTCCTAAATTGGATAGCTGTTGATTGGCTGTTAAAATGTTATTTTTCTATTTTAGGCTGCTCATACTACACATCTTGTGTGAGTTCATTTTGTTTTGTGCTTGTGTAATCTTGCTTCTAGATTGCTCAAGTTTTGTTTCACTCTAGTTCTTTTGTTGGTGCCTCATATGAATCCTGATTGGATTATAATATACTCCAGAACAGCATCCATCCATTTCACTTGTTGCGTCAGTTTATTTTGTTTGTGGTTTGAACTATACTGCTTGATGTTTGATATAATTTTGTATAATGGGCTAGTGAAATTTTGTTTTTTGTTGGACAGTCCATTTATTTACTGAAATTTTATAAATTAATTGAATCCTGAATCTTGCACAACTTGGATTTTGTTTAAATTTGAAATCATTTTGTTTAAATCTGAGGTATTTTTGGTTGTTGCCATAGCTTTTAAAACTACTGTATCATTCACCCATCTATTACAGAGATCAGATATTTTGAGTCCTAATGTCAGGGAACCAACCCTGATCTGCCAGCTGGCTAGTGTTTGGGAACTGGTGGGTTGCGGACAGGGTGGGCAGGGCCCACCAAAGGATTGGCGCTAACTTAATGAGGTAGGACATTGACTTGCCCACCCATGACCACAGGCCGGCAGCAGGAACAATAGTATCTATTACTTCACTGAGAGTAATATATACAACCCCAAATAGCTTATTGGTATGGTCCAGGGGGAGTTAAGCAGTGGAGGCAGGCTTAGGTTTGGGGGTGACAGGCGGTTCCATGTCTAATTGGGGCAACTGTGGTAAGTTTGACTCCCTGGTGATTGACTCCCTGGTACTCAACACTTTGTCGAGTATCAGGAAGTTGAGTGCTGCATAAGTGAATCTATTAGTATTCTGGATTAACTGATTTTAAGCTAATTTTTACTAGTAATTTAGGGGTTTGAAACTGAAAACCAAGTTTAAATTCACTTGAATTTGACTCTGTTTAATAATTTGGTAAGCTAAAATACCAATTTAAGGGGCAATTTATAAGTAAAGTTACTAGTAGAAATGAAAAAACCTGTGTTCAACACTCTAAAACAAAAAGTGACTAGTTCAACACCTTTTAAGAAAATTTTTAATTTTATTAATAAAATACATATGCACTTGTATAATTTTTTTATTAACTATTATATTTTTATTATTGGTGTCCATAGTTGTCAATTAGGCTCCCAAGCACCACTATACTGGATTTCATGGTATAGACATTAATCAAATACCCCACTTGTTTTGCATTATGTCATTTCTGGGTTTGTGGATTATGTGGTGCCACATAAATTAAGCCCAGTTTATTAAGAGATTTCATTTGTAATTTATAAAAAAAATGGAAACTTGACTACTTCTTTGTTTGACTCTATCCACTTGCCACACAATTGGTTTTAGATTTAACTAATCAAAGGCTCATAATTAAGGCTGAATTAATAAGTGACACACTATGAGCGCCACTTGACACCCATCCAATTGACACTTTAACTTGGGGATTAGTACAGAGAGCTTCTTAACGTTTTAACCAACACTATGGTAAATAAGTCACTCCCAGCTCCTCACAGCATACCCTAATCACTAATAAACACCTTCCTACTCATTTATTTTTTTAACTTATGTTGTATTTTTTATTTTGAGCATATGAAACTGCCTTGCTTTTGGGTTAACTTTTGAACCCGTTTTAAATTTAAGCAAGTTTTATATGTAAAAAACATAGTAAATTTGATTTTTCTGCTCAACTCTGGCACACTCAACAGTGATAATTCAGCTTTTCCCAGCTGATTGACAGTGCCAAACTCAACACTTCACTATGTTTTGAATTTTCAACTTGCAATAAAAAATCCACATAATAATTTTTTTGCAATTATAATCTAATACTCTTTCTGCTACTTTCCATATAACTTTTATATACTTTTTTGATTTTTATTATACTTTTAAATTGATTTAGCCCTAAGATGTTATGCTGAACCTAACATCTTTGATGCTTTATCATAAACTCACTTATTTTCTATGTTTTAACCTTTATATCTATACTTTGAGTTTCTATTTTTCTTCTATTTACTTTTTATGTTTTCTTCTTGCTAAATAAAATTTTCTTTGCATACTTTTTACTTAACTTTTGTTTTGCTTTACCTCTTTGTGTTTTGTATCTTTCACACTGCTTTATTTAAAAAACTAAACTTTTCTTTAGACAAGATCAAACAAGAACAGCCAACAGTCCAAGTGCCAAGCCTCCAAGGGCTCCAAAGAAACTGCCTCCACTCCCAAGCGTGCCAAGAAGCCTGAAAAGGCAAAGTCTCCAACCCCATCTCCTCCCACTCCATCTCCTCCTACTCCTCCCTCCTCCACCCTCATCTTCCACATCCCCTTCATCTTCCTCCAAAAATTTGTCCCCCAATAAATCTGATGGTGATCTTACCGGCCATTCCTTTTACCACTCAGAGGTCAACTCCAAGCCCACCAAGGAGCAACACACCAAGAAGTCAAAGGCTTTCAAGGAGCCCACTTCTTCTTCTGGTAAGAAAAAGGAGGCATCCAAGCAGGCCTCAAAGAATCCTTCCCCTCCCCCTCCTGATGGCTCTTCCCCTCCTCCCTCATCTGACCCCCAAGATGATCCTGAGGAGTACTCCAAGAAGTTCAAAGCTTCTGGTCATGTGGCTTGGGATCCACTGGCCATCCACAATATTTGCAATGTGGATAAAGAGTTCAAAGTTCCCAAGCGCTTCCCCTGTTACTTCCTGATCATGTCTGTAAAGGGCGGTCCTGGGTACGTCACTGATAATTACATTTTCAATTGTAATAATCAAAAATAACAAACCAAAAGCAAACAATTTGTATGTGGGGACAAGACTTGCGGGCCCCAACTAAACACCAAGGGTTGGGATCAGGTTACTGCAGAGAAGGGGGAGCACACCTTCAAGCCCCCCAATCATATGATCACTCATATGCTGAAGTGGTACCTGGTCCAAGTCATCCCAACTTCTGCCAACCTCCACGCATCAGATCTGGCCATCAAGGCCCTCCAGCACCTGAAGCCCAACAATCTTAAGTTGGTGCCCACTCAGGAACAACTTGTCAAATTCATCAGCAATAAGAGAATTGCTGCCAATCCCCCCTCCCCCCAAGGCTTTGGACGTCCTCTCTGAGCTTACACTCACGAGCTCAAGCAGCTTCCAAGTGGGGAGTGCTTACTCCTCCATGATGACAGGCCTGGCAGCAAAGACTGTATAGTTTGCTATGCCACTCAGCAAAACCTTCTGGAATTAAAAAGGGCTTCAACCTGGCTAGTTGATGGTACCTTTACCACTTGCCCCTGGATATTCAAGCAGCTCTGGATGATCTATGCCCAGATTGACATCTGGGTGATTCCACTCATGTTCTTTCTTCTTCCTGGGGCCACTGAGGTCATTTACACATGTGTGTTCTTGATCCTTTGCCAAGCAATTGCCCTCCTTCCTCCTGCCAACAATGACAAATCCAAGAAGACCCCCCCACACCTGCGCCAACCCACATGCCTCTGACAAGGACCAGGCCACCCTGGACTCAGAGGAAAGGGTGAGGCTAAGAGCTCTTGGGCCTCACATGTGCATCATAGACTTTGAGCCTGCTCAGCTCAATGAATTTGAGCAGCTGTTCAGAAGGGAGGTGCAGGGGTTCCACTTCCACTTCCGTCAAGCAGTTGCTTGTAACGTGCAGGCCCACACTGAGCTTAGTAGGTTGAGCTGGAGGGACACTTTGGACACCTGCAAATTTGTGCTGGCACAATTCAGTGCCTTGGCTTTTTTAAAGCCATAGCACACTGCGCAGGGGTTCAAGATGCTCTCAAATTGATCCTTACATAGTGAAGCACCCAAAGTTCAAGCCTTTCCTTGAGTACTTTGATCCCCAGTGGATTAGGAAGATTGTCACACAGAGGCAAGACCTGCGCCAAGGTCAGCTGGAACATGTACCAGGCAGCTGTCAACGGGGAGCTGAAGACTACTCTGGCATTAGAGGCTTATCACAAGCATCTTAAAGCCAAATTTGGGCTTCATCTAAAGTTCAATAAGTTCTTCTCCTTCCTGCAGCATGAGCAAGAGAAAACAATCTCCAAGCTCTGTGATCTTGCCAACTGCGTCTCCCCCACCAAGCCTACAACCTGTGCCACCCTCTTCACCAAGGCCATCCAGGGTGCGGCCAAGCACAAGTATAAGACCTCTGAGCTTAAACAGCAGCTTGAGCTTATTGCCACTGCCCTCCTGGAAGGGGCTAAAATGAAACGGGGAAAGAAGGTTGAGTGCCAGGGATCCAGTCTTGGGCAGGTGGCCTGTTGTTTTCAGGGATAACTTGGGCCAGGTTTTTTGCGGGCAATGCCCACCACAAGAGGGGAGCTAACTTTAAAAGGTAGGAGGCAGACTTCCCCACTCAGGACCACAGGCCGGCAGCCAGGATTATAGTGTCAATCACCCCTGTGAGGGTGATGTACGCAATTCCAAACAGCTTGCCAGAATGATTGGTTGGGAGTTCAGGCGAGGAAGCAGGCATAGGTTTTGGGGTCACGGGCGGTTCCATGGACAGGTCTTAAGCAGGGAGATAGTTGAATTTCCCTCTGAACAACTTGGGTGTTGAAAATATCCACATGCCTTGTTGGTTGTATCTAATTGCAGATTTTATGCGGGCCAAAGGACTGAGTTTGAGTATCTTTTCCGGGGTGTATTCCTTGTATTCAGATTTCAGAGTGTAGTTGGTAAAATGGACGGGTCCAAAGGGTACACCAGGAGGACAGAAAACAGCAGGTGGTGGGGCAGGCAAGCCAGGAGATCTTGAACTGAATTGATAGACAGAAAATACAACATAAGGCAATAGCTGTGTGAGCCAAAATAACATAATCTTTATTCAAAAATGGCAATAAGTTTGGAGCGCGGGGTCCTTTGGTCTATATAGTACCCCACCTCCAAACTTAACATTTTCCATGGGGGTTCATCAGGGCATTGGGAAGGGCAGGGCTGAGGGAACTGGGTGCTTGGGTCCAAAGGCAGCAAAATGGCACTCAGCCCGGGAGTTCTTTCATTGGTCAAGAATCTTGATTGGCTACCTGATTATCTTGCTTTAGTGTTTTGGTCATGGGACCGGGCCGCAGGCCCATGCCTCTTTCCTGGGTTGGCTCTTGATTGGTTGCTGGTATAGATTTCAAGTTCATGAAGCTAATAGTTGCCAAATCAGCACCTCCAATAGGCGCTGTGATTAGTCTTCCATTTGGTGCAATAATTTTCTTGGTTTGGCTTATTTTACTGCATGGGTCAACATTCTCAGTATCAGCTTGTGGGGGCTCAATCCCAGAAAAATGCAGGTGGATGGTCCTGCAGTCCACAGGCCTGGCAGCCCAGGGAGATACAGGGTCAGGGTTTGATTCCTGCTCCTGGGCCTGGGTTTCTAGAGAGAAAGAATTGTCAATCCTGACATTGAGGAGTAAACTTGCTTGCTTGCTCAGTTATAGGATTTTCACTTTTAACTTTTTAGCTTTAATATTTTTCTTTTAGTTTTGATCATTCAGTTTTTAGTTTTGATTTTTTGATTTAATTAGATAGCAGTGATTATTTTATGTATGTATGGTAAGTTTGAGATGAATATTTATAGTTGAAAGTAAGTGAAATATCTTAATTTTTGTTAATTTCCTAATAAAACATAAATTATTCACATTTGTACTTATATGAACTATATCAAATAAAGATTTACATTTCTTCATATTTTGCATAACTTTATTTTTTGTGTTTTTGCTTATTTTTGGTTCATTGGAATTTTAATTTATATGGTGATAAAAAAATTTTATAATGAAGAGTGTAAATTACATAGTAAAATGAGAAAAAGTTGCTTATTTCTCCTTATTTTTATTTTTTATGATACTGTTTTTATTGCATTTTTGAGCTCTCTGAAGCCCCTGTAGTATACCATAGATGTAAGGCTTAATTATTTTATGTTAAAAGTTTTCAGTACATCAAGATCTGTTAATTAAAAAAGTGTCAATTTCCAGTTGTCACTCAGGGAAAAAGCTGAATTTTCACTTTACCATAGTTCAAGCACCAGGGAGTCAAACTTACCACAGTTGCTTAATTAGTAGGCAGGACAGAAGTTATATTTATCTCTGAACAGACAGGGCTCAGTAACTTACCAAGGGACTTTTTGGTTGTATCTGGTTAACTTGTAGATCTGGCCAAGGGACCCTGGCTAATATGTTGTTGGTGGTGTAGTCCTTGTACTTGGACTTCAAGGGGTATTCTGTGAAATGGACAGGACCAAATAGAGCACCCAGCCAACATTATGTAGCTGGCAGTTTGGCAGGAGGGTCAGATGATCTTTTAGTTAACTGGCAGATGACAAGAATAAAATACAGCAATAATTGGGGAAACCAATATATCATGACCTTTATTTAAAAATGACAATGGGGATTGATCTTGGCCTGGCAGGTATTTATACCATACTGCCAGGCTTCATTTCCTGGTTGGGTTTTCTGGGCTCAGGCAGTTTAGCATTGGGGGTCCTAGATGGCAGTGTAGCGCTCGGCGCTGGCGGGTTGCTACTGACCGCTTTGGGATGAGAAGACTTCAAATACTTCTATTTGACAATTTGGGCGTTGGGTGCCTCTTCAGGGTCAGTGCCACTTCCTGGGCTTTGGGGGAGTTTGGAATAACTCTCATTGAAAAACTTGTGCACTTCATCAAGAAAACCGCTGGTGTCAGGTATTGGCACCCCAGGGAAATTCCTGGCATCCTGCACTGGCGGTTTGCTTGTAGAATCCTGTGTGGTGGTTAAAGGTTTGGGTCCTGGTGGGTTAGTAACAACTTTATCAATTGGTAGTAGACTGTTGGGTTCCCAGCCTTTGGAACTTGCGGTCTGCAAAGGGTTTTGTCCAGGGTTTGACTCTGGTTCCATATTTTGAGATTTAGGAGCATCAAAATTGTCATTCCTGACATCATCCTCTTCTTCCCCCAAAAGCCCCCCTTTCAGGGACTTCTTCCCAATGTATTGTTGGATGGCCTATTTGGAATTGATTAGGTTGCTCAAGGATTCCCAGGTGCTTTCTTCTGGGGGGTAGCATAACCACTTGATGTAGTACTGGGGGGTCTTGTAGTGGACTCAGTTGCCGTGGATATACTAAACTTTGTACTCATTTGAGTGGTCCTTCTGGATTGGTGAGGGCTATAATTGATCTTCTGGTGGGGAAGGGAGTTTCTGTCTTTTTTGAACAACAAAGCATGGTGGAACACATTATGGATCTTCCACGTGGGGGGTAGGTCTAACTTGAAGGCAACTTCTCCAATGAGCTTGGTGATCTTGTGTGGCCTGCTTCTTCCGTGAGCTAATTTTCTGCAAGGCACATGCAGGGGCGCGTTCTAGGAGTCCAAACAGACCTTGTCTTCAATTCAAAGGGGTTTACCATGGGTCCTTTTTTGATTGGCAAAGGCCTTGTACGTCTGTACTGCTTAGTTCAGATTTGCTAGACATACAGCTTGGGTGTCGTGGATCTGTTTAATCCAGGCATGTCCAGAGAGGTTAGTTTCCTTGTTTCTAATGCTAGGGTCCCATATGGGGTCAAACCCGTAGTTGGCTTTGAAAGGGGGCATTCCAGTAGATGCAAGGTTTTTGCTGTTGTAGGTGTACTGTGCCATGGGTAGCATCTCAGCCCAGCTATCTTGGTTGGCGTAGCATTGTAGGTATTTTTCAAGTATTTGGTTCACTTGTTCAGTCTGGCTGTTAGTCTGTGGGTGGTAGGGGGTGAATACACAGCAATTTATCCCTAAGACCTTCATCACCTGAGTCCAGTAGTTGGAGGTGAATTGTGGTCCTCTATTGGTGATGATTTCTGCTGGAGTGATGTGTTGAGTTAGGATGCAATTGTGGAAATGTCTAGTGTCTATGCAGTAGTAAAGTGGGTGGTGATAGGGACAAAGTAGGACATTTTATTGAATCTATCTACCATGACTAGGATTGCATTGAACAAATAGGAAGGGGGCAGTTCCATAATATAATCCATTGAAACAGACTGCCAGGGTCCTGCTGGTATGTCTAGTGGTCTTAGCAGGCCTTCAGGTTTAGATCTACAGGTTTTAGTCCTTTCACATATTTCACAGCCTTTGATGTAGAATGCCACGTCTTTGTCCAGTTGGGGCAAAGCATAATTCTTCTTGATTCCTCAGATTGTCTTGAGTCTTCCAGGGTGGCCAGCCATCTCTGAGTCATGATAGTCTATGAGCACTTTGGTCCTTGTTTTGTCTTCTGGTACAAAGATCCAGTTGTGTAGTAACAGGGTAGATCCCTTCAATGAGAATCCTTTCTTGTGGTGGTGGCTCTCAGGGTCTGAGGTCAAGTCGGCAATGAGTTCCGCTGAGTACTTGTCTAGTTTCTGCACCTCAATTATGTTGGGTTTGTGGGCCATGATCTTCATGTACATTAGTTGGATGCCTAGGCTGGCAGGGTTGAGGAGTACATGAGTGTTGAGGTCCTTGGTCTCAGCTGTGGTGGGAATCATATCTGCTCTTCTGCTCAGTGCATCAGGTACTATGTTGACTTTCCCGGGTTTATAGTCAATTGTCAGGGTGTAGTTGGCCAGTTCTAGAGCCCATCTGACCTGTCTCTGGTTCAACTGTCTGGGTTTAAAGAAGTAAATCAAGTTCTTGTGGTTGGTTAGGACCTTTTTTGGGAATTCAGAGCCACATATTTACTAGCGCCAATGTTTCAGGGTCTTCATTATTGTAAGCATCTCCTTGTTGTAGATTGGGTAGTCTCCTTTGGCAGGCAGCATCTTCTTGGAGTAAATGGATACAGGATGTAGCATACTATCCCCTCCTTCCTATGAAGACCTCATACACTGTGAATTTGGACGAGTTGTTTTCCAGTACAAATGGCTTGAATGGATCAGGCATTGCTAGGACAGGTACAGAAGTGAACGCGAGCTTTAGGGCCTCAAATGTTGATATGCACTTGTCAGTCCAGGTGAAGGTGACTGTTGTGTTTGTCTCCTGGGGACAACATTCAGGAGGATGCAGCAGAAAATCTTTATAATAAAGGGTTTGAGGTTCAAAGCTAGCCTTGGGTTAGCCTTCAGGGAAAAATTAAGGGCACATATCTTAATTTCCTGGAATACAAGATGAGAGACTTCCTTTTGGCAAAAAGGAAAGGAGAAAGCTTGAAGAATATTAAATCCAACACAAATATGGATAAGCTTATCTTTATTAGGAGAAATTATTATTCTTAAATAGTAGACAAGGGTTGATGATCACTCATTAGGAAGACAGAGTGGCTGAGGGGGTCACATTGGGATGAGGTCATACCAGGATCAGTCACAGGCTGATATGTCAATCCAAAATGGGTGGACATTGGTGTCAACCCATTTATGGAAGGCAAGGAATATCTGAAGTCAAAACAAAACTGACCAAATCTTTGCACATATCACTGTTTGAAGGCCATATCAAAATATCATTAATGGCGCAATTTCCAATAGTGACCTTGTCAGAGCAAAGGCAGGTCAAGGGCAGAGTAATGAGAGAAAAATTTTGATGAAATCCCTGCAATAGTTTTCCAGGCTCAGTAAACTTCTCACATCCTTTCTGCATTTGGACACTATCCAAGCTGTTATTTCTTCTACTTTGTCCTGTGCCATAGCAAAGCTGCTGGTTTTCACCTAATATCCCAGAAATTTGACCTCAGGATGAAAGAATTCACATTTCTTAAGTTTGGAGTGTAGGTTGGCCTGGGAGAGTTTTTTCAGTATAAGTTCCAGGTGTTGGAGGTGCTCTTTGTGTAACTTGCTGTAGATGAGGATGTTTTCCAAGTATGCAATACAAAATTGGTCATGGTATTCACCTAGGACATTAATGATCATCCTTTGGAAAGTGCTGGGGGGCGTTGTATAGACCAAATAGCATTACTAGGTACTTGTACAGCCCTTATTGGGTTTTGAAGGCTGTCTTGTATTTGTCTCTGTCCTTGATTTTGATTTGATTAAAAACATCTCTAAGGTCAATTTTTGAGTACACCTGGGCTCAAGTCAGTACATCACAGATGTCATCAGCGTTGGGGATGAGGTAGCAGTTCTTCACTATAATGTTGTTCAGTTTCTGGTAGTTTACGCATGGACGCATCCCAACATCTTTTTTTCCTAAAAACAGAATGGGTGCCAAGCAGGTGACTTTTGACACTCAGATGAAACCCTTTTTTGTCATATCCTCCAGGTATGCTTTCAAGGCCACTTGTTTGTGGTGATTGCAGTTGTAAATGAGGCTGTGGTGTGGTTGGGTCCCTGGTAGCAGGTCTATAGTGTGATTCTAGATTGAATGGCTGTGTAGTTTTGTGGTCTTTTTTTTGCTAAACACATGGTCTCATTTCTGAAGGGGGTAGGTAAGGTTCCCACACTAGGTTCCATCTTTATGGTTAAGAGTCTGTTGGTCAGGGTTTGGCCATGGCTTATGCAAAAAGGGGACAATGCCACAAGGTTCAGGTTGGCCCAACGTGGCAGTTTGTTTGCAATAGTTCAGGATCAGGACATGTCTGTCAGACCAGGAGTTGCCCAGTATAAGGGGGTGAGGTAGTCCTGGCAAGAGGATCAGGGACAACAGGTACACATTATGTCAAATTGTCAACAGGAGTTATTGTTCACACACATAGCCAGTGTCCAGAGAGCTGTTTCCCATGACTACTTGTAGGCTATTCTCTGAAGCTATCAAGTCTAGTTCCTTTGCTAGACTGGCATCAATGAAGCTTTCATCAGCTCCTGTATCAATAAAGGCTTTGATCTGGTGCTTGTTCCCCAATAGTTCTATGGTCACTTGGATGAATTTGTAAGACTGGGAAGAAGTGTTTATTTGCGCCAGTGAGATTGGGGCAGTGTTTTTCTTAGGGCAGGCTCTGGTCAAGTGGCCCGCCTTGTGGCAGTGGAAACAGAGTTCTTCACAGTAGTGTTGTTGGAGCTCTTTAGGTGTCATTCCAGTTCTGTTGGGGGTCTGTGTTTGGCTTTGGCGGGTCTGGGAGGGGCCAGCATTCTCTTGGTTCATGCTAAGGCCCTTGCACAGGGGGACTAGTTTGTCTAGGCTGAGAGTGGGCAGATGGTGCTTCAACAGGTCCTTTATGGTTAGGTTGACTCCCTTTTAGAAGATAATGGCTGCCAGTTTGTCTTCCAGTTGGGTGCAGGTCTTTAGTTTAGGGAATCTGTCAATGTATTCTTGGATGGGGCAGGCGCCCTGCCAGATTTCCAACAAAGAGTTCAGGGCATAGTATCTGGTGTTGTGGTCTTCCCCAGTGGCCATCAACTTGGCTTCAAACTTGGCATAATCTAGGCAGACTACACATATTTGGTGGTGGCTTTTACAAACCAATCAAGGGTTTCTCCCAATAGCATGGCTGCTACTCTGAGCACCTTTCTGGTGTCACTGGAATAGGACAGGGCATTGACTTGAAAATGTATTCAGAGCACTGGCATGGCGCAGCAGGCCTCCTCAAGAGTGAGTTTTACCATCTGGGGCATCTCCACTTTGGTAAGGGATTGGTTGACTATCACACTCTGAACCTGAGAGGAGGGCCCTTTGGGGGCTTTAGCGGCAGAGTCAGATTTCTTGGGGTCATTTGAGTTCACATTCTTCCACGCGGAAGAAATTAGGTTCTTGGTCATCATAAATGTGTGATAAGTGATTATCATTACAAAAAACATACAAGATGCCCCAAGAACAATCAACATCTTGGGGCTCAGGGTATCAGGTTTAAAGTAAATCATCATAATGTCAGGGAACCAACCATGATCTTCCAGCTTTCTAGTGTTAGGGAACTGGCGGGTTGCAGACTGGGTGGGCAGGGCCCACCAAAGGATTGGCGCTAACTTAATGAGGTAGGACATTTATTTTGCCCACCCATGACCACAGGCCAGCAGCAGGGACAATATTATCTATTATTTCTGTGAGAGTACTAAATACAATCCCAAATAGCTTATTGGTATGGTCCAGGGGGAGCTCAGCGGTAGAAGCAGGCTTAGGTTTGGGGGTGATGGACAGTTCCATGTCTAATTGGTAGGCAGGAAGGAAGTTTGATTTATCTCTAAACAAGTGGGGTTTGGTAACTTACCAAGGGACTTTTTGGATGTATCTGGTTAACTCTTTAATTCTGACCAAGGAATCCCAAGCTAACATAATGTCAGTGGTGTAGTCATTGTACTTGGGCTTCAAGGGGTATTCTGTGAAATAGACAGGACCAAATAGAGCACCCAGCAAAATGTGCGTAGCTGGCAGTTTTGCAGGAGGGTCAGATGATCTTTGAGTTAACTGGCAGATGACAAGAATAAAATATGGCAATAATTGGGGAAACCAATATCTCATAACCTTTATTTAAAAATGACAATGGGGATTGACCTTGACCTGGTAGGTATTTATACTGCGCTGCCAGGCTTCATTTCCTGGTTGGGTTTTCTGAGCTTGGGTTGTTTGGCATTGGGGGTCTTAGATGGCAGTGTGGTGCTTGGCACTGGCAAGTTGCTACTGGCTGCTTTGGGATGAGAAGACTTGAAATCCTTCTGTTTTTTGATTTGGGCGTTAGGTGCCTCTTCAGGTTCAGTGCCTCTTCCTGGGCTTTGGGGGAGTTTGGAATAACTCTCATTGGAAAACTTGTGCATTTCACCAAGCAAACTGCTGGCGTCAGGTATTGGCACTTTGGGGAAATTCCTGGCATCTAGCACTGGCGGCTTTCTTGGAAAGTCCTGTATGACTGTTAAAGGTTTGGGTTCTAGTGGGTTGGTAACAACTTTGTCAATTGGTATTGGGCTATTGGGTTCCCAGCCTTTGGGTCTGGCAGTCTGCAAAGTATTTTGTCCAGGGTTCAACTCTAGCTCCGTATTTTGGTATTCAGGAGCATCCAAATTGTCATTCCCAACACCTAAGAAGAACACTACTTGGACAAGCCCCATGGCTGCCATGAAGTATAAGGACAACATGTGGCTTCTTGCAATACTATATAATACTCTAAACTCATATCTAATAAAGAATCATTCTCTTCTTAATTTTCCCCTTTATCTTGTTTATTATACTTCCCAGAAGTATATACTCAACAGTGGTAGCACAGGTAGATTATTTACACCTACAAAACTTAAAAAAATTCTCCAAAAAAAGAACCCAGCAGATGGCACTCCCCACCATCTGGAAACAATACAAAGAAGTTCAGAACATCCACACAGGATTCACTATCTCCCACAATATCCTTGTACCAACCAAACAATACAACTTTCTCAGTACTCAAGGAGTCCAAAATCCACCTCCAGTTCCTGACACAACTAAAATACCCAAAATTATATTCCAATTTGTACGCTTATCAGAAATTGGTTCATTTCAAGGATTATATCAAGAAAATTTCAACCTCTGGATTCAAAGCACCCAAAATAATTTTACACATGTAGGCTACCCCCACAAACTCTGGGCAAGTCAAATAGCTTTACGTGTTATTAGAGTCACCTCACACTTTGTAAGCAAGTAGTTTGACCAACACCCTGATCACAACAAAAACTGAGACATGTTCAAATCTGCCTTCCTCAAAAATTTTGCCATGAAGGATTCCGATGTGGTGATCATGACAGAACTTCAAACCTTCAAAATGACAGGAACAATAGAGGACTACATTGCAGTGTATGAAGGCCTAAGCAACCAAGCTCCCAGCACCATCAACTTTGACAAGCCAGGGCCACGCTTGGACTTCTACAATGGCCTTCCCACACACATTAGACGTCAGTTTGATATGACCTGATGCAAAAACCTTGAATACATATTCTTGGAAGGGAAACTTACAGCTCAAAAATCTGACAATCTACATGCAACCAACAAGCTCAAAGAGAGTCCTTCAGCCAAGAAGGATCCTCAACCCAATAAAAAAACAACCAAGCCAACAACACCCATCCTCAAACTGGAAATCATACTGCACAAGCCAATCAGGCAAGCACTGATAACATCACCAAGGAGGTAAAAGCTCAAGGGAGTGCTTAGGCAAGTTGCCCTCTCCCACTCTACAAGACTTGTACAGGGACCAGGACGTGGATTCAATCACCATGATCCAAGTACCCTCCAGCAATACTCTACTGTTTATTACCCAAACTGGAAATAAACTCCTCACTTATTCTTTCTGATTTTGCAGATATCAGGGCACAGCACTATTCAACACTGGAGCAGACCAATCCCTCATTGACAAGAAATTTTCCAACCTCATGAAACTACCCACAGTCCAAAGTAATATAAAGAGAGTTTTAATGGCAGATAACAGAAGCACACTAGTCACCAAGAAAGTGAAACCTTTCCGCACCCAAATTAGAGACGTGCAGACTATACTTAGTGGCCCTATCATATCAATCCCCAAGTATGATTTTATACTTGGTCTAGATTGGATGAGAAAGACCAAACCTCATATCAACTGGGATAGTGCTATCCTGCACCATACAGAGAGACAAGGTGCACCACCATGTATACCCAACTCATCTTGATACACATGTGAGAGACCATGTGTTTGTGAAGATTACCAAAACAGAAGAGTAAAAGGACCCTAGAAAATTGACTGGAACACCTACATTTATGAGATTATCCACTTTAAAAATGTAGAGACCTCACACAAACAAGACCCAATTCAACAACAGCTAATCCAATAATTCCCTTCCATTTCCAAGAAAAGTTACCTGAGCTACTGCCCAACTGGAGCATCCAGCATGAAATCAACCTCAAAGGGAGTGTGCCAAAAGCACGCCCTATCTACCGCCTAACACCATAAGAAGATAACACACTAAGGGCCTACCTAGACAAAGCCATCAAGAAAGGACTAATGCAACCTTCTAAATCTCATTTTGAAGTGGCTGTTTTTTTGTAGAAAAGAAAGATGGAGGACTCCACCTGGTCACAGACTACAGGGCGCTCAACAAGATCACAATTAAGAACAGGTATCTCCTGCCCCTGATTGATGACCTTTTTTGACCCCTGGGGGGTCCCAAGTCTTCACAAAAATTGAATTGAAAGCAGGATATCACCAAATCCATGCCTTAAGCCAGAGGACATACCCAAGACAGCGTTCAGAACTAGGTATGGCTTGTTTGAATGTGTTGTCCTCAACATTGGCATGAAAAATGCCCCAAGTACCTTTTTGACCTTTATTAATGAAGTTTTTAAAGGTCACACTAGAAAAAAGGGATATTGTCTACCTTGACAATATAATCATTTACAGCCCCACTAAGGAACAACACTGAAAAGACATACACCTGGTTCTCCACACCCTTCAAGATAACCAGCTCATAGCCAAGCCCTCAAAATGCAACTTCTTTTCAAAAGAACTCCCATTTTAGGACACATTATCAGCAAGGACAGAGTGAAGCCAGACCCAGAAAATATATGAGCCATAACCAACATTCCAGCACCACAAAATAAGAGTGGGCTTTGTACATTCCTAGGCATGGAAGCCTATATCAGAAGATTCATCCCTGACTGGGGTGCCTTGACTGCTCTCCTATCTGCAATCACAGGCAATACAACAAAATTTGTATGGACACTGTTGAGAGATTAACACTTACAACAATTAAAAGAACATATGGTCACTGCTCTTATTTTGCAATATCCAAATTGTGAAGTAGTGTACAAATTAGAAACTGAAACCTCCCATTATGCAATAAGAGGAGTACTCCAAATTCAAACTTCAGAAAAGGAAATCCTCCCTGTATCATAAAAATCAAGAAAGCTGTCTGATAGTGATCAAAGATACCCAATACATGACAAAGAACTGATAGGTATTGTCTACTGTCTAATGAAGTGGTAATGTTTTCTGGAAGGTGCACAGATATTCAAAGTGCTAACCAGCCACAAGTCATTGGTGTTCTTTAAGACTCAAAAACACCTATCTAGACAGCAAGCTGAATGAATGAGACTCATACAAAGGTATTCCATAATAATCAAATATAAACCAGGCAAGGAAGTGCTTACTACAGATGTCCTATCAAGACTATACTGTAAACACCTACTATAAAATGATATAGACCCCAATTGGCCCATGTTAATAATGGGAAATCTCCAAGAGGAGTTCCCACCTGGCACATCAATGGACATCCAAGAGAAATTCCTTAAGAACAAACATCTGTTCAAAAACGTATATGGTACTCTACACCACATATTACCAAATGGAAATACTGTATCCTACATCCCATAAACACAAAAGATTGACACAATCCTTTGATACCACAGAGATCTAGGACCCACCTGTAGTAGGAACTTGCATGAATACCTCAAGACACACAACTGATAGCCCAACATGTTGGACAACATCAAGGAAGTACTAGACCAATACAAAGTCTATGAAAAGTATGCCCGCTCCAAAGCACCCCAAGTCAGTAATACCAGTGTCAATCACCTAATATTTCAAAGTGTGGTCACTGGATATTGGTGGACCAATGTCTGATAACAAAAAAGGCAAAAAGTACATTATCACAGCTATCAACTATGTAGCTAGATGGCCTGTAGCACAAGCTTCAAAAGAGCATAAATGAAATGATGTAAGACAATTTATTAGTAAAGAAATCATGGCTAAGTTTGGGAAACCTGAACTCCTAATCACAGACAGAGGAATCAAACTCAAAGCCATTGAAACCAACAACTACCTCACTGAAAACAGAATAAAGCACACCATAGCCAGCCCCTATGACCCACAAGCAAACAGAAGAGTTGAAAGACTAAATGGTTCCCTTGTGGAGGCCCTCAGTAAGTTATCTTCCAACAATCCAAAAGCCTGGGTTAAAATGTTACCAACTACACTTATGATGTGCAGAACTTGAGTTAACTGCAATACCAGCAAAAGCCTGTAAAAGCTTGTCTATGGACATAAACCTGTCATTGTTAGCACTACATCAGGACCACAATCACCTCTTCCTAAGAAAGTACCAGACAACAATGACCCTGGCATACAGCGCGCTAGGAAGAACCAAGAGGACAAGAATATGAATGATTGAGAGGGAAGCAATCCCATTATAACAGGAACGCTTCCAAGATGGGGACAAGATCTGGGTTGTTAATAACAACATGCACAAATTGGACCCAGGATTATGAGGACCAGGCATTGACATGGAAGTCAAGCCAAATAACACCTACCTCATCAAAGGAATAGGCGCTTGTACAGAACTCAAGTGTATGCACCATGACCAACTCCGCCTATGCAAAGCAAGAACAGCATAACACAACTATTGACTTACTGTACCCAATGCAAAACTGGATCAATACTAAGCCCAAACCCCCAACACTCTCAATAAAATCCCTAAGGTTTCACCCTCCAACACCCCAGGGGGAGATGTCACAGCATCTTCAATTACTCCCTCTCAGGAAAGCAATTCACTGAGTGACTCTCCAAATGATTCCCCAACTAATCATTAATTTGGTGGCACTCTTATCATTTGCTCATCTATTACAGGAATCAAAGATTTTGAGTCCTAAGAGAAACACTACTTGAACAAGCCCTATGACTGACATGACGTATATGGACAACATGTGGCTTCTTATGATACTATATAATACTCCAAACTAATATATAATAAAGTATTATTTTTTTATTAATTTTCCCCTTTATCTTGTTTATTATACTTTTAAGTAGTATATAGTTGACACCTGTATCCCAACATTGGAGGAGAAAAGATCATGTTGTTAGATATACCATGTTGCAGATCTAAAGGTGTCCCCTGTCTATTGGGAGATAAGTTGGCAGGCAAGATGTTAATCTCAGTTGCAGTACCCCCCTGCCCCAAGTTTGTTGTTCTTGACCAGGATTAGACTTTGAAGTACATCCAAGGAATTGCCAATGAAGCATTTCTGAGCAGGGATGATATAGCAGGGGCGCAACTAGCTGTGATTTAGTCTTTTGATTCTTTCTTGAGCGTCTTCAAGTTGGTATGTGTGGTTATTATAGACAGCTGCATCCTTGAGCATCCAAAGATTGTTTGGTTTGAGCTTGGCAATACACATATTCAAGTGTAAATCTGAGTTGCTGACAGCATAGCAGGCTTTCAAATGTTTGGTTGCCCTCCTGGATCCTTTTTTATTTAATGTTGCAGGCCTTGGTACACCATTGCACCAGTGGAAAAGTGACAGTGGGAAGAGGTTAGGCAAGGGCCATGGACTCACATTTGCCTTAGAAAATCTTATCCACACCATCAGGAGTCTCAAAGGCTAGATTTTTGGGGCTGAACACTGTACCTTGGTTGATCCTAGTATATAGGATAAGTAGGGCTGTTAACAGGTGTTTGTTAAAAGCAATATTTTTGGTGTTCTTGTGAGGGTTTGACAATTAGCTATAATAGTGCTTCATTTAAGCATTCTACACACCTGTTAATCTGGGGATGATATGAAGTTGTCCCTACCCTTTTAGGGGCATTTTTATGCAGTAGGCTTCCATGATGTCTCCTATCAGTTGTTTACCCTATCTGTGATGAGGTGCTTGGGGCAACCAACCCATGTCCTTATCTCTTTGCCAACAAAGCAAGTGATGGTGGTGGCATTGTGGTTGGTAGTTTCCCAATCTACAAGCCAGCTGGTGAAGTTTCAATTTCAGTGACAACAGATTTATTTCCTGAAATGTCTTTTGGCAGGGGTCTTAGAATATCAAGGTGTCAGGGGTTTACTTAGTAAGGAATAGTTTCCCTTTCTTATGGGCTAGAGCACTCAGATTTTAGCCTGCCACCACTGACCCTATAGAAAGCATCACCATAGCAAGGTAGCCAAATTTTCTCAGGAAAAAATATTCCCAGCAGAGGGCTGAATCTACTTAAGAGATAGCATCCAATCAGATAGCTGAGGAGATAGAACTAAGCATATGGACAAACAAGTGACAGCTCTGGCTCTTCAGAAGAATAGATGGATTCACAGCAGTATGAAAAATTAATTCTCCAGTTCCCAGTATCATATTTGAATCACCCAATAGATAAGGCTTCAGCTGCATGATTAAAGTCTGTAGAAGAGTTGTGCCAGTCAGTTTGAGTAGTAGAACCTTTCAAGGACAGAGCTCCTAGAGAAATAATGATCAACAGAAGAAGAAGAAATAATTTCCCTCTCATTAAGAGACCACAAAAAAGTAGAAGTAAAGAGTAAGATAAATGAAAAAAGTAGATTTTTTGCTATAGGAATTTTAAAAGCAGTCAGATATGTCCACCTTAAATATTGAAATGGTAAGTAGAAACAAAGGAAAAATCAAGGAGGGAGAGAGAGTAAAGATTTGACCAGGTTAAATAAAAGTCACACATAAATGATGTTTGCAAGGATATGTTGCAGATGAAAGCTTATTGTCATGATAAGATGAAGGGGAGCAGAAGAAACAGCAACAGTGGTTAGCTTCTGAATATGAGCACAAGGGGTTCTTGTTTATAACAGAGGTATCATTATGGTTCTTTTGTGTCAATCGGAAGGAAAAGAGCAGCCAGAATTAAAAAATTGACAAATTAGATTGCAAGTGTAAGACCTGTAGTTTTCTTATCTCATTAATGGTTTTGAGTACTATTTTTAAAAGACTTTGAATTAATTAAAACAAATAGCTATAGTAAATCAAATTTTATTTTTAACACTAAAATTCTCATTAAAACTAGGGTATTGGGTTTGATCTGCAGCTTTGAGCATCCACTTAAGTTCAGAATGAATTACTGAATCAATAAATTTTTTTCTTTTGTATTAACAATTTGGGGCATGAAGATAACTGCAAGTAGAGAGTTAGGGGTAATATCCCTGAAATAAGGGTCCATCACTAAAAGGGCTCTATAGCCTTGAAAAGTAGCACATACTTTTGTGGAACAGGCTCAGATATAAGGTCTTGCCCAGTAAGGGACAAGATTATATATAAAAGTGTAAACAGCTACAGAGTTTAAATTTAAAAGGTATAAAAAGGGGTAAGGTTTGAAATAACACCTTAGTAGAAATTGCTTAATTTTTTTAGTTCATAAAATGTGGGGATAAAGTTTGTAACATCCCTTAGATGACTAGGTAAGAAAGTGTATTTAATAAATTTCTTGTTCTTAAAAGAGGTACATCAGAATTTGAATTTTTGCCATGGGAATAAAACATTAAAAATCTATAAATATTTTCTTTATAATTTAAAATATTAGATGGTAAAGCAGCAGTTTGCTGATTTACTACCTCCATAATGCACAATTTACTAATAAAAATGGGCTATGGTTATTTTTTAGGTAAATTTAAGTTTTATAAAAAATTGTAACTTTATAAAGAGAATTTCAAAGAATCAACAGAAATTAGAGCTTAAGAATCAAAAGAAAATTGAAAACGTAAGTTACAATTTTTGTAAATTGTGTTGTAGAGTGATAAAATTTAACTTCAAATGAAAATAAATTTTAAAGAATTAAACAAAGCCAAAGTTTAAGATTTAAAGAAAATTGAAAATTAAGTTGCAAATTTTTGTAAATCGAGAAGTAGAAAACTAAAATTTAACTCAAAAAAATCAAATCTTTAAAATTTAAAAAAAATTGGCAAGAAAACTTAGAATTTTGGCTTAAGCCTACTCTTTATTACCAGTTTTATTTATAGTATAAGATATACCACCAAACTTCTACTTTGCAACTGCAAACAGAAAAATATAAGTTTGGGATTTGTAGTTTGAGTATATGTTGAGATAGTTGTAGGTTATTTCAGTGTCAGGAATGACAAATTGGATGCTCCTGAATCCCAAAATACGGAACCAGGGTTGAACCCTGGACAAAACCCTTTGCAGACTGCCAGACCCAAAGGCTGGGAACCCAATAGCCCACTACCAATTGACAAAGTTGTTACTGAACCTACTAGAACCCAAACCTTTAACTGTCACACAGGACTCTCCAAGCAAAGCCACCAGTGCTAGATGCCAGAAATTTCCCCAAGGTGCCAATACCTGACACCAGCGGTTTGCTTGGTGAAATATGCAAGTTTCCCAATGAAAGTTATTCCAAACTCCCCCAAAGCCCAGGAAGAGGCACTGAACCTGAAGAGGCACCTAATGCCCAAATCAACAAACAGAAGGATTTCAAGTCTTCTCATCCCAAAGTGGCCAGCAGCAAACTGCCAGTGCCAAGCGCCACACTGCCATCTAAGACCCCCAATGCCATACCGCCCAAGCTCAGAAAACCCAACCAGGAAATGAAGCCTGGCAGTGTGATATAAATACCTGCCAGGCCAAGGTCAATCCCCATCATCATTTTTAAACAAAGGTTATGAGATATTGGTTTCCCCAATTATTGCTGTATTTTATTCTTGTCATCTGCCAGCTAACTCAAAGATCATCTGACCCTCCTGCCAAACTGCCAGCTACACACATTCTTCTGGGTTCTCTATTTGGTCCTGTCCATTTCACATAATACCCTTTGAAGCCTGAGTACAAGGACTACACCGCAAACAACATACTAGCCTGGGATTCCTTGGCAAGAACCACAAGAGCTAACCAGATACAACTGAAAAGGCCCTTGATATGTTACCAAGCCCTACCTGTTCAGAGATAAATACAACTTCCTTCCTGCCTACCAATTAGACATGGAACCAACCATCACCCCCAAACCTAAGCCTGCCTCTGCCGCTGAGCTCCCCCTGGACCATACCAATAAGCTATTTGGGATTATATTTATTACTCTCACGGGAATAATAGATAATATTGTCCCTGCTGCCGGCCCATGGTCATGGGTGGGCAAAATCAATGTCCTACCTCATTAAGTTAGCGCCAATCCTTTGGTGGGCCCTGCTCACCCAGTCTGTAACCTGCCAGTTCCCAAACACTAACAAGCCAGTAGATCAGGGCTGGTTCCCTGAAAGTCAGAAGTTTGAGGATCTTGAAAAAAAGATGTAAGTTAGTTGTTGCTTTAGCATGATAAAGGCAGAATTTTCTCTTAAAAATTCAAAACTGAAACAGCAATAAAAAGGTAATAAATTATTAAAATAATACTAACATTTAAAATTTAACCTCTCCTTTTAAATTCCTCAAAGGGAAGAAAATACTAAAAATTAATAAAATTAAAATAAATGTTGCAACTAAATCAATAATAGTTCATTTTTTGAATTGGGAAAGACAACAATCCAAATAAAAAGTATAATAATAGGGATAATATGTGGTTATTTTAAGAATAATACAACTGATTACTATATTTAGAAGCCACAAGTTGTCAGGGGGTTGCATAATGGTGTGTTTCTTGTAACATTCTGGCTTTGAATAAATTAAGGGAGAGATCAGCATGTCAAATTGGCAACACTAATAATTAGGAGATAGTGCCCACAATTTGAAATTGCACTGAGATTGGCTCATACTGTTAGTCACATCACAGGGCAACTCTTCAAGAGACCCCTGTGTATTGTGAGATATATTAGTGAACAAAGGGATAATCTCAGTTGCAACAAGGTTTCAGTCATGGCCTTGATGCCACTCACACTTCCTCCTGAAAACCCTTCTACATCCAAGGCCAAGATTTGGGAGGCTATTACTGAACTCAAGGTATTAATTGTTGTCAATCTGCCTCAACTAATGTACCTGCTCCTGAACCTTTACCTGATCCTTGCCTTACTACTTTGACAGATCAGGCAGTCACATTAAAAGGGGAAATTGCCTATCTGTGTCAGCAACTATCTTATTAAGAGGACTCTTCCTCTGGATAAGAAGGTGAAGCTGATTAGGTAGATGAGGATAAACATGACACAGAGAGTCATTGATTTTGCCCTGGCTTGGAAGGAAAGCCACACATTAATTGTTCCAGTGAGTTAGACAAACTATCTTCTATGACTAAGGGCGTTGCAAATAGAAAGTATGCTTTGGAAAAGGAAGATTAGGGTCTATTCAGACTGGCTGAGAACATGAATGATAATATATCCACTCTGGTACCCTAATCTGTGGCTATGAACAACAGGGTCAATGGGATTGCAGAAACATTGGCTGTTCACCAGGTTTGAATTGATGATATTGGTACTGTGGCTACTAGAACTAGAGATATTAGGGGCCAAAATAGCTCCACTCTAGATACATTGGAGGAAAGTCTTTGTCTTCTGTGGGACAGACAACCAGCTGCTGAGTCTGAATTTGAGTTCACCCCCATCATCAATATCCTTAATGTGGATGATAACAGCCAGGTCTACCTCTTTATCTGCTGATCCCAAATATAATCCAACCTTCAAACAGATCTTTGACCCCAAGACTTCCACCATTGCAACATTCTTGACTATTTACAAGACTGCCATGGGAAGGGCCACCAATGATATCAAGAAGGAAAATATCTTTATCTGTATATATCTTACTTTTCATGAAGTTTTTTCCCTGAGCTCCCTTCTATTGTTACTTGGGATGATATGAAGAGACTCTTGACTGAGGAATTTGGAGGTGACCTTAGTTTGGAAGTTAAAAGAATGAATTTATTTTTATTGCCTTCAAACCAAAGGAAGCTCTGGCTGAGTTTTCAGACTGCTTTTACATTAAAGGGAAGCAATGCATAATTAGTTGATGTTTGACTCCTCAGGAAGCCTATACTGCTTGTTCCAACGCTCTCAAAGTGAACTAATATATTTGCTTACACTTTAAGGCATACAAGGCATCTGCTCACCTCCATAAAGAGCTTTAAGACTCTTCTTTAAGACATACATGTGTCACACGGTGGGACTGTGGTGAGTGAAAGTAAAGCCAAAAATGCTGGCACTACTTCCTTCACTCCCTGTATCATGACTTTGGGGCCTAATGGGCAATTCAAACTTCAGGGTTGTCATAACTGTGACCATATAAGTCACCACTCTAAGTCTAGTACAAACCCATAAGTGAAAAGGATACAATCCAAAGGAGAAGTCAGGAAAAGAGAGGTCAACTTAGTAGTAGAGACACTCTATATTAATCAACCTCCTTGTCTCCTCCTGATCCTCCTTCTAATGAAAATCTTCCCCTGTCATCTGGTCCCACTATTCTCCACCTCTATCATGATCTCTCAAGCAATTCTCAACCTGAAGATTCATATTATATGATAGTGATAGTTATGGCTATTCTGTGTTGGCTGTTCCTGAGACTATGTCTGTCTCTTATAAGCTCCATTTGGGAAAGGCCACTATCAAAACTTGCCTTCCTCCAGCCAAAGCCAAGGATATGATAGCACACCCTTACCTTGCCCAGGCTTATTTCTCTCCTGTCATGGTTGATACAGATTAATAAGCAGCCTAACTAGCTTAGGACCTCTTTTGTAATCTGTATGTATCCCTACCTTTTTCAGACTATCTACAAGGAAATTCCTGCCCTGAGATTCATTTTGAAAAAATGTGAGAAAGAAATAGAAGCTGCTCAAGATAGTCTGGCTACCTTGCTCTCTTTTGGAAAAGATACCACCCATGTAGAGGTACCCATCCAGAAATTCAAGATCAAGGCCATATTGGACACAGGCTCTCCTATTAATGGTTTATTTTATATTTTAATGAATAAAATCAAGCTATCATCAGAAGTTAACAACAAACACTCTTATGGAACAGCTTGTATATCTCAAACTTATGCCATTAACACCTACTATGTTTTTTAATAAGGTTTGGAAAACTCCTCATTGCCTCTCCTGCTATTATCTTGGAAAATGAGAGCTAAAATCTTCTGGTAGGCACCCAATTCCTACAAGATTACAATGGGATTGTCAACCTCCAAGAGGAATACATCTCTCTCTTGGGATATGAAGTCCCACATATCCTTGAAGAACCTCCTTTGTTGTAAACCTGAGCTTCAAAAGTACTATCAATTGGACATACAGATAGTTTGGTTCATGATGATGGTTGTAAAATAGAGGGGTTTTGCTTTTAAATCAAAGTGTTTAGTTCATTTTGTTTAAATTAAGATCAATTAGTGAGTTTCCTGTACCTCTACCAGTGGTATACCACATTTATGTCTCCACTAATGATACAATGATCAAATCTTATGATATTTAAGGAAGTTTTCTTTTCTAAATAAAACTAAGTGTATCTATATTCTGCTTTTTCATTCCTCATTAAGCTTCAAGCCCCCTCTTCCTAATGTTTAGTAAGAATCATATATATTGTCCCAATACAGGACAAAAAGCTAATACACTTTACCTTGTTGCAACACCCAGGTTACTAACTCCCGCTTAGCTTGAACTGCAAGTAAGAAAAAGGCAAAAAAAAACAAAACGAAAGACAAAAGAGAAAAAACAAATATAGCCTGCCTTTGGGGGACACTTTTGTTATAAAGACTTCCTGTCAGGCTATCTATTATTTCAATATAGTAGAGTGCAAGCTGACATACTTTTATCTCTGGCAATCAGCTTAAGACTTGTGTCTTTGAGTACCTAACTGGAACTTTGTCACTTAAATACAGAACACACTCCTCAAATATTTGATCTCCTCCTCTGTCCTTCCCCACTTCTGAAGGAGTCACATTGATTTTCACCAGCTGTCATCACCATCCCTCCTAACCTCCAGGTCATCATTGATTCTCAGATCTCTTACAAGCTATCCAAGAAGCCCTTCTTGGAGTTATATTTTCCTTAATATCTGAATTGTAAAAATCATTGGTTATACCCAGGGATTCTGGATCAACTCCATAAGGAGACTGTGCAGTTGCTGTTGGTTAACTTGACTGCTTCCTCATGTATTTATCTCAGGGGCAAGTTGTAGGGCACAGACATGTACTAGACATGGAACATGTGACCTCCCTCTATTCATTTGGGACATTTAGTGTCTTTAATCTATCAGAGAAAGACCCTCAAGTGCTCACCCTGTTTACCTCCACTGGTTTCCTCCAACTAGATACATAGATACAACAAAAAGATGTACTTGATTTGTTAGACCAGCTCATGGACATTTTTGCTTCTGGTCCTAATGACTAAGGATTAGCCAAAATATTATCCAATAGATTGACACAGGAAGTGCCCCTCCCTTTTGTCCCAAGCCTTTCTGCTCTAGTTAGTTAGTAAATGTCCAAGTATCCAAGGAGCTAAAACAACTAGGTCATTATTTTTCTTGTTATGCATAAGCGCAAGATTGAATATTTTATAGCTAATTGCGTTTATTCATATTCAAATTATCTATAAAAGTTAAATTACAATCAACCCCAAAGCTTTAATTGATTTTTAGCTTAGATAAAAAATTTTAAAAAATAGTTCATCAATTTAAAATTTAAATTGCAACCTAAAATATTACTGAAAATATTTTAAGTGCTACTACAAACTAAAAAATATCTATGATGAGTGCATGGCAGAGTAATAGCAGCCCCAAAGCTATAAATTTTATTAATATTTATTTGGCTTATTGCCAGGATACCAATTGCCTGTGGGAACACTGTTTGAGGTGGGCAAAGGGACCATGAGGCCAGAGGTTAGTGCCAACCATAAGGTGGGAGCCAACTTGTTAATGTAGGATAAGGATTGATCAAGCAGGGACCAAGGGCCAGAATATGGTAACATGAAGTCTAACAATCCCATAAGAGTAATTTAGAGTACACCAAACATCTGGGTGGTAGTGACATCAGTGGTGATAGCAGTTTCTTGCACAAAGAAGGGCCACAGGGTTGGAGGAGGGGTCATTGGTACCAGGTATGTAGGCAGAAAATTGTACTTATTGCGGAATAGTCTGGGCAGAACTGTGTACCACTTTTCTTTACATCAAATTGTTTCTATGACCCTAGTTCTTTCCAAGGGGTTAGCAATGAGTATATTTCCCAGTGTTAACTTGGAGTAGGCTGGATTTAAGAGTACTAGGTGAAATTTAAAGGTCCAAAAGGTGATCCAGGTGGACAGAATAACACAGGTGAGAGGGCCACAGGTCCATTGGTAGGAGTGGCAGGGGCCTCTGAGCCTGGGGGACTAGAGTGAAGATGGTCAAATACTAAGACTAGATAAAGTAGATTTTGTTTAAACCAAAGGTTTATTTAAACTTTATTATCAGAATGACAATACCACTATGCTTGACATAGCAGGGGCTCTTATACTACCAAAATTTGCAGGCTTTAGGCCCACAGACATTCTTTCAACAGGACTTTTATTGCAACTGTGGTCCCATCCTCACCTGCCAAAATATCTTACAATACACAGGAGGCAATCAAAGAGCTACCCTATAACATGTCTAACAACATGGATCAATCTGATGGTAATGTCAAGTTGTGGACACTATCTTCTAATTAGGAGCACTACCAATTCAATATGCTGATCCACGCACAAGTTATTCCTTGGCTTCAAACCTTACATGGAGCCTGCCACTGTGCCACCCCCTGGTGGTCTTGTGGCTCTCCCTGTATAGTATATTATTTAAAATACCAACTAATAAAACCCAACCTTATTCTTCTCATTCTTTTCCTTTCTATTGGACTTTTGTCTTCCCCAAACAAATACTGAACTATCATTGGTTCAGTTGTAACAGTGATAGTAGCATTAGGTTGACAATCTACTTATAAGAAAATCTCCCCTAGAAAGGACAGAGTACTGGCTGTATGGCTACTTCACACCAGAAAACCTATCTCCCCATCCCAGATGAGGACATCCCCAAGAGATGCATTGTATACCAAGACCAGTTGGTACTCACCAGTGTCTATAACTGTCTCCTCCTGAGACAGCGCAACATTAACATCATCCTGCCTCATTTGGACTTATTACAACACATGATGAACCTCCAACTAGAGTCCTTTACAGGTGGCGTGGAAAGGGGCTGACATTGTCAGTTGGCTCCACTCCACAGAAACCTGCCTCTTTATTTGCCAAGTACCAGAACCCTATGTGGGTTGCCACTGCATCTGGGCGCCATCACAGGGCCTACTACAGTATGGTTCACCAACTAGGCCAGCCAAGAACACTAAATTTACTTGGGCAGCCTTTAGGAACACCGCCAGAGTCCCACTATAGCAAACCCTTTTTGCCCATTGTAGTGAGGACTTCTCTACTTGCTATCTAACAGACAGGCAGTGTCCCTGAGTAACATTACAGCCTGGCAGCAGGCCCTTGCTTCTGCCCCAGAAGCCATCATTAACAGAAATGCAATGCTACTCACCCTCATCATCAATGGGGTAAAGCCCCAAATCTGTAAATGGGTGCATGTAGAGCGCAAGTACCTCCATTGATGACTGCTATAAGGCCATTGTGGAAGCTAACAACCCAGGCCTCAATAAAATTCTGTAGATCTAATGATGCACCCCCAACCTTGCCCTGCACCTGGCAGTGCTCACAACCAAGTAGGCTGCCACCAACCTTGTCAGCAGGAGAATGGGGCCAAGTGTCCTTTCAAGGGGAAGCTCTAGATAGCCCAGATCAAGAATTTGAGAAAAGCCTGGGGTTGTGGATAAAAGAATTTCTGTGATACCACTTGACTCACACTCTCATTCTCTCTTTACCAAGAATCCCTGCAACTACAACTTACACAAAGTAGAGACCCTAGACATATTCCAGGTGCATAGTGACAACCCACTCCTCCAAGCAAGTCATTTCTCAAAAAAAACACCCTATTGGCCTATTCCTTTTGGTTTTTGTGGGAACACACACAGACTTTTGATAGATACTGGGGCCAATCACACCATGTTCAACCAGGAAGTTGCAGATTCCCAGCAATTAGACCAAGTTCCCAGTTTTTTTGAAGCAGCATGTGTGACCAACTTCTGCAGAGTAGCTATCACTCATAAGATGGTACCTTTTTCCATAAGAATAAGGAACAAACAAGTTAAGCTCTCTGGGCCAATAATGGCTTGACTCAGCCACAATGTTATTGAAGACCTCAACTGGCTCTTGTACAATTGCCCATATATTGACTGGGACATCTCCGTGATTACACTCAACAGGAACAGGGTAGGTTTCCAAATCTACCCTGTTAAAATGAACAAGCTACTTCATGATAATGTATTTGTACAACTCACAGAGACAGGCATCTATGACTTCAAAGGGGAAATTGGACTTTAACAGTGCTCAGTCAAAGTAATCCAATCTGAGTCTACTAAACCTTCCCCTCTTAGTCACAGTGCCTCCACCAGCACTAATTCACTTCTTGAGGAATACAAGGAAGTTTTTAGCAAAACACTAGCCCAACTATCCACTCCAAGAAAAATACAACATGTTTTCCAGTTGCAAGGGTCACTGCCAAAGTCATAACCCCTCTGTTGCTTGACACCCAAGGAAGGCAAGACTTTCCATCAACACCCTGTGGATGCAGTTAATAAGGGGTTCATTTGCCTTTCCCTCTCATCATACAGGGCTGTGGTCTTCTTTGTAGCAAAGAAAGATGGGTCCCTTTGTCTGGTAACCAACTACCACACCTTAAATAAGGTGATGGTCAAAATTAAGTACCCCCTGCCACTGATTGACAACCTGTTTGACACACTTGCGGGTATAAAGGTCTTCAGTAAGATTGACCTCACTACAGGGTACAACCAGTTTCACATCATGCCAGGGGACAAGGCAATAACTGCCTTTTGTACACACTATGAGTTGTTTTAGTGTCGTATCATGAACTTTGAGATGGCATCTTTCTTTCCCAGCTTAACTCCACTTTTTAGAGTTTAATTTATAATTTCATTTATAGAACTCAGCAGCCAATCAGAAAGGTATCCAACCCAAACCAAATGCTAGGGCAGCAGCCCACCCAAGCTTCTACATGGATTGGTGGTGGTGTGCTAGCAAGTGTTATAAAATTACCTGCTAAACGCCCACACCCTCCTTCAAGAAGACCTCCTGATCTTGTGTCAAAGCAAAATTTTGTCCCACCCAAAGACTTGGAAGCAAACCTTGATAAAATCAAGCACATCCCCCTTAACCCACTCAACCACATGTAGAGCTCCTGCTTCTAGGAGGTCACCAAGGTGTGTCCTGGGTCAAAGCCAGGACCAGCTGGGTTGGGGCTGTCATCCTCAGGGATACTTTTTCATGCCCCCTAATCATCATTGGTAACTGATAACTAGGGGAAAACGTATTTTACAGCAATGCATGGGCTACCAAAGCAGCTCCATCATCTAGAAGACTGTTGTGTATGATAATCTTTGGTACAACAATATCCCAGATCTCAAGGTTATTTGCACCACTTTACTCATTTCTTAACCAGGAGTCTCCTATGAGTGAAAAGACTAAGTTCTGCCTCTTCTTATCCTCTTGACCAGCTTCAAATTCATTATCACTTGGGAAGTTCTCTATCACAAAAAGAAGAATGGGGTTGATATAGTCTTTATTAAAAGAAGGAAGATCACCTTATAAACCTTCTGATTTTTCACCATTTTATAGTCCTTTTGATCAGCTACTTCTTCATAAAAACTTCTTAGAGATTTAGAAGACCTCTGGTTACTCCAAACCAACCAGATATGTAACCATCAAGGTGCAGATCCAGCACCCAGCAAGAGCTTCTACTTGCAACCAAAAGATTTCTGAAAGACCCCATCAACTTTCCATAAAGCCTCTTACTTATAGTGCCTTGTTCCCAACATTTACGCCTTCAGAATGGCTTTCTTTAAAATCTTAAACTAATGTTGCTCACTTTTTCCTATAATAAAATAAGCTTACACACTTACTTCCTCGAAAAGCTTAAAGTATCAACTCACTATTTTCTTCCTAATACTTTAAGCTTTTGGCTTCCAACCAATCATATTCATCAGGAAACATTCCAGAACTCAACTAATAATTGTGAGGCGCAAAACTAGACTATTTCTGAAGTTCCACTGCAATCCAACTAGGAAATCAATTTCCACCACTCAGACTGCTCAAAGCGTCAACTCTTTGTGCACCAAAGTGTTAACCTGTTCACTGTTCCAACACCAGTATTCCCTGCATTCAACCTTAACCAATTTAAATAGTAGAATAACATTAAAATTGTTCTTTTTGGTCCTCTTCAACGCTTTCCCCATATAGTTACTAATATAGTAAAGTCCAAGGAAAATATCTCACCAAAACAGCTTTATATCCAGCTCTCATACAGTAGTTTTAAAAGCTAAGGCAACAACCAAAAATACTTCAGATTTAAACAAAATGATTTCAGATTTGAACAAAATCTAAGTTGCGCAAGATTCAGGATTCAATTAATTTAAATATTTTTGTTGAACAAAGGAATGTCAAACAATAAACAATTTTTCACTAGCACATTATACAAAATTATATCAAACAGCAAGCAGCTGTAGCTCAAACCACAAACAAAATGAACTGTCACATCAAGTGAAATGGATGGATGTTGTTCTGGAGTATATTATAATCCAATCAGGATTCATACAAGGCACCAACAGAAGGACTAAAATGAAACAAAATTTGAGCAATCTAAAAGCAAGATTCCACAAGCACAAAACAAAATTAACTCACACAAGATGTGTAGTATGAGCAGCCTAAAATAAAAAAATAACATTTTAACAGCCAATCAACAGCTATCTAATTTAGGGACAGAGGCATTTTATTCATTTTCATGGATTCTGATTTGTATGGAATGGTTTTGAGAACCTTCCAAATATGGAATCAAGATTACAATAAAAATAAATCATTAAATTTTAAAATTTCTACTTTTAGTGATTTTATACTAGGTTT
>QTSX02004397.1:0-232127 GCA_014839935.2 Entomophthora muscae
CAATTTAACTAAACCAATCAGACCCCACATTGCCATGAAAACCAATACACCCAATGTATTGTACAATAATTGTAATTAAGCTGGCCCAATCAGAACTAGCGCAGCTGGTGCAAATTATACTCATACTGCCCAAACTGGTTGTCCTAAACCCCAAGCCAACCAATCCAAGTATAAAAGGGACCCCAACTGGCCAAACCAGTTCTCATCCAGCACTTTTGAGCCTATGGATACCTTCCACACACCATCAGAATGGTTCAATCCATTCTGGGTGGCCATTAATCAGCCTAGTAAGGATGGTAAGCCCCAGGTAACCTCAGATGCAAAATGCGCCCCTGTAAAGCCTGGTAAGTGGCACCAAGGCTACGCCCAATCAGATGGGCCAAAAGAGAGACCTGGCCTCTCAGCTGTGAAGATCCTGCACCAGTTGATGATGACCATCTCCCTCAAAGACCTGTGCACTAAGAGCCCCAAGTTCCACCAGAAGATGCACCAGGCCATATCAGTGCTACGCCTGGGAAAGTATGAAGCCCTCTTCCTACCGGACACAAGCGCCCTGAGAACCACAGGTACTGTTAACGGCATACATACATCTATAATCTTGGACAGCAGTGCTTACAGCAACATCATCTCCAAGATGTTCCTGGAATCCCTGCCTCAGCTGGAGGTAACCTCATCTGATGTCAGCTTCATCCTTGCCCATGGGAGCTGCAAGACTGCTGTCAGCAAGGCCATCAGGTTGTGCTTGTGATTAGGCAGTGTCTTTAGCGTCATTGAAGCTGCCATCTTTGACCATGACCAGTATAACCTGCTTCTTGACTGAAAGACAATGAGCAACCTAAGCGTAACCACCCGGTTTGCCAACAACGGCTGGACACTTGAGCACAATAATGAATTGATTGATCTCAAGGTAACATTTGACAGTCCTAATGGCCCTTCCTTCCTTTGCAAGCCTCTAGCTGCCCAGATCAAGGACAACACCTGGTTGAACAACGTCCAACAAGACCAGCTTTGTGAGGTGATATATGAGTACAACTCTTATATTGTATCAGACTATGACAACCTGCTCAAATCACCTGGATTCCGCCATGAGATTGATACTGGTAACACTAAGTCTGTAGCCTTGCAGGTTTACTGCCTTCTCCAGTCCAAGGAGGAGTTTGTACGCACCAAAATCCTCAAGCTGTTGAAACAAGAAATGATCTGCCCCAGCAATCTCCATGAGCTTCTCCCATTGTGATTGTACCCAAGAAGGGCAATAAACTCCGCACATGTGTCAATTACATCCCTCTGAATAAGGTGACAATCTCTGAGCATTACCCCCTGCCCCGCATCTCTGATATCTTGGCCTCTTTTGGTGGTTCACAGTGGCTCTCAAATATTGACCTTTTCAGTGGGTTCCACCAGATCCTTGTAGAAGAAGCTGACCAACCAAAGACCGCCTTTGTCACAAAATGGGGACAGTATGAATACATCTGCATGCCTTTTGGGTTGAAATGTGCCCCTCTGTACCTTCCAGCACATTATTAATGGGGTGTTTGAAGGTCTTATTGGTGATTTTGTCACTGTCTATTTAGATGATATAACCATTTATTCCAAGACATTTGATGAGCACCTGCAACACCTGAAGCTATGCCTGGACCGTATCAAGAGCGCCAACTTGAGTATGAATGCCAAGAAGTCTATCCTGGCTGTTCAGCAATTGAGACTCCTGGAACACATGGTTGATGCCTTTGGGAAACACCCTGATCCTGACAAGTGTGATGCAATCTCAAACTGGGCCATACCCACCAATGCAACCAGGTGTCATCCTTTCTTGGGTTGGTAGGGTACTACCACCAGTTTATTGAAAACTACAGTGAGTTGGCTGCCCCTCTCTTCATTCTGACACACACAAAGAAGCCATTCAAGTGGGGGCCCCTGAAGATGATGCTTTCAAGGCTCTTAAGGCTGCTATTACTTCTGATGCAGTCCTTGCTTACCCTGATTTTAACTGCAAGTTCCACATCTTTTCATATGCCTGTACCAATGCAGTGGGTGCGGTACTTGGCCAGGAAATAAACAATGTTTTTAGACCCATTGAGTTTATGTCTAAAAAGTTTATACCTGCTGAGTACAACTATTCTATATATGACAAAGAGTTCCTAGTTGTAATCAAGGCTCTTGAGAAGTTCCGCTATTATGTGCTTGGCCACCCTCTGGCCATTCATACTGATAACTGGGCTGTCAAGTTCATCACCAATGCATCTATCCCTTGCAGTTGCCACATACACTGGCTCCTGGAACTTATGGAGTATGACTTTGAGATTGTGCATATTCCTGGGAAGATGAACTCTGTAGCAGATGGTCTGTCCTGCCAGTTCTGTTTGTTGGTTGAAAAATTGATATATGAACCCTCTCTGGCCCATGTCAGGAATGACAATTTGGATGCTCCTAAATCTCAAAATACAGAATCAGAGTCAAACCCTGGAAAAAACCCTTTTTGGACCACCAGATTCATAGGCTGGGAACACAATAACCCACTACTAATTGATAAAGTTGCTGCCAGCCGGCCAGGACCTGAACCCTTAGCTGCCCCGCAGGATTCTGCAAGCAAACTGCCAGTGCAAGATGCCGGGAATTTCCCCGAGGTGCCAACGCCTGTTACCAGCAGTTTGCCTGGTGAAATAGACAGATTTATCCCTGAAAGTTATTCCAAACTCCCCCAAAGTCCCAGGGAAGGCCCTGAACCCAAAGAGGCACCCAATACCTGAATCAATAAACAGAAGGATTTGAAGTCTTCTCACCCCAAAGCGGCCAGTGGCAAACTGCCAGTTCTGAGCGCCACACTGCCATCTGTAACACCTGATGCCAACCTGCCCAAGCCCAGAAAACCTGACCAGGTAGTGAAACCTGGCAGCGTGATATAAATACCTGCCAGGTCAAGATCAACCCCCATTGTCATTTTTAAATAAAGGTTATGAGATATTGGTTTCCCCAACTATTGCTGTATTTTATTCTTGCCATCTTCTAGTTAACCTCAAGATTATCTGCCCTCCTTCCAGCCCGCCAGCTACATACTGCCTGCCAGGTGCCCCCTTTGGTCCTGTCCATTTCACATAATACCCCTTAAAGCCTGAGTATAATGACTACACTGCTGACAATATACTAGCCCGGGATCCCTTGATCAGAACTACCAAGTTAACCAGATACAACCAAGAAGGCCCTTGGTACATTACCAAACCCTGCCTGTTCAGAGATAAATACAATTTCTTCCCCACCTACCAAATGGACATGGAACCACCCGTCACCTCCAAACCAATGCCTGCCTCTGCCGCCAAGCTCCCACTGGACCATACCAACAAGCTTTTTGGAATTGTATATATTACTCTCACGAGAGTAATAGATACTATTGTCCCAGCCGCTGGTCTGTAGTCGTGGGTGGGCAAGTCAATGTCCTACCTCATTAAGTTAGCACCAATCCTTTGGTGGGCTCTGCCCACCCAGTCCGCAACCCGCCAGTTCCCAAACACTAGCAAGACAGCCAATCAGGGTTGGTTCCCTGACAGCCCAGTTCAAAGACATGGCCCAGCTGCGCACATCACTTGTCACTGAAGCTGACCTACGCAAGTTCTTTGTCTACTCAACCAAGTACACTGTGATAGGCAACACATTGTTTAAAAAGACAGATAATGGGCTCCGGATGATCCCACCCAAGGAGGACAGGGAGAGTATCTTGATGGAAGCACACAATGAAGCTGGACATTTTGGCTGGGATGCTACCCTAGCGCGACTCAAAGAGACCTACTGGTGGCCAGGGGTGTATACAGATACCTATAACCACATCTGCAGCTGCATGAATTGCCAACAGTTCAGTAAGAAGATTGTGCACACCAAGCCTGTGGGACCTATTGTGGTTGACAAGATATTTGACCTTTGGGGTATTGATTTTGTTGGGCCCCTACCTCCTTCAAAATCTGGAAAAACTTACATCCTGGTTGCTACCAAGTACCTCTCTTGTTGGCCTGTTGCTCAGGCTTGCAACAATAACTCAGCCATGACTGCAGCTTCTTTCATCTACAACAGCATTGTGACCCAGTTTGGCCCTCCAGCTACATTTTTATCTCATCAAAGATCCCACTTCAGAAATCGCATGGTAGCTGATCTGAAAAATAAGGTGAACACTGTCCACAAATTTTCCACTGTGTACAACCCTCGTTGTAATGGCCTCACTGAGAGATTCAACCGCACATTGTGTCATAAGTGACAAACTCCTACTGACCATGATTACTGAAAAGCCTCAACTATGGGATTTGAACCCTGAGACCCCGCGGGCCGCCAGCCCGCAAGACTGGCCGCCCGCAGATTTTTGGGCTCAAGCCAGAGCAGATCTTGACTTCAGAAATCCCCTTAAAGCTGGATGAATCAAAATCATCTACATCAATGACTCACACACTAAAGGTTCTTGTTAATGTAACTAATCAGCAGGCGGGCCCAGCCATAGAACCAAAAATAACTCAGGACTCCATGGGAAAGGAAATAAAGAAACTTCCCAATAAATGTGGGCCACCCAGAAATAACCAACCCCACAACCCAGCAAGGGAATTGGAGTATTTCCAGTTCAAACCAGCCAATGATTTAACTCCCGCAATGAATGCCACCAAATACAGGAAAGATCAGGTAAACAGTACCACCCGGGCCAGAGAAATTTGTAAAAGTTTTCCCATGACAGATGGGCATACTTATACCCTGGACTGCCAGGAAGATGCCCATCGCCATTCTTGCAATAAAGTGACATGAACCTTTGGTTTAACCAGTTTATTCCATATTTGATTTTAGTTCTATTTCATCTACAGTCTACCTCCCACAGTTCTGCACCCCATACCCTACAACCCCAAGAAGCTGCGGACCAACTGCCTGAGTTTTACTGTCCACCAGGAGCCTCCTACAGCCCCGTACATTTCACCGAGTACCCTCCCAATCCTGCGTATTTGGGGTTCACCCTAGAGGAAATCCTAATCTACAATCCAGAGGCAAGAACTAGAGAGACTGAAACCGTATTCAGGGAAGGCCACAAGATCACTATTCCTCCCCTGCTATTCCGCAACAAATACAACTACCTGCCTGTGTATTTGGTCCCCATGACTCCGCCTCTCACCCCGCGGCCCAAGCGCCCGCAAGAATCTGTTGCTGCCAATGAATCCACTTCCACTCAAATATTTGGGGTGATGTACATCACTCTTACTGGCTTGATAGATTCTATGGTACCCACCAGTGGACCTTGGGCCCTCCTGGGAAAATTGTTATCTTATATTGTAAAGTTAGCCCCAATCTTGTGGTGGGCCCTCTTTGCCGGGCCCGCGGGCCGTCCGCCCGCGAGTTCTCAGGAACCCCCCACAAGCTGGATCCCTGACACATTGGTAGAATGCCTTGAGAAGACCACCAAGGTCCATCCATCTACTTGGGAAGTCATGTTACCCTCAGTCCTCTGGAACTATTGCACTAAGGTCCACAACACTACCAAGATGACACCATTTGAAGCCATGTTTGGAACTAAACCCAACTAAGCCCGTGTCCTCAAGAAGGTGAACCAACACTGGACTCAAAAGACTGCGAGCAAACCCGCCACCAAGCCAAGAAGAACCTATCTGCCACTGCCACTAAGATTACAGCAGCCCAGCAGGGGATCAACCACTACGTACCCAAATTCAAGATTGGCCAACAAGTCTTAAAATTCAATAGTGCTTGAATACCACCCGCTCTAAGAAGTTCAAAGTTAAATGAAAGGGTCCTTACACCATTTACGCCATTGGACAACATCACAGCTACTTCCTTGAGAACTCTGCGGGATTCCAACACCCCCTCCCTGTCAGTAGCAGCTGCTTGAAGGCATACCAAGCTTAGAAGGAAAGAGGAAGTGTTGCGGTGAACGCATTCAAACGACCGTTATTCAAAATCCGCAAATCCCCAAATTTCCCTTTAAATAGTTGAATCACGCAAATAAAGTTTCATCTCTTGGTTGATTAATTATTACCAATTTTACATATTTGTTGTTCACACAACAACGGCTTGAGTTCCTTCAACTCGAGCCTTTTTCGGTAGAGAAATTTCGATATTGTATGGGCTTAAATTATCAGAAAGAGGCCATAAATCTTTCGATTTTTAAATCAGTCAGCCTGGGGCCGATTATAGAGTTAGTCATTTACATAGGATTTTAGTTTATACTGCTCGATTAAGAGAAGCTGAACCTTTTTATTTGAAAAGTAATAACATCCTTATATCTATACACAATTGTTAAATTCAAATTGTTATTACGTAAATAAAGGGTACTTTAATTATAATAATGGTATTAACATAGCTAGCTGTTTTTTTAAAAAATTACTGTCTTGAAAGTAGTTTCAGAATGCCGTTAACCTTGAGTTACCTTTAACATCACAGCTCTATATCATGTTTACCCTTTCGTTAATTCTAGTTATTAAGTCTTGGACAGTTAAATGCCAACTAGAAGGTTAGATTATTTTCAAATTATACTGAAGAGTTTTGAATAAAATTTCCTACCACATTTCAAATCTTGAGTCCCTTTTTTTGGCGCACCTTAAAAAGTTCGAGATTTACGATTCCCACTTGCAAGATGTTTAGTATTTTCGCTAGATTTTCTATTTCGCTACTCTACAGCAATATCTTCTTAAGATTACTATATTTTAACTGATTCTTATTGAAAATTAAATTCAGCTTTTCGTAATCAAGCTAAAGGCTTTTCTTTGAAGGCTTGGCTCAGTTTATACCTAAAGTATTTTATAAGAAAAATCAATCTGCTTTATATTATTTGATCATTTCTTCAACGAGACCACTATTGTTAAGGATATAATTTCTTATAGAAAATAGTAAAAATGTTTTAACAACCGTGTTGGGGTTTGTTTAGGCGGAGCTCTATTTACACCAAGGCAACTCTTAGTACATACAAGTTTTAATAAAAATGCTTTAACTAGGAGCATATATATCGTTATTTGTGAAACGAACTTGATAAACTTTAAATCAAGTAGTCCACAATAATTTTATTTTGGACCCTATATAGTATGTGAACATTGCCTTATGCTTTATTGATATTAGATCGCCAACCAAGAAATAAATGTCTAGCTCCAAGCAAAAATTATCTGAACAGGAGATCCTCTCCCAGTTTAATTCCTACAAGCAAGAATTGACAGCTTTATCCACGAAGATTGGAGAGCTTGAATCAGAGGCAGAAGAACACAAGTACGTAAATTAAAAATTACATATCTTAAATTTGATATAAGGCTTGTTATAGATACTATGAAGCCCTTAGATGTAACTAGAAAATGTTTCCGCTTGATTGGAGGTGTCCTAGTTGAAAGGACAGTCCAGGAAGTCCTTCCCGCACTTCAAACCAATGCAGATGGGGTAATAAGAAGCGCATATTTTAATGCCATACTTAGTATTCTAAATATCTTTAGATCCATAATGTGATGGAATCTCTCCTCAAAACCTACAAACAGAAGGATGAAGAATTCAAAGCATTTCAAAAAGAACATAACGTTAGAATTGCCCCTGCCCCTGGTTCCTAAGAGATGAACAACGTCTAAAGTGCAACTGATATTGACTAGCAATCATTTTTAAATTTAGCACATAACTGCTCAAAAGCACATTCAGTCTTAGTTTTGGTTATATTTTATCTAAGTTCAGACCTTCCTCAATATCATACAGTGTAATCCTTAAATCCGTTTAGATTTTTTATGAATATTGACATCAAAGCTAGCTCAACAGGTATGTGTAGTATTAGATAGTTCTAAAATAGCTATCAAATCTTAGCCTAACTTCATTTGCACTAGATTTCAATATCTGTGAGTTTAACAAAGTCACTTCAAATATTGATCAAGGCAAATCTATGATTTTAAACAGAATCAGACTTTTGATAAGTATGGATTTGCTTTATGTCTTATCCAGGCCACTAAATTTCATGTATATAATCCTGCTCAAAATAAACCTGAAATGTACCTTTTTTCCAGAGAAATTTGGACATATAATTTAGACATTTTAAAGAATGTAAATAGTGAGAAAGCTCACCCATAGCTCTAATGCTTTTTAGATCTTTGGGGGAAGAATATGGAAGAAAGGTAAATCTGAAAAGTAAGCCAAAGGCAACGGTTGATATGCCAAGCAGGAAAAGAAAAAATATTCTGGAAAATCTGGTTTCCCACTCGTAAAGCATTATAATTCACTCTTAAAATCTCTAAATTACCGATTGCTGATACAAATGTGTCAATATCTTTGGTTTAAGGTAGCTTATAATTTGAACCAAATTTACTCAACTTCCAACATGTAGGTACATAACAAGGCAGCAATAGCTCATGTGGTGGATGTCTATGAAGTATCTTTGCTAAGACAGTCTGAAAAAGAACAGATAAAGTGAGAGTAGTGAAATATGGTGATATCTAAATGAGTGGAGTACAATATAACACTACTTTATTGGTTTGGTTTTCTAAAGAGCTGATAGGCTAGGAAAAGACACTAAAATTTCTGAGTTTCATAGCCACCCAGATACCTTTATAGAGACTCATCAGTACCTCCCTTTAAACCCATTTTCTGCATCATATGCTTTTGTGTGACTCCTTTTGCTAGGCACCCTCTTAAGCAGGCCCTTGCATTTGGTTTAAATAAATATTTTAATGTCAAAACCGCAGGCTCAACCCGCCAGTAAGGTTCCAACCAAGCGGGTTTGTGACCCACAATCTGATTATCCGGTCACCCAAAGCCAGACTAGGAAGTCAACTTGGATTACCAAATCAATCAACATGAACAAATGATGATCCCTCACGGTGGATACCTCAATTTGGCGCTTGACTCATTAGCAGGATCAAGCCACCCCCTCTTTCATCCAGCCGTGTGATCACCAATCATGTTCCTGCTATCCATTGATTCACAATAGCTATATAATCACTATCTCACAATAAAGATTATTATCTATCTTCTAAATATTTTTCCCCTTGTAACTCTGCTAAAACAGCACAGTTACGACATTAACATATCCTATTTTCCACAAACATGTAAAATTCATCATTTTTATAACAGCAATCAGTATTTTTACCTAAGGAAAAAATGTTAGAAAAGATAAAGTTGAATCTGTATGAAAGGGCCTATAACTTAAACTGACTAGATTCCTCTCCAGAAAGGTTTTACCAGGATAATAAGCCTTTTAAAGCCAATAACAAGGCATTTCTAAAAGTAAATAACATACAGTGTACTATGTGCATACTATACAACATCAACTGACTAGATAACCACATCACTCTGCAAATAACAACAATAACTTTAAAATGTCATTATTAAGCTTAAACTATTATTAATCACATGGCTAGAGAACAAAGCCAACCATAAGTATCCATACATTTGGTACCTGCCTTATTTTCATCACCGTTGTTTCTGGGAACACAACTTCAGCATTGTAGCATCATTCTAGGATTTTTGGAATTTAAATTTTATTTTAAAAACTGAAATGATGTCAGAATTGTGTTCCTAGAAATAACAGTGTCAGAAATAAGGTGGGTACCATAAAAACAACTTGCTGCACTTAAGGAAGAACCAATCATATTCCTAAATACTCTGAGCTTTATACTTAACCATGCTAGGGATAAAATTTACAAAACAATCACATCTTCTTCCTCCTTTTTCAAACCATATCTTTTAAATCATATCTTAATTTAATTGCTAAGAAATCTCTGAAGCAGGCTTATCAATATAATGGTTCAGCATTGGTAGCAGTGTTTCCGTGCAGCTCTACACAAAGTACTCAGACAGAAAGTTTTTGCCTGTATTCTAAAGGAGCAGGTATATTATATTTTCTCTTTTCCTTGCTCACATGTCAAAATATTCAAACACTACATTGAAGATAAATATATTTCTGATAACATGATGTCATGATAAAGTAGAGTGAGAGCTTGTTGTAATCAATCAAATGAGGAATATACACCCAAATAATAATGACATTCCCAATGAGGAGGAGCCAGTGTGTATTTAATTGGAGATAATAACCTTTAAAGAGAGAGTATAACAAAGTGCAGCATATCACAATGCAGGGATAGAAAAGTAAGGCTTTGATTTGGCCCACAATCAAGAATTCAGCAGCATAGATATGTTCACACTCAATTTTGCAGATTCCAGGAATCATTTTAGCAGATGGAGGAAGATTTCCAGAATTTTAGAGTGGCAAAAAGGCAGAGTCTAAACATTGTGCTATTATAAATCTTTGAAAAGGTATTGGAATATGTGAATCATGAGAAATATGTTTGATTGAATGTAAAATATCAAACTACTGGTGTAGTTTGTGTGAAAATAGTGTCACTTAAAGCCTTTAGATGCATCTGGATGGGGTGACCTCCTTGTATTGGGTATTTAGTGAGCTTTCAGACACTATCAATAGTGGTTTTGTAAGCCGTTATCTGAATTTCTAGGAGGTCAGGGCTCAAGACTCAAGCCATTGTGAGAAGAAAAATTGGGCACAGGAAATCTGTGTGTAAAGTCACTTCCCCATTTGGCCTTAAATAGGACAAACTCCTGTGCCAAACAAAAAATTTCCTAAAAATCCTGCCAAGCCACTAAATTCCCAGGATGACTTAGTGCACACGGTTGAAAAGAAAATTTGTATTAGCATACCCCTCTCAAGCTTTTCCCCCTGCCCCACCCAGTCTGCCCAACAATGGAGAAACACTAATCAGTTTAGACTACTTATTAGCTGAGTGTCACCCACTCCTAAAGTCAATTCAGTGTAGCCAATCAGGGGCTGACACATCAGGTCTTTTATCCTGCCCAGAATTCAGCTCTCTGGATCTAACTACCCACACTATCATTCACAGCCAATCAGCTTCATTCCTGGAATTACTGTAAGGCTAGAGGGCTTGGGGTAAATTATTGTAGACTAAAGCCTTTGACCCAAGAATATTAATGTTTGTTAAATATAAAGAGGTAAGTAATGTTTGCAACAATAACTTCACTAAAGCTCCTAAGAGTTTTCAGGAAGTAAGGTATGAACTAAGGCGGTTGATCTAACCTAAGAAAATGAAATAAAGACCAATATTAATGACCAAAGATTGTGTCAAAAAATCAATTTCTAAGTCAGGGTAATGGTCAGCGCTAGCTGGCAGATTAAAGCTATCGACAATTAAGGTATGTGTTCCACTATAAAAGTTATCTAACTGATGAAAGATGTAAAGGGAATCATAGAACTAGAATTTAAAAGAAAAGAAGATGATAGGGAAAAATAGGATTATTCAAGAAAACACCAGCCACAAAATCTAACAAGTACCTGTTAGGGGCAATTCAAACAATCTCAACTTAAGTTGAGACTGGATAAAACATAAGCTTTTTATTCTAGCTTGGATTTTGAGATAACTTAAAGGGGATGAACAGTTAATCAAAACTGGTTAAGTGGCTTAAATTGATCAGAAGTACAGGGCACATGGTTGTTTGGGAGTTTAAACTTAAAAGGTTAAGTTCAGGTTAAAGGAAAGTGAAGAGAGTGCGGCAGTTGCATAAGATGCTAACCAAAAGTAGGGCAAAAGCAACAGGGAGCGGGAAAAACTTGGTCTGAAGTTGTTTACGTAAGACAAGCAAAAACAAAAGGTAAACAGTTTGGACTTGATTTAAAACTAACTTGAGCACTAGGTAACAGGTTCAAGAATTGTCTGGGACCAAGGATGAGTTTTGAAGCTTAGTTTAACCATTAATGTAGATTAAACTAAAGTCGTGTGAAAAGGGAAATGATTGAGAGGAGTTTGGAAAGATAGTTGTTGTCTTGTTGAAAGCCAAAGAGTATAAATTCAATGTTTAGGCAACATAGTAGCAGAGAAAATGAAAGGAGAATCCTTAAAATTACCCAAAAATTATCCAGCCCTCCTAATTCAGGTTAGAAATATTTTGTCTCTAGCCAACCAGGAGACCTCCTGCTCCTGGTGACTCACCTGCAAATAATACATTCTCTTAAATAACAATCAGGCCCATTTTGGGACCCTGATTGTCAATTCTGAATATCAAAGGATGATTTTTGCAAAACCAATTTTATTGTTAGGCCCCTTTAATTATTTGCCTTTCTCTAAACTTGTTAGTAAAATTTGAGCTCTTCTTACCTTCTCTTTATGCTCACTACTTTACTATAGCCTCCTGAATTCTCCTAAAGAAAGCATTAGTGTACAGTAACACTGGTTACCTGTTTAAGGTCCTGCTTTTGAGTTTGAATCTAAAATTAAGCTATTTATAGTTATAGCTTCTTACTTTAAGGTTGAAATCTTTAATTTTTGCTTTTGATTCAACTCTGCCTTCTATTGCTTAATCATTAAGAGCTCCTTCATAACTCTCACAATCTTTAAACTTAATTTTAAGTTCCAAAGCCTCTGATTTTCTTGTGAGTATCTTTTTTAAAAAAGATAACCCTTAAAACCCTGACAACACTACTCAAGGCTCCTAAATTTCCTGATGAGTTCAAAGATGTTGATTTCTGTAGTAAAGATTTTCATCCTTACTGTTGCCTTAGCTCTATCCCTTCTGCAAAGTGTCTCATCACACCTCTAGGTGAAGATCTCCTCATCTGTTTCTCTGTTAGGAAAAACTCAGAAAACTCTTGTATCTCTTTAATGACCTCACTGACAGGGCACATGCCCCTCCTTATTCCTGTAAACCCCTGTTTGAGTGACCATCCCAGTGCTGGACTGGTTGGCATCTTGGTGGTTTCAACCCCAAGTATATGAGCCCAACTTAGGGTATTTATCTCCTCTTTCACACTACGTCCCACTTGGACTCAATTTTCCTAGCCACCACCCACTTGTGATCAATTGTTAGACTTAAATCTAAAATTGTCACAAGCAGGCAGGGCTTCAGCGCCTGTTTTCCCAGGTAGCAGGGCTTCAGCCTAGCTACACCTGAAAAAATATGTTTGTGATACTAGAGGCCTTGAAGCTTCTTGCCTACAAAAAGATTTCATCTATCTTCCCCAGAGCTCCTGTATAGCTTTTGATCCTTAGTTAAAAGGATTGTGCACCCTCTATTTCCTATCATCCTCTTGATCAGTACTTGGTGCGGCTAGTTGTAACAGTTAGCCCCAGTTGCTATCTTTTTAGGTTTTTTAAATAAGGGTTTATATTGCTAGTTTGGTAGCTAGACTTGGTACTGATGATAGCATGTGTGTGACAGGGCTATGTGAGTTCCTGGCTTGGGGGTTATTTTCCTCCCACCCCTGCTGGTGCTGGGAAATTCTTGCCCTGGTAATCAGATGAGCTTTTATTCCATTTGGTTCTGAAAAATGGTGCTGAGCTTGGGCTAGCCCTGGCCAAGAAACCCAGAATGGTTGTTGACAGTTTTAGGCTAAGTTTTGAGCTGGCCTAATGCACTGAGAATAAAATAGGACACCTGAGACTAACCTTACCCTGTGGCCATCGGTGAAGACTCTTAGGGGGTTGGAAGTACCCATGATAGAGAGAATGCCTTCTGACTCACTTGTAAAACAACATATAACTTTGGGTGCGGAATAGACTCTTAGCAATGAGCTTGGTATGAAAAATAGCTGTGAAATTAGCACTGTATATCTTAAAGAAGGATCAAAATTTCTTTAAAGTTTATCAGGGTTTTGTTTTCTGTGTCTGGATGTTTAGTAATCTATAAGTGAAGCTCAATTTTTAAAGTTAATATCGGTTGATTTCAAACCAAGTATTTTGTGGTGACCAGTGATCTTTTTTGTTGTGTAGCATGAAAATAAAGTAGTTTCTCAAGCTATGGCACTAAGAAAAAATTGAGATTCAAGTGAAAACAGCTGAGATTTGAACGAAAACAACTTAGATGTAAACAAAATCTAATCCAATATATTTATATTGATGAACAATAGATCTGAGATCATTTCTATTTTGTTTACATCTGAGTTGTTTTTGTTTAAATCACATTGTCTTTGCTTATAGATGAGTTGATCTCACTTAGCGCCATAGCTTTGAAAACTACTGTATTACTTTTGAAAAATACCTATCTTAAACTCATCAGTGGTAAATTGTCTTCTGTAGGCTGCTGAGTTGGGCCAGATTTTCAAGGTACTTCCCTGTCAAGATGGACTATATAAGCAGTTGTTTATCAGTAGCTCATATCAGATATACAAGCAAAGTCATGCTTTTGATAAACTGACCATGTTTAGCACAGCTATATTGGTGTCTTAGCCAACTTATTTTAGAGTGGTATGCAGATTACGAGTAGGTATAAAGTTTAGATAGCTTGTTTAATTCCTATTTTTGGTGTATATCTGATATAAATAGCTATGCTTGGAAGAATTGGATAAACCAGTGGTGTGGAAATGAGTAAAGCAGATATCAAGATACACAGTTGGAAATGGGTAAGTTGCTCTACTTCAAGTTGGCATTGAGCCAGTCTAATATACTGTTGCCGATTTCTTCGGCGTGACTTACATGAACAAAGTGACCAGCTTTGGGGATATACTTTGAAATTAAATAAATGTGGCACAGATAGCCCTACCTGTACAACAAAGTTTTTTAAATACTCTGTGCCTGCTGTGATTTTAGACACGGAAAAATCCTCCTCTCCTGAAATCTATTGGAGTCAGTGTCACAATTGTTGGATAGACCTTACCAGCAGAACTGGCAAATGAAGCATCAAGTCGTTAGAGATTGAGGACGCAAATTGGCGATTGATTTCAAAGGTGCGGTACCAGTTTGTAGCTCCCCAAGTTCCAGTTTTCTTGAATTGTGACAACGTATAGTTTTTGATCTAAACTGCCTTAGATCGTGAAAATAAATGCTTATAAAAATTATTTATTTGGCCAGAATACGATACTAACACTGATATTTTATATTAAACGTTTTTGCAAGTTATGACGAAATAAAGCAGAAATTTTCAAAACTTAACATTTCGCTACTCAACGTTAATTGTAGGCCTTGGTTCTCTTCAAAAAAATTAAATTTTTATGTCCAAGTTACCTCATCATCGGGGGATACATACTTTTTCTCTGGGATGGCATTTACAAAGTCTATAAAATTTTCATGGGGTGGAACAGCCAAGCAGCTTTCTAGAGCTGAGGGGTATTTGTAACACCAAAACGAGTCTATAAAAACTTCCAGGTTCTCATCAAACTGGCGGCAATTTTCTTCTTTGGCCAAATTTAGCTGAACGTTTGTTAGCTTAACCTCTGGAAATTAAAACCTGGTATCCTAAAACCGGAAACTTTTCAATCAGACTTTTGGGATGGGTGGGTTCTGGGAAGTACCCTGAAGAAATACTTATCATGGCTCGTACTAAGTTGGGGCGAGTACGTGCTAGGTGAAAGCCAACGTGGTTTCCCCAGTTATGCCCGACGATGACCACTGAATCAAACCCAAGATGCTGAATCAAGAGTTCAAGATCCAGGCTTACACTCTCGAATGAGTATCTATTTAAATCCCGAGGAGCATCAGTGGAACCAACGCCAACAAGATCAATGGCTAAGGAGGTAAATTCGGTAGATGTTCTAAAAACATTTAGCATCCTTTTCCAAGAATACCAAGTCTGTTTTACTAAGCAAATGAACAACTGATATTTTACCTCTGGAAACCCATGGAGAAAAAGGCAAAGTATACTATCTTTGCACCTCTTGGTCATAACATAATCTAGTAGCACATGAATTCAAAGAATTAAAATTGAAATACGGTAGTTTAGATCATTAAGAGTGAGATGAGAATATTCGAATTCAGCTTCCTCTATAGGGGACGCTTTAACTCCTAGTCTATGCGCCGAAGAGAGATTATTCATGATCACAGATATAAATCAACGGCGCCTTTATAAATATGGATACTTTTATACATGAGGCCATATGTAATGATATTATGCCAAATGTAGACATTAATTGCATCCTGGTTTATTGCTTTATAAGATGACTAGTCTGACAAAGGAAGGCATAAGGGGCAACTTAGACTTCTCCTGAAGAAGGCTAAATTTGTTTATGGAGAACCATCTCCTTAAAAGGGTTAGGGTGGCGATTAGGGCTCTTGATTCCCATTCAAACCCTTTAAATTCCAAATCAAACTATAAAATAATGAATCAAGAGCCTGTGGCGATAAATTAGTAAACCAAAGGCTATTTGTTCCGCCAGTGGGGATATCAGATTTGCCGCTAAATAGACTTCAGAGTGCGCTTTAATACCACTAGAATAGATTGCGGCGGTGCAAAGAATCAATACACGGAAAATTATTGCGCGCACTGGAGACGCGTCCTAGCCGCTCGCTCATACGCGTTAAATCTGCACCATCCTACCAGCAATTTAAGCGTTAAAATTTCCAAATGTGTTAATAATCAGGTAAGGTTAATCTATATTTAAGATGTGCAGTGCGGAATATATCGATAAGATTTCTTGATCATTTAACAACATTTAAGGCTATTGCTAAGACAACAAACAGATATATGTCATTCCAGGATCGCCAAAAGGACTAGGCTTAATAAGCCGCAATGTAAATTATTTCTGTTGGGAGGCAAATCGATGGATGCTTCTTAAGGCGGATTTGCCTGAGGATTCATATCTGCATCTCTTGACCGCTAAACGGCCTGGTATTGACATTACAAACCGATATATTTTCCCACTTTACCACAACACACTACTTTTAAAGTACATTTAAACCCGTCTAACTCGGCCTCCAGTTTGCTTCAACTTTATATTATGCCACCTTATTTTCTACACAGTGATTTCCGCCATTTTTACTATGAAGAATGGTGGAAATCACTGTGTGGAAAATAAAGTGATATGATGTAAAGTTGGCCCTTCAGTTTTTGTAACCTCCCAAGAAAATTTTCTAAAAATTACCTCCATCCTGATTAAAAAGAAGTAATGTAGTTCACAGCCCTTTATTCCTTTCCTACCCCACTAGAGATCCTTGGAAATTTTCCCCATGTTGAAACAGCGGGGTTGACCCCCTGGAAAAGTTCTGCACAAGAGACTCTGTGCCATTCAAACGGACTTTCCCACGACTTGAAGCCAAATGCAGAAGCCACCTCAGGTTTCCAAACAAGGAAAAATGACCCAGTGACAATCTCTACTTAGTGTACAGCTTGATTTGGCACTTGATTCATTATAAGGTTTATGTCAGGATTCAGCTTTTATCTGTTATTATTTTGCAGAAATCATTTATTGGGTTACACACAATTTTCAAACAATCCTATACATTTTTTCCCTGGAAAATACAGTGGCCCAAAAAAATACCCAGCCAGCAACATTTTAAAGAAAAAAAGTAAATTTCAATAAATGAAGTTTGCTATAAAAAGTATGAGCAGATGCACCACAGATTTTTACACAAGTATGGTATATAAAAACGCAAAAACAAATAAATAGGAAGAAAATTTTAAAGAAATTCAAAAAAAATTAATAATAAGAGCTGCGCCTTTAAGTAGATTAAAGCACATAAAATGAATATGAGACAGCACCTCTTATTCAAACTTACATAGATTATAAAATTGGGGTTAGAGAATCTTTTGCACAGAAAACATGGTTAAAACAAGAGAAATACCAGAGTTTATTTGTGGTCAAGTTGTACAAGCTAAGGAAATGGGGTTATCCTATAGAAAGATAGCCAAGGAACTCAAGATTGGTAAATAAACTGCCTGAGAAATTTACCTCAAGTTCCAGGAAACTAACTCAGTGAAAAATTGCCTGAGATCAGGCCGTCCTAAAAAAAACTACTGCTCAAGATGATCGGTCTATTGTCAGAATAGTTAAGCAAAATCAATTTATAACTGCCACTCAAATTAAGGAGACTATCAGAAATACCTTGGAAAATGATGCCTCTGAGGCCACTGTTTGCAATAGACTCCATGAACTGGGGTACTATGGCCATGTTGCAAGAAAAAAACCTCTTATAAGTCTAAAGAATAAAGCCAAAAGATTGGCCTTTGCTCATAAGTATGTTAACTATCCTGTATCCTTTTGGGAAAAGGTGATTTGGTCTGATGAGACTAAAGTTCAGCTCTGTGGATCTTAGAGACGTCAAACTGTCTATCGCAAAGCTGATGAAGCTTACAAAATTGAGTGCTTAAAACCCACTGTTAAAAATGGACACCAGGGTGTCATGTTTTGGGGCTGTTTCACAGCCAACACAAGAGGGGCAATCCAGCCAATCAGTGAGAAGGTAAATGATGATGTTTACAGAAGAATCCTTGATTGGAATCTCCATCCATTTATGAAGGATCTGCAAGAACCGGCCAGTTACATCTTCATGCAAGATAATGCTCCTATCCACAAATCCAAGAAAGCCTTAAAATACTTGGATGATAAACAGATTGTTTGTTTGGATTGGCCTCCTCAAAGCCCAGATTTAAATCCCATTGAACATCTTTGGGATGTTGTCAAATCCAATTTGGCAAAAGCCTCTAAACAATACATTATGGATCTTAAATTTGGAGTGGCAAAAGCATGGGAAGAAATTCCTATGGAAACTTTAAAAAACCTAGTCCATTCTATGCCCAGAAGACTTGCTGCTGTGATTGAAGCCAAAGGTTGGCCTACAAAGTACTAAGTCCATAGTATATTCAGCTTTGAAATCTATTATTATTTTATATTAAATATTCATATTTTTGAATTCTTTTTATTTTTTCTTCCTATTTATTTATTTTTGCGTTTTTATATACCATACTTGTGTAAAAATCCGCGGTGCATCTGCTCATACTTTTTATAGCAAACTTCATTTATTGAAATTTACTTTTTTTTCTTTAAAATGTTGCTGGACGGGTATTTTTTTGGGCCACTGTATTTCCTTTCTTGATATTGTCCCCTAAATACTTAAATTTTAAGTTTGTATTTGGTTTTATAAAGCTTACCTATCTTTTACTATGGTTTCAAACCCAAAACCTTTTGCTTGAAGTTAGTTTCAGCACTCTGAAACAGCTTACATTTTTGCTTTACGCCAGCTTGGCTCAGACTTGATTTTCCGCTTCTTCCAGTATTCTCACTTAATCCTAAGCATACTTTTATCTGCTCTAGCTTGTTTTTTCTCCTGGTTTGTTCTTTAACTTTATTAAGTTAAAGAATTGATGTTTTTCACAACACACCTCAAATTTAACCATACCTTCCACTAACCAAGTTTGGTTACTTCCTTGCTCTCATTTCTATACCTTGCAAAACTTAAGTGAATATTGCAACTGAGATTCCATCCTCACCTGCTAACATGTCTCACAATACACTGGGTGCTTGATAAGTCGCCCCATGACATGTCTAACAGCATGAATCAATCAGATGGCAATGTTAAATTACAGACACTATTTCCTAATTAGAAGCACTACCAATTTGACATGCTGATCTTTGCACAAGTTATTCCACAGTCTCAAACCTTATATGAAACCTGCCACCATGCCACCCCCTGGTAGACTTGTGGCTTTTCCTGTATAGTATGTTAGTCACAATAACAACCAATAAACCTTACCTTATTATTCTTATTATTGTCCTTTTTTGACTGTTGTCTTTCCCAATCAAATACTTAACTATTATTGGTTTAGTTGCAAAAGTGGTAGCAGAAGGAGGTTGAAAACCTACATATAAGAAAATTTTCCAAAGAAAGAACATAGTGTTGTAACTGTGCAGTTTTAGCAGAGTTACAAGGGGGAAAATGTTTAGAAGATAGATAATAATCTTTATTGTGAGATAGTGATTATATAGCTATTATGAATCAATGGATAGCAGGAACATGATTGGTGATCACACGGCTGGATGGAAGAGGGGGCGGCTTGATCCTGCTAATGAGTCAAGCGCCAAATCAAGGTATCCACCATGAGGGATCATCATTTGTTCATGTTGATTGATTTGGTAATCCGAGTTGACTTCCTAGTCTGGCTTCAAGTGACCGGGTAATCGGATTGCAGGTCACAAATCTGCTTGGTTGGAACCTTGCTGGTGGGTCAAGCCTGCGGTTTTGACACCCCCCGGCTGAAAGTTGGCCTCCTCAGGAGGCAGGTTGTCAGGGAGGTCATCAGGAGCCCGGGCGCCATATTGAACCAGTTGTTGTTTGGTGGCAGGCAGGGCAGTTTCTCGTTGTTTCTGTCTTGCTTTGCAAGGTTGTAGGCAGTTGTGGTGTAATGTCTTGTCTTGCTTGCATTTCCCGAGCCCTTGCACAAGGTAAGTATTATTGTCATTTACCTTTAGGATAATTGCTGGCCCTACTTTTTTGGGTTGTAGTTTGCTTTTGTCAACATTCATGACCCAGACTTTGTCCCCGACTTCATGTTTCTGGCAGATGGAAATGAAGGTCTTTTGTAAGTGTTCTTTTTCTTTGGTTGCTTGTTTGCTGTTGGACTCTATTACTTGAAGATCAGAGCAAGGGGGGACTTGACTTGGAATTTCCAGTTTGGGTCCTGTCAATGCTTGAATGATATTAGGCTGGTTGATATATACCAGTTCAAACGGGCTTTTTCCAGTGGATCTGTTCACTTGGGTTTGGCACACAAGTAATGCAGTCAATAGCTGCTTATACCAGTCTTCAGGTCTCCCGGCGGTGAGTTTGGCTAGGGCTTGCACAAGGCTACCATTAAGCCGCTCTATGCGTCCATTGGCCTGTGGATGGTATAGTGTTGTGACGGTGTGTTTGACCCCATTTTTGGCAAGGTACACATTGGTGTTTTTGGAGGTCACTTCTTTGCCCCCATCAGTTATCAGGAGTTCTGGCTTTCCAAACCTACTGATTATTTCTTTGCCAATAAATTGTTGGACGTCATTACCGGTGTGTGTTTTCACTGCTTGGGCTACTGGCCACCTTGTCGCAAAATCAATGGCTGTGATGATGTATTTTTTATTGTTGTGTTTCCCTAGCATGAGGCTCACAATGTCCAGAGCCCATACCTTGAACGGTAGTTGGGTTTGAATGGGGAGTACAGATTTAGGCGGGGTTTTGCTTTTGGTCAACTTTTTGCAGACCTCACACTGTTCTAGCACTTCCTGGACATTGCAGTATAAGGTTGGCCACCAGGCTTTATGTTTTAGGAATTCATATAGATTTTGGCTCTTAGTATGTCCAAGATCTCTGTGGTAGTAAAGAATGGTATCAACTCATTGATGTGTGGGAATGTAGGGAATGGTTGTTCCATCCAACATCTTTCTGTGAAGAGTCCCGTATACGTCAGCAAAGAGGTGCTCATTCTTGATGACCGTTTCTTTGGTGATATCGGTTGTTCCTGCGGGGAACCCTTTGTCTTTTGTACGGAGCACTAGGAGAGGCCAGTCTGGGTTGAGCCCATTTTTATCCCTAGAAGCGCGGACATTCAGGCGGGACAGGGCGTCTGCCATGGCGAGTTCAGCCCCGGGCTTATATTGGATGAGCATGTTAAACCTTTCTAGGATTTCTATCCACCACACTTGGCGGTGTGAAAGGTTTGCCTGTGTCTTGAAATAGATGAGCGACTTGTGATTGGTTAGTGCTGTGAATTCTTCTTGTTTTCTAGATAACATTGCCACTTGACTAGGCAGTGCATAATAGCCAACAGTTCCTTGTTGTGGATAGGGTATTGAAACTTGCCATCTGTCAGTTTTTGCAATTCATAGACTACGGGCAGGAATCCACCGTCACTATTCTTAATTTGTAGTACTCCCCCAATGGATGCATCTGAAGTGTCGGTTTCCATCTGATACTCTCCGTCTCGTTTGGGGTATTTTAAGATGAGCGCTGTTGTGAGCTTTTCCTTGAGACGTCTGAAACAGAGGTCATGTTGGGGGGTCCATACAAACTTGGACTTGGCACCTGTTATGGCAGACAAGGGGGCGGTCAAGACGCCACAGTTGGGTATGAAGCGTTGTACATAGGCCACCATTCCCAAGAAAGTGTGTAGTTCTGACTTGTCCTTTGGAGGTGGCATTTTGAAGATGGCTTGTATCTTTTATGACTGTTGGGTTTGATGCCATCCTTTGAGACTATGTGTCCCAAGAAGGGTAGTTGCTCTCAGAAGAACTGGCATTTAGAGGGCTTGGCCAGCAGTTTGTGTTGTGCCAGGGTCGCAAAGACTTCCTCCAGGTCCTTGTGATGCTGTTCCACTGAGGGGCTGTAGACAATGATATTGTCCAGGTACACGAGGGCGTGTTTGCCTATGTGTGGCGCAAACACTTTGTTCATGAAGGTTACAAAGGTGGACAGGGCATTGGTCATGCCAAAGTTGAGTACCACACATTTGTAGGAGCCGTACTTAGTGCAGAAGGCTGTCTTGGGGATGTCTTCCTCTTTGATGCAGATCTGGTTGTAGCCTGCAGTTAGATCAATCTTGGAGAATCCAGAGGCTCCTCCCAAGGTGTCAAAGAGATTGTCAATTAGTGGTAAGGGGTAAAAATTCTTGATGGTGACTTTTTTCAGGGCGCGGTAGTCCGTGACCAGGCGTAAGGTACTGTTCTTTTTGGCCACAAAGAATACAGCGGCCCCAAAGGGAGAAAGTGAGGGGCAGATAAGTCCTTTTTCCAGTGCTTCCTTGAGATAGGCACGCAGGGCGTTGTCCTTGTTTGGGGTTAGTCAATAGATGGAACGTGCCTTGGGTACGGCCCCCTTGAGTTGGATAGAGTGTTGGATGTGTTTCTCAGGGGGTAGCCCAGGTAACGCCTCCTTAAAGATTTCTGGGTGACGGGCCACAATGTTACAGTCTTGCGGCGTGGAGGTGTCCTGGTAGTCCTTGAAGTGTATGATTTCATACTGACAGGAGTCCCAGTCAATAGCTTTCAGGTTTCCTTCTCATCCAAAGTCTCTGTGATGCATACAAAGACGTGGTCTTGTAGGAGTTGGTCTACAGAGTCTGGGTAGATTTGGTGGTTGACACCTTTGCGCTTGATGGTCAGCACTGAGGTCGCCCAGTCCACGTGAGGGTTGTTTCTCTGTAACCAGTCTAGTCCCAGTACAATGTCAAACTTAGGGAAGTCAATGATGGGACCTTAGATGGTGGAGTGGAGGTTCTCGAGCATGACGGAGAAGGGGCAGTTTCCTTTGTCACAGCAATGTGATGTTCATCAGCCAGGACCACATTTTTAATCCACAAAGGATTAGTGGCCAGCTTGAATTTGTTCACAAAGCTGCTGTTGACTAAAGTTAAATCTGCACCCAAGTTCAATAGTGCTGAGCCTGTGTAACTGCAAAAGCGGAAAGGGTAAGACATCAATTTATTGGGATGTCTGGCGATGATGAACAGTACCAGGTCTTCTGAGGGAACTTGGATCATTGGACATTGGTCCACGTCCTCAGGTTGGTATTCATTGTTGTGCAAGTCAGGGGTTGCGTGGGGAGAGCTTGGCTTGCTTAGTGCTCTCCCTGGCTTTTCCCTCATCTTGGTTGCCTTGGGTGGTGGTGACACAGAAATGGGTACAATTTGATTGGCCGTTATTCCCATTCCCATTCTAACCCATGGGTTTTTGATTGTTGTTGTTGCCGTTACCTCCAGGAGGTGGTTGCAAGGAGCACCCACTTGAATGTGAGTCCTTGGGTCTCTCTTGTTTCCCAGTCTGTGCCTTGTGCAGAGCGTTGGAGGTTTGTTCCGCTTTTTCTGCTTCATGGTACAGGCTTTGCAGGTTGGTAACTTGGTCCAGGTTCACATGTCTCATCACGTGCGGCTTGAGAGCGCTGTAGTACATGAGGTGTGTTGCTGGGGTGTCAAAGGCCATGTTGGATGGGGCGCGGAGACAGAGTTCCTTGTAGGTGCAGGTGAGTTCCTTCACAGTGTCTGTCTGAGTCAGGTTCTTTACTTGGTGTATGATCATGAGCGCTGTATCCTTGAGCACAAACCTTGCCAAGAAGTCCTGTTTGAAGGTGTCCCAGTTTTTGTCTGTGTGCTCTTTGTACCACTTGTCACACCAGGTGCCAGCGTCATGGGTCAGACAAATGGAAATCTCCGCAATCCAAAACCGCTGTGGGCACTCCATCTGAGCCAACTTGCTTTGGGCGGACTGGATCCATGTGGCAGCATTGTTGTTGTTGGCCCCTGCAAAGGGTTCCAAGGCGGCGCTGCAAAGTCTTTGTGCAACATAGGCAGGCATGGTGGTCTTGTCAGCTGGTTGTGGCATTGATGAGGTTGCCTGAAAGAACCCTAGGGCGGACAGGGCGTTGAAGGCGGGTAGCGGGATCACCGTGTTTTGGTAGAGAACAAAGCCATCAGGTATCCTGGTACCAGGAGTATACAGCGTCCAGTCGGGCGGGAGGCCAGACATAATTCTGTTGAGGGTTTGTTGGCCACGGCGTGTGCGGGCAACAGGCAGAATTTTTCAAGATAAGGTAGGATGGAGAACCTACCTGTGCTACCAATGTCGTAACTGTGCTGTTTTAGAAGAGTTACAAGGGGAAAAATATTTAGAGGATAGATAATAATCTTTATTGTGAGATAGTGATTATATAGCTATTGTGAATCAATGGATAGCAGAAACATGATTGGTGATCACACAGCTGGATGGAAGAGGGGGTGGCTTGATCCTGCTAATGAGTCAAGCGCCAAATCAAGGTATCCACTGTGAGGGATCATTTTTTGTTCATGTTGATTGATTTGGTAATTCAAGTTGACTTCCTAGTCTGGCTTTGGGTGACCGGGTAATCAGATTGCGGGTCACAAACCCACTTGGTTGGAACCTTGCTGGCGGGTTGAGCCTGCAGTTTCAACAATATTAAAGGCTGTATGGCTACTCCACATCAAGGAACCTTCCTCTCTATCCCTGATGGGGACATTCCTGAGGGATACATTATATATCAAGACCACTTGATACTCACAAGCATTTATAACCATCTCTGCCTGGGGCAACACAAAACCAGTGTCACACTGTCTGTCAGGGATCCACTCATTGGGAAGTCTTTCTCCAATTGATTGAAGTAGAGCTCCCAAGTTGAATTTGATCAGATTGGAACCTACTGGAATCCCTATCATTAACATGTGTAGAAGGTGACTAAATAGGCGGAATCTTCCCAAGAAGGGAGTGAAGTGATTGAGGAAATAATAGACACTGATGTACCCCAAGACCAACCAGGGGGCCTTGGGGTAAATGATAGGTGAGAATCAAGCTTTTTCAACGTAAGGTGCATGTTGTTGACGCGGACCAAAACAATACCAAATTGAGTCTTCATATTTGTCAGTAGGAGTTGGTTTGGGGTTTTCAAAGTTGACATTTGCTTGCCCATAACTGATTAACACACAAAAAGTTCATACAAGGAAGATGAATTTCATGATGTTGGGGGGAATCATTTAGAATCTACTAATCAAGTGTTTTAGAGTTGAAAATATAGATTTATTGATTAATAGGAATAAAAGAAATTGTTGGGGCAATTTGGAAGGGAAGATTTTGCCAGTTTAAATACTGAGCTCAAGTGATCAAGGGAACATTGTGGTTACCAGGTGGTCCTGCAAGAGTGATCTGAGAAATATTGCCTTGCAGAGCTGCAGCAGGCTGCAGCCTGCAATGCAAGAAGAGGCAGGTTGGAGTATTGCATTGCAATATTGTGCTTTACTATGGTTGGGGATGCTTTCTGGGGTTGGATGTGAGGTACTGTCAGGAAGCCAGTCATAGGTAGAGGCATTGGGCGGCTTGGGGTGAGGTGCAGCCAAGCCAGTGGGTAAGGCCCATCATAGAATGAGTGCTAATTTGATAATGTAAGATACAGATTACCAGAGCAAGGACCAGGGTCCGGAGTTGGGGACCATGGAATCCACCAATCCTGTCAAAGTAATGTAGAGTACTCCAAACATTTGGGTAGAGGCGGTCTTGGCTGCGGTGGTAGGTTCTAGTGGGCGGTCTGGTCTTGGGGTTAATGGTGAAGTCATGGGAACAAAGTACACTGGTAGGTAGTTATACTTGTCTTTGAACAATAAGGGCGGTATCTTGACCCTCTTTCCTTTGTGTCCTATGTACTCAGTACTTCTAGTCCTTGTTAAAGGGTCAGCAATGAGGATGGTTTCCAAGCCGTACTCTGAATAGGCCAGGTTGGGGGGGGGGGTACTCGGTAAAGTGCACAGGTTCAAAGGGGACTCCCGGGGGACAGTATAATGCCTGAGGCAATTTGGCAGATTGGTCTTGGGAGGGGGCGGCGGCCTGGTAGTCTACTTGACCAGAATTAAGATGGAAGATCACTAAGACTAGATAGGGTAGAATTTGTTCAAACCAAAGGTTCATAAACTTTATTATCAAAAATGACAATGTGGTCATCACCGCACCACCAGCGTTTTTATACCATGTGAACTTGCTTCTTTGCCTTTTGCAGGCTTTGGGTCCATGGGTGGTTAGCCGGTAGGGCATGGATCTTGGCTTGGGGTCTGGAGGATATTGTGTCCTGGTCAGGCACACTCTGGCAAACAGGAATGCTTAATTTTGCCGCTTTGGTTCACCATGTCACCTGAGCGGCCTAATTGCATTCCCCTTTCTGGACTAGGAACCAGCAGCAGTGGGTGCTTATTGGCAGGGCTAATAGTGGGTCTGGTCCAAGCCATGGCTTCTGCGTAGGTCTGGGCCCTTAGTGGCACCAGTTTGGTGGGTCTTGGCTAGAATGGCTCTGGGGAACAGAAGTGACAGTGCTTTGTTTCACTGTTGTTGTTCATCACGTCACCTGAGCTGGCCAATTGCAATACTTTTTTTGGACTGGCAACAGCTGGTGTTTGTTGGGAGGGCTAGTGATGGTTCTTTCCCCAGCCTCCTTTAGGAAGACCACATCACCTGTGTAGGCATGGGTCTTCAGTGGTGCCGGTTCAGTGGCAATCTGGCAATCATTCAGGGAATCTTCAGTATTAGACCGGCGGGCCGCGGAGTAATTCAGCAATTTGAGTCTGTGACTTATTGGATTGGCGGGTCCTGGACCGTCCTGTGGGGTCCAATCCGCCTTCAGGGGACTGGGGTTCAACTCTTGGGGTTTCAATACAAGGTTTGAAATGGCATTCATGACAGGTACTTCTCTGGCTTGGTTGGTTGGTTTGTTGTCTTTGATTGGCCTCCCAGGTCCCCACATATCTGTTTTGGATGATCTCCGCATTTAATTTCAACTTGATTGATTGGTTTATATTGACTGGAGCTAATTTTATATGCTGAATCTGTGTTTATGTTGTTGTTATTATTGTCTGAAGCCTTGGAATTCAAAATTGAAGTAGAATTTATGTGTTGATTACTGTTTTTACACTTGCTTTCAATTTCACATTTGGAATTGATTAATAAACATTCATTAATCAATTTTGAATGTGTTTTTGCATTGATTAAATTAATGGATTTGGTTTCTACTTTGTTTTCTAAATTAGCATTAAAAAATGCAGCTTCTGGTTTGTCAATTATTTTAAAACAATTTAAGTCTGTTTCCAAATGTGTGTTAGGGATGGAATTCCTTACACTAGCCTCCCCCTAAGGCCCCATCTCCTCCTCTTGCCTGGTGGTACTAGTCAACTAGGTCCCGGCAGTTGGTTAAATTGTCAATGGGTTCCCAGCTGTTTGATTCCATACCATAGCTACCCATTTGATCAAGTAGTGTGGCTGATTACAAATCATTTGTTCATCAATGATTTCTTCCACCTCCCATTCAGGAAGATGATTCATTACCAGAGATGGGGGGGTTTCATTTGGCCTGAGTGAGATTTTAAGGAGATCCGTGGTAGCAACTGAGAAGGCTGACATGGAAAACGTCATGGGCTGTGGATCCTTCCGGCAGGCAGACTTGGTATGTCAGGGGGAAATCTTTTGTATTACTTCCAAGTGGCCTATCTTCTTGGGTCCCAATTTTTGACATGGCCCTTTGATGTGTAGGTTGCGAGCGTCTAGGAACACCAGGGATCTGGGGGAGTATTTATCAGGCTCTCTGTGGTGTCTGTCAGCAAACTTCTTATATGAATGAATGGATATATTTAGTGTTTCCTTAAGTTTGGCTTGAATTGTGGAGAGGTCATTTAGATGCTTGTTGACTTGTGGAACTGGGGTTGTCTCTGCTTGAGAAGGGATTTCTTCTGGGTCATATCCATAGTTTGCCTTAAAGGGGGACATCCCAATGAATATGTGATGGCTGGTGTTATAGGCTAATTGAGCTACTGGTAGGAGCTCAGAACAGTTATTCTGTTGGGCGTTGACGTAGTTCTGTAAATAAGCCTCCAATACCTGATTAACTCTTTCAGTCTGTCTGTCAGTCTGGGGGTGAAATGAGGTGGAGAGGTTGGTCTTGACTCCCAACCCTTTCATCAGGCTAGACCAAAACTTGGAGGTGAACTGGGTTCCTTGGTCAGAGACAATGTCATTCGGAATTCCATGGTGGGCAAAAACGTTCTTGAGGAGCATCTGGGTGGTCTCTTCTGCGGAAGCAGTGGAGAAGGGGATGGGGATACCATACTTGGTTAGGCAGTCCACCACTACTAGGATTCCTGTATTTCCCTGACTCTTGGGTAGTTCCACAATAAAGTCCATTGATATGGAAGACCATGGTTGGGAAGGGATTGGTAAGGATTGCAGGAATCCTTGAGGCTTTTGGCAGGAGGTTTTGTTCTGACAGCACTCAAGGCACTTGATTATGTAGCTTCCCACCGACTTCTTCATTGAGGGCCACCAGTATTGTTGGGAAATCCTTTTGACGGTCTTGGTAATACCCCCATGGCCTGATAGAGGAGTGTCATGGAAGGCTTGGATAATCCAATTCCTAAGAGGTATTTGGGGAACAAACAGGGAGTTGTCATGGAACCAGATGTTGTTTCTTATTTCCAGATCTGCGGTGCTAGTTGGAGGATTCAGAAGTTGTTCCTCTTGGATCTCTTTATCCAGGTCAGTTTACAAGGAAGCGGTAGCAATGAGGTTCAGGAATTGGGAGGGTTCCAACACTTGTTGGATGTTGTGTGCGTGGTAGGAGGTATCAGGGTCGTCAAGGTCTTCTCTGTGGCTAATGGCGTCAGGGACAATATTCTTCTTACCAGGAGTGTATTTAATTTGGAAGTCGTATGTCATTAGGTTAATAGCCCAATGGGCCAAGCGGGGGCAAACCTTGCGTTTTCCTGTGAAGTATAAGAGGTTTTTATGGTCTGTGCAAATGTGGACTGTGTGTTTACTTCCCTGTAGATATCTTCTCTAGTGGTCCAAGGCGCGTACCATGGCATATAATTCCTTTTTGTAGACATGATAATTGCGCTCCCTGTCCAAGAGCTTGTAGGAGTAGAACACAACAGGGTGAAGTTCTCCATCCTCCCCAAGCTGGAGCAGCACCACCCCCAGCAAAAAGTCCAAGGCATCTGTATCCAGAAAAAATTGACACTCTGGGTCCGGGTGTAGAAGGACAGGGGCAGAAGAGAAGGCGTGTTTCAAGGCTTTGAAGGCAGACTGAGCTTCAGGATTCCAAGTGAAGGGTACTTTGTACGAGGTGAGTTGTGTGAGAGGTAAGGCAATAGCTGAGAAATCTTTGATGAATTTACAACAGAAATTAGCTAGTTCCAGAAACCCACAAAGCTTGGTGCGGGAGGTAGGGACAGACCAATATACCATGGCTTGGACCTTGGATGGGGCAACTGCAAAGCCTCCTTCTAAGATATTGTAGCCAAGGAACTCAATTTCTTTCTTGTAGAATTCACATTTTTCCAGCTTACAGAACAAGCAAGCTTTGATTAAGGGCTGAAGGACTTCTCAAAGATGGATGAGGTGAGAGTCCTGGTCCTTAGAGTAGATGAGGATATTGTCCAGGTATACTACTGCGCAAGTATCCAGAAAAGGGAAGAGGACTTCATTCATGAGCCCCTGGAAGGCTGCTGGGGTGTTACTTAGACCAAAGGGCATTACCAGGTATTCATATAAACCAAACAGGGTTCTCACAGCAGTCTTCCATTCATGGCCTTCTGCTATACAGATTTGATGGTAGGCGTTCCAAAGGTCAAGTTTGGAGAAAACCTTTGCCCCTGTTAGTTGATTGGTGAGGGTTTCAAAAGAGGGAATAGGATTTTGATTCTTGATTGTGATGCTGTTGAGATTTGAATAATCCACCACAGGTCTTAGGGATCCATCTGATTTACCCACAAAAAACATAGGAGACAAGCAGGGGGAGTTTGAGTGACGCATGAATCCTTTTGCTGCATTTTTGTCTAGGTGTCATGAATGACATTTCAATACTTGTATTGAAAACCCAAGAGTTGAACACCAGTCCCCAGAAAACAGATCAAACCCTCCAGACTAGTCCAGGACCCGCCAATCTGTTAAATCACAGACTCAAATTGGTAAATTACTCCGCGTTCCACCGGCCTACTACAGAGGACCTTATTACTTGAGTCACGCAAAGTGGACAAGAACCCGCCCACTTGCTAAATTGCATACCCAAGTAAACAAGTTACTCTGAGACTCGTCAGTCTCCCAAGGACAATTCCTCAAATGGTCATCAGATTGAAACTAACCTTGAGCCACCAAAGACCTGAACCTATGCAGAGGTTGCAGCTTGCCTTAAGGAGGTTAAAACAAAATCTATTTTTAACTTTGCCAATGACCACCAGCAACTGCTAGTCTTCCACCCAGAAGGAGTAGTACAATTGGACTACTCAGGTGAAATAGTGAACAGTGGCGGCGGAACAAAGCATTGTCATTCCTATTTGCCAGAGCAGGCACAACCTGGATCTGCTGCCCTTGAGACCCCAAGCCAAGACCCACGTACTGCCAGTGCCTTGTCTGCAAACCTGAACCCTGCAAAAATTGAAGAAGCAAAGTCCCAGGGTATAAAAACCCTGGCGGTACGGTGAAGACCCCCTTGTCATTTTTGATAATAAAGTTTTATGAACCTTTGGTTCAAACAAATTCTAACATATCTAGTCTTAGTGATCTTCCATCTTAATTCCGGCCAAGTAGACAACCAGGCCACCGCCCTTTCCAGAGACTAACCTGCCAAATCTCCCCAGGCACCATACTGCCCCCGGGAGCTCCCTTTGGACCTGTGCACTTTACCAAGTACCCCCCAACCCGGCCTATTCAGAGTACAACTTGGAAACCATTCTCATTGCCAACCCTTTGGCAAGGACTAGAAGGACCAAATACATAGGACGTAAAGGAAAGAGAGTCAAGATACTGCCCTTATTATTCAAGGACAAGTACAACTACCTACCAGTGTACTTTGTTCCCATGACTCTGCAATTAACACCAAGACCAGACTGCCCCTTGGAACCCACCACTGCCACCAAGACCACCTCTACCCAACTGTTTGGAGTACTCTATATGACTTTGAAAGAATTGGTGGATTTTGTAGTCCCCAACTCCGGACCCTGGTCCTTGCTCGGGCAATCTTTATCTTATATTATCAAGTTAGCACCCATTCTATGGTAGGCCTTACCCGCTGGCTTGACTGCACCTTACCCTGAGCCGCCCAATGCCTCTGCCTATGACTGGCTTCTTGACACTAGGTATGTTTTCATGGCTAGACTCTGAGCTCAGTTGACTGGATAGAGCTTGCCCCAAGTGGGTACTGATCCTGGTACTAAATCAATACGTAAGTCCAACTCTCTGCGGCTGGGTAGCTGAGAACAGCAGGATTCACTAAAGGCTTCCTCCAGGTCCTGAAGCTCTGGTGGGATCTGGGCTTGGGATATCTCCTTCAAGGCAGCAAGGACGTTGATGGTGTCTTCTGGGGTCAAGATTCCTTTTTGTACCGTTTGGTTGAAGGGAATAGAAGAAGTAAACCCTTCCTTCTGAGTGGAGAGTGTCATTGAGTCCAAATTTAATACAGCCTTGGCAGTTTTGGCCCAAGGAAAGCCCAGAATTAGTGGAAAAGCCAAATTTTACAAGGAGGACACCCTGATGTCAAAGAGGTTATTTTCTACCTGGACCCCTAGGTTCCCCTCAATTTTAGTTACTTTGGTGTATGACTTGTTGGCGAGGGTCACCCAAGCTGAAGGTCCTTTCTGTAGTCCCAATTGTTGGGCCAAGGAGCTACTTATGAAGTTCCCCATGGTGCCCATGTCCAATAAGGCTTTTACTTCTTGAGAGGCTTTAGCAGAACCTAGCTTGACTGGTAATAGGGCATAAGATTGAGAGGGTTCTTTATTTAAAGAACTAGATAGAAGAACAATAGGAGATTGTACCTTGACCAAGGCTTGGTAATCCTTGGCTGAATGTCCCGCTTTGCCACAATACATACAGAGTCCAAGTTGGGTTTGACGTTGTTTCTCCTCTCTCAAGAGTTGGTATCCTCCACCCTCCTTGGGGATCAGTCCTTTGGGCATCTCTCCTTGGACCTTTGAGGGGGAGGTTCTGTTTTCCTTAATAACAATTGCAGGCAAGGAGGCAGGATTCTGGGGTTTGGCCCAAGACAGGAGCTGCTTCACCTTGGCTGACCACTTGATTACTTCCTGACCATGGAGTCAAAGTCAGTTGGCAACTCATGATGGGCGAGGAAATTTTTCAGTTCAGAGGAGAGTTTTTTACGGAACAGGTAGCAGGCTTTGTTGTTGCTCATCCCAATGACATTCTTGAGGCGGGTAAATTCTTCAGCGTAATCTTTGGCTGACATTCTTCCTTGGTAGAGGGCAGAGATTTGGTCTCTTAACTGGTTGGGGTTTAGAGCAGGGGATACTGTAGCTAAGAGGGCATCACAGAACTGGTCATAGTTGTTGAGGAGATCCTCTCCTTGTAGGGTTGCTTTGGCGTACCAAAGGGGAGACTTACCAGTAAGCTTTTCTGCCACATGGTGCACTTTCTGTGTGTTAGTGGTGAATTTTTCCAGTGAGGTTTCAAACAGGGACTTGGAAAAGGCCAGCAGCATCAGGATCTTGTTTCTTTCATTATCTCCTGGGGCAACGGCAGATAGGGTGTTCAGGACTACTGTTTGGACCTGGTTGCTGGTTCTGGGGACAATTGGTTCTGAGGTAGTTGGTTTTCAAAAGAGGTACATAATCTTGTATACAGTGAAGCTTATGGTGAAGGTAACAATTATGAGGGCAACACATTTGATGAGGGCAACATAGAAGATAAATTCATAGGTAAAATGTCAACCTGGACCACCCATAAGGTGGTTCAGTAGGGGCTCCAGCAAACTTTCAGGGATCCACTCATTGGGAAGTATTTCTTCAATTGAATTAAGTAGAGCTCCCAAGTTGAATTTGATCAGAGTGAAACCTACTAGAATCCCTATCATTAACATGTGTAGAAGGTGACTAAATAGGCGGAATCTTCCCAAGAAGGGAGTGAAGTGATTGAGGAGATAATAGACACTGGTGTACCCCAAGACCAACCAGGGGGCCTTGGGGTGGATGATATGTGGGAATCAAGCTGTTTCAATGTAATGTTGTAACTGTGCTGTTTTAGCAGAGTTACATGGGGGAAAATGTTTAGAAGATAGATAATAATCTTTATTGAGAGATAGTGATTATATAGTTCATGTGAATCAATAATAACAGGAACATGATTGGTGATCACATGGCTGGACGGAAGAAGGGGGTGGCTTGATCCTGATAATGAGTCAAGCGCCAAATTGAGGTATCCACCATAAAGGATCATCATCTATTCATGTTGTTGGATTTGGTAATTCAAGTTGACTTCCTAGTCTGGCTTTGGGTGACCAGATAATTGGATTGCAGATCACAAACCTGCTTGGTTGGAACCTTGCTGGCGGGTTGAGCCTGCGGTTTTGACACCCCCCAACTGAAGGTTGGCCTCCTCTGGGGGCAGGTTGTCAGGAGCCTGGGCGCCATACTGGACTAATTGTTGTTCTGTGGCGGGCAGGTCAGTTTCTTGTTGCTTCTGTCTTGCTTTGCAGGGTTGTAGGCAATCATGGTGTAGGGTCTTGTCTTGCTTACATTCTCCAAGTCCTTGCACGAGGTAAGTTTTATTGTCGTTTACCTTCAGAATGATTGCTGACCCTACTTTTTCAGGTTGTAGTTTGCTTTTGTCAACATTCATGACCCAGACTTTGTCCCCGACTTCATGTTTCTGGCAGATGGAAATGAAGGTCTTTTGTAAGTGTTCTTTTTCTTTGGTTGCTTGTTTGCTGTTGGACTCTATTACTTGAAGATCAGAGCAAGGGGGACTTGACTTGGAATTTCCAGTTTGGGTCCTGCCAATGCTTGAATGATATTTGGCTGTGTGCTGTATACCAGTTCAAACAGGCTTTTTTGAGTGGATCTGTTCACTTGGGTTTGACACACAAGTAATGCAGCTGGTAGCTGCTTATACCAGTCTTCAGGTCTCCCAGCGGTGAGTTTGGCTAGGGCTTGCATGAGGCTACCATCAAGACGCTCTACGCGTCCATTGGCCTATGGGTGGTATAGTGTTGTTACGGTGTGTTTAACCCCATTCTTGGTGAGGTATACATTGGTGTCTTTGGAGTTCAACTCTTTGCCTCCGTTGGTTATCAGAAGTTCTGGCTTTCCAAACCTGCTGATTATTTCTTTGCCAATAAATCTTCAAACGTCATTGCCAGTGTCTGCCTTCACTGCTTGGGCTACTGGCCATCTCATTGCAAATTCAATGGCGGTGATGATGTATTTTTTGTCATTGTGTTTTCTTGGCATGGGGCCAACAATATCAAGAGCCCATACTTTTAAAGGTAGCTGTGTGCAAATGGGGAGTATTGACTTTGATAGGGTTTTGCTTTTGGCAAACTTTTTGCATACCTCACATTGGTCTAGAACTTCCTGGACATTGCGGTATAAGGTTGGCCACCAGGATTTATGCTTTAGGAATTCATATAGATTTTGTCTCTTGGTATGTCCAAGATCTCTGTGGTAGCAAAGAATAGTGTCAACTTGCTGATGTGTGGGGATGTAGGGAATGGTTGTGCTGTCAGACATCTTTCTGTGAAGGGTCCCGTATACGTCAGCAAAGAGGTGTTCATTATTGATGACCATTTCTTTGGTGATTTCAGTTGTGCCCATGGGGAACCCTTTGTCTTTTGTATGTAACACTAAGAGAGGCTAGTCTGGGTCAAGCCCATTCTCTCCTCTTGAAGCACAGACATACAGCCGGGACAGGGCATCTGCCATGGCAAGCTTGGTCCCAGGCTTATACTGGGTGAGCATGTTAAACCTCTCCAATGGTTCCATCCACCGCGCTTGGTGGTGCAATAGATTTGCTTGAGTCTTGAAATAGATGAGTGACTTGTGATTGGTTAGTGCTGTGAATTCTTCTTGTTTTCTAGATAACATTGCCACTTGACTAGGCAGTGCATAATAGCCAACAGTTCCTTGTTGTGGATAGGGTATTGAAACTTGCCATCTGTCAGTTTTTGCAATTCATAGACTACGGGCAGGAATCCACCGTCACTATTCTTAATTTGTAGTACTTCCCCAATGGATGCATCTGAGGCGTCAGTTTCCATCTGGTATTCCCCGCCTTGTTTGGGGTATTGTAGGATGGGAGCTGTTGTGAGCTTTTCTTTGAGGCGTCTAAAGCAGAGGTCACGTTGGGGGGTCCACACAAACTTAGACTTGGCGCCTGTTATGGCGGATAAGGGGGCAGTCAAGACGCCACAGTCAGGTATGAAGCGTTGTACATAGGCCACCATTTCCAAGAAGATACAGAGTTCTGACTTATCCTTGGGGGGTGGCATTTTGAAGATGGCCTGTATCTTCTGACTGTTGGGTTTGATGCCATCTTTTGAGACTGTGTCCCAAGAAGGGTAGTTGCTCCTGGAAGAACTGGCATTTGAAGGGCTTGGCCAACAGTTTGTGTCGTGCCAAGGTTGCAAAGACTTCCTCCAGGTCTTTGTGGTGTTGTTCCACCAAGGGGCTGTAGACAATAATATTGTCCAGGTACACTAGGGCATGTTTGCCTATGTGGGGCGCAAACACTTTGTTCATGAAGGTTACAAAGGTGGACAGGATATTGGTCATGCCAAAGTTGAGTACCACACATTTGTAGGAACCATATTTAGTGCGGAAAGCCGTTTTATGGATGTCTTCCTCTTTAATACAAATATGATTGTAGCCTGCAGTTAGGTCAATCTTAGAGAAGACTGTGGCCCCTCCCAAGGCATTGAAGAGGTTGTCAATAAGTGGTAGTGGGTAACAATTCTTAATGATGACTTTGTTTAAGGCGTGGTAGTCTGTGACCAGGCGTAAGGTACTGTCCTTTTTGGCCACAAAGAATATGGCAGCCCCAAAGGGAGAAAGTGAGGGGCAGATAAGTCCTTTTTCTAATGCCTCCTTGAGATAGGCGCGTAGGGTGTTGTCCTTTTTTGGGGTCAGCCTGTAGATGGGGTGTGCCTTGGGTACATCCCCCTTGAGTTGGATGGAGTGTTGGATATGCTTCTCAGGGGGTAGCCCAGGTAACGCTTCCTTAAAGATTTCTGGATAGTGGGCCACAATGTTGCGGTCCTGAGTTTGGAGGTATCCTGGTGGTCTTTGAAGTGTATGATCTCATACTGACAGGAGTCCCAGTCAATAGCTTTCAGGTTTCCTTCTCATCCAAAGTCTCTGTGATGCATACAAAGACGTGGTCTTGTAGGAGTTGGTCTACAGAGTCTGGGTAGATTTGGTGGTTGACGCCTTCACACTTGATGGTCAACACTGAGGTTGCCCAGTCCACGTGAGGGTTGTTTTTCCGTAACCAGTCTAGTCCCAGTACAATGTTGAACTTAGGGAAGTTGATGACGGGACCCTGGATGGTGGAGTGGAGGTTCTCAAGCATGACAGAGAAGGGGGCAGTTTCCTTTGTCATGGCAATGTGGTGTTCATCAGCCAGGACCACGTTTTTAATCTGCAAAGGATTAGTGGCCAGCTTGAACTTATCCACAAAGCTACTGTTGACTAAGGTTTGATATGTGTCCAAGTTCAGGAGTGCTGATCCTGTGTAACTGCAAAAGCAGAAAGGATAGGACATTAATTTATTGGGATGTCTGGCAATGATGAACAGTACCAGGTCCTCCAAGGGCGCTTGGATCATCGGGCATTGATCTACGTCCTTGGGTCAGTGTTCATTGTTGGGCAAGTCAGGAGTTGTGTGAGGAGATCTTGGCTCACTTAGTGCTCTCCCCGGGCTTTTCCCTCATCTTGTTTGCCTTGGGTGGTGGTGACACAGAAATGGGTGCAATTTGACTAGCCATTGTTTCCATTTCTGTGCCCATTTGAACCCGTGGGTTTGTGGTTGGCGTTGTTCCTGTTGCCTCCAGGAGGTGGTTGAGCAGAGCGCCCGCTTATATGGGAATCCTTGGGCCTTTCTTGTTTCCCAGTCTGTGCCTTGTGCAGAGCGTTTGATGTTTGTTCTGCTTTTTCTGCTTCACAGTACAGGCTTTGCAGGTTGATCACTTGGTCCAGGTTCACATGTCTCATCACGTGCGACTTGAGAGCATCATAGTACATGAGGTGTGTTGCTGGGGTGTCAAAGGCCATGTCAGACGGTGCACAAAGACAGAGTTCCTCATAGGCGCGGGTGAGTTCTTTAACAGTGCCTGTCTGGGTCAGGTTCTTTACTTGGTGTATGATCATGAGCGCTGTATCTTTAAGCACAAACCTTGACAGGAAATCTAGCTTAAAGGTATCCCAGTTCTTGTCAGTTTGCTCTTTGTGCCATTTGTTGCACCAAGTGCCAGCGTCATGGGTCAGGCAAATAGAAATCTCTGCAATCCAAAATTGCTGTGGACATTCCATCTGAGCCAGCTTGCTCTGGGCGGACTGGATCCATGCGGTGGTGTTGTTGTTGTTGGCCCCAGCAAAGGGTTCCAAGGTGGTGCTTTTTAGTCTTTTCACTACATAGGCGGGCATGATGGTTTCATTGGCTGGTTGCAGCATCAATGAGGGAGCCTGAAAGAAACCTTGCACAGACATGGCATTGAAGGCAGGTAGTGGAATTACCATGTTTTGGTATAGGACAAAACCATCAGGTATCTTGGTTCCAGGAATATACAGAGTCCAGTTGGGCAGGAGGCCAGACATGATTCTGTTGAGGATTTGTTGGCCGCGGCGTGTGCGGGCAACAGGCGGAATTTTTCAAGATAAGGTAGGATGGAGAACCTACCTGTGCTACCAATGTTGTAACTGTGCGGTTTTAGCAGAGTTACACGGGGAAAATGTTTATAAGATAGATAATAATCTTTATTGAGAGATAGTGATTATATAGTTCATTTGAATCAAGAATAACAGGAACATGATTGGTGATCACACGGCTGGATGGAAGAAGGGGTGGCTTGATCCTGGTAATGAGTCAAGCACCCAATCAAGGTATCCACCGTAAAGGATCATCATCTGTTCATGTTAATGGATTTGGTAATTTGAGTCGGCTTCCTAGTCTGGCTTTGGGTGACCAGATAATTGGATTGCAGGTCAAAAACCCGCTTAGTTGGAACCTTGATGGCGGGTCAAACCTGTAGTTTTGACAGTAAGGTGCATGTTGTTGACGCAGACCAAATCAATACCAAATTGAGTCTTCAGATTTATCAGTAGGAGTTGGTTTGGGGTTTTCAAAGTTGACATTTGCTTGCCCATAACTGATTAACACACAAAAAGTCCATACAAGAAAGATGAACTTCATGCTGTTGGGGGAGGGGGGGGAATCCTTTGGAATCTACTAATCAAGTGTTTTAGAGTTGAAAATATAGATTTATTGATTGATAGGAATAAAAGAAATTGTTGGAGCAATTTGGAAGGGAAGATTTTGCCAGTTTAAATACTGAGCTCAAGTGATCAAGGGAACATTGTGGTTACCAGGTGGTCCTGCAAGAGTGATCTGAGAAATATTGCCTTTCAGAGCTGCAGCAGGCTACAGCCTGCAATGCAAGAAGAGGCAGGTTGGAGTATTGCATTGCATTATTGTGCTTCACTATGGTTGGGGATACTTTCTGGGGTTGGATGTGAGGTACTTATCTGGCTTGGTTGGTTTGTTGTCTCTGATTGGCCTCCCAGGTCCCCACATATCTGTTTTGGATGATCTCCACATTTAATTTCAACTTGATTGGTTGGTTTATATTGACTGGAGCTAATTTTATATGCTGAATCTGTGTTTCTGCCGTCGTTACTATTGTCTAAAGCCTTGGAATTTGAAATTGAAGTATAATTTATGTGTTGATTACTGTTTTTACGCTTGCTTTTAATTTTGCATTCAGAATTGATTAATACACATTAATTAATCAATTTCAAACGTATTTTTGCATTAATTAAATTAATAAATTCAGTTTCTTCTTTGTTTTCTAAATTAGCATTAAAAAATGCAGCTTCTGGTTTGTCCATTATTTCAAACCAATTTAAGTCTGTTTCCAAATGTGTGTTAGGGATAGAATCCCTTACACCGTCACAGTTGGACCTCTCTCAAAATATGCTGAATCTCTAACTAGAGCCCTTTACAGGTGGCATAAAAGGGGCCAACATTGTCAGTTGGCTCCTCTTTACAGAAATCTGCCTCTGTATTTGCCAAGTAACTGAAGCCATGTGGGTTGCTACCGCATCTGGGCGCCTCACAGAGCCTGCTGTGGTATGGTTCACCAATTAGGCCAGCCAAGAACAAAAAGTTACTTAGACTACCTTCAGGGACACTGTCAGATTCTTCTACAGCAAGATCTTCTTGACCATTGTAGTGAGAACTTCTCTACTTGCTATCAAACAGACAGGCAGTGTCCCTGAGTATCTTGCAGCATGGCAGCAAGTACTTGCCGCTGCCCCTGAAGACATCACTGACAGAAATACAATGCTACTCATCCTCATTGTCAATGGGCTGAAGCTCACATCTGTAAATAAGTTCATGTAGAGCGCTGTACCTCCATCAATGACTACTACAAGGCTATTGTGAAGGCTAACAATCAGGCCTCAATGGGATTTCAAAGATCCAACAATGCCTTCTCCAAGCCAGCCATTCCTCAAATAAAATCACCCAATTGGTCTACCCCTTTTGTTTCTGTGGTAACACCCACAAACTTTTGGTGGACACTGGTGCCAATCACACCATGTTCAACCAGGAATTCACTGATTTCCAACAATTAAACCAAGTCCCCAGTTAATTTAAAGCAGTACATGTGGCAGACTCCTACAGAGTAGCAATCACTCATGAGATGGTACCCTTCTCTGGAAGAATGGGGAACATCCAAGTTAAGCTCTCTGGGACAATAATGGCAGAGCTCAGCCACCCTGTGATTGCTGGCCCTGACTGGCTAAAACATAATCAACCATACATTGAATGGGACACATCTATGATAACATGTAACAGAAATGGGGTAGGCTTCCAAATCTAACCTGTACAAATGAGCAAGCTGCTTCATTACATTGTGTTTGTTTGGCTCACAGAGACTGGTAACAACAATTTAAAAGGGGGAAGCTGGACTTCAACCAGTGCTTAGTGGAAGTCATCTGCTCTGAACCCACAACACTTCCCCCCTCAGACACATCATCACCTCCAGCACTAGTATCACTTATTTAGAAGTACAAGGACGTATTCAGCAAAACACTAGATCAACTGCACCCTTCAAGAGAAATACAATATGCTGTCCAATTACAAGGGTTGCTGCCCAAGGCACAGCCCCTCTATTATTTGACGCCCAAGGAAGACAAACCCCTTTTTCAACACCTTGTGGAAGCACTCAATAAGGGCTTCATCTGCCCCTCTCTTTCACCATATGGGGCTGCAGTCTTCTTTGTAGCCAAGAAGGACGGGTTCCTTTGACTGGTAACCAACTATTGTGAACTAAATGAAGTGACAGTCAAAAACAAGTACCCCTTGCTGCTAATTGACAACCTATTTGATACGCTTGTGAGCGCAAAGGTCTTCAGTAAGATTGATCTCACTGCAGGGTACAACCAGGTCCGCATTGCTCCCAGGGGCAAAGCAAAAACTGCCTTTCACACACACTACAAGTCTGTTTGAGTGTTGTGTCATGAATTTTGGAATGAACAACACTCCCTCCACCTTTGCCATGTTGACAAATAAAGCCTTGGAAGACCTGGTTGGAAAATGTGTTGTTGTGTATCTTGACAACATCATTGTCTTTAGTCGAGACCAAATCACACATGTCCAACACCTCTGTGCTGTCCTTGACACCCTTTTTAAACATTAGTTAAAGGCCAAGCTTTACAAATGTGAATTCCTCTGGTCAGAGCTTCTATTCCTGGGACACATTATCTCTTCCCAAGGGATAAAGCCCTGTCACATTTGGCTCCTGGAGACAACATCCAGGAGGACATAGCAGGAAACCTTTATAAAAAAAGGTTTGAGCTTCAAAGCTAGCCTTAGATTGACCTTCAGGGCAAAATTAAGGGCATGGACCTTAATTTACTGGAATGCAAGAAGATAATTTCCTTTTGGCTAAAAGGAAAGGAAAAGGCTTGAAGAATACAAAAGCCAACACAAATTTGGATAAAATTAACTTTATTAAGAGAAGAAATTCTACTTAAATAGCAGGACAGGGTTGGTGATCACTCAATAGACAGACAGAGTGGCAGAGGGGGTCATGTTGGGTTGAAATCATGCCAGGATCAGTTAAAGAAGAAAAGATATTCCAGAATGGGTGGACATTGATATTGAACCATTTAAAGAAGGTAAGGAGTTCCCAAATTCAAAGGAAAAACTGACTAAATCTTTGTACATATCACTATCTGAAGCCCATATCAATGTAAAGTCACTCCCCCATTTAGCCTTGGATAGGGCAATCTTCCTGCGCTGCACAAAAAAATCTGCTCAGAAGCCAGCTAAGCCTCTTAATTTCCTTGAGGATTTAGCTCACACAATTGATGAGAGATTTGTGTTATCATACCATTCCCAGGTGGTAAATACTGATGTGTTGAACTCGGTTCCCACTTGGGAGGAATCTCTAATTAATTTAGACTATTTTTTGGCTTGGGCTTGTCCACACTTGAAATTAATTAAGTCTAAACAATCAGTTTGCGCTACTGCCAAATCTTCAAATTCCAATCCAACTGGATTGAATGCTGATTTAAATCACTCCAGCAATGCCAGCCAATCAGAGTCAAAGCCAGAAATTATTGAGAAATCCTCCAACCCTTTGGATTCCCCTCTGCAAAATTTCTCTGCAAGCTAATCAAACTCCAGCCCTAGGTCAGGTGACCTTTGAATTCAAATCTTACCCTTAAAGAAAGACAGGGGGCTTTCAGTCCCCTGCTTGCTCATTCTTTCAAAATTAAAGTTTACAGCTTTCCTAACTTAAGTTTCTTATTTTGAGACTCCTCTGGTGGTTCTCACCTATTCCTGGCTGTTTTAGTATTATTTTTACTTTTAATTACCTCCCCTATCTTCCCTTGGACTACAATATTGTCTTCAAAGTCTCCAGCGTCAACTTTAGTATTGACCTATACACTTACTTTGTTGTCCTTGAAACTCTGGTTTAAACTTTAAGATTAGTATTTAAAACCTTTTATTTACCTACTTTAAGTATGAAGTTTCTTTTTGCTTCAGCTTTTGCTTTTTTTTTGCTTTGCCCACGCCTGCTTGACATTTCTTATCTATTTCCAAGGCATAAAATACATAATTGTTGTCTCTGGGCTTTGTGCTTAAAATTTAAATTTAAAGTTTATTTGCAGCCTAGCTGTTGGTTCCCTAGTGCTGAATATCAAAGTTTGGTAGTTCTTTCATTTTCCATATCTTTGAACCATGCTGGTCTCCCTGGTGAATTTTGTGACCTTTACTCTAGCACCTGCTCTGTTGATGATATGGACTACTTCTCCAGATCTCTGGAGTCATATCTCTTACTCATTTCAACACGTAGGGAGTAACCCCACCCAATTTGTGTGGATGTTTGAGGACATTCCCGGGCGCGCTCAGTAAATTCTTGCTGCCAGCAAAAGTGTTATTAGAATTCTTGCCTGTGACAACCTTGAGCTTTCTGCCCTTGACCCATCCCCCCTACGCCCCTGGTCCCAGTCCCTGTGCCTCCCCCCTCTGAGGACCCAGTGGTTCTGGTCTGAGAAGAAGGTCTGGCCTCCCAAGAGCATGCCCCCAAGTGCGCCACCTGGCTACTTGATGGAATGATCTTGATGGGCTTGGATTCTTACTTCCCCCGTCTGTCCGCTGCGTCCTCTCTGTGGACACCACTTTGAGTGGCCATACCAGTATTCCACTGGATGGTGTCCTGGTGGATTCTTCCCCCAGGATGGGAGCCAAACTTAGTTAGTTTAGCCCCCCTCTCTCACAATCAAAATAGAATTAATGTCACAATTTCCAACAGCCTTAATGGAATATGACTTTACTATTGAACATCTGCCAGGTAAAACAAGTGTGGTAGCGGATGGATTATCCCACCAGTTCTCCTTCTTGGTGGAGATAATCAGCTATGAACCTAAGCTTAAATTCTTTCACAAGATCACTGACCTGTGTTGTACCCCTAGTACCAACCAAGAATTAATAATTTTTATTCTTTTGATGTCACAATTTACCACAATTAGTGAATATATCTATTGCAAGTCAAGCAAAGGCATTCACATGATACCCTCTAAGGAAACTCATCAGACAATCCTTGTAGAAGCACATGATGGTCAGGCCACTTTGATTGTTACTCAACCCTTGATAGACTCAAAGCTACATACTGGTGGCCAGACATGTACACAGATACTGCTACGTATACCTGGAACTGCAAAACATGTCAAAAATTCTTAAAGCAAATTGAACACAGAAAGCCAGTTGAACCTATTGTTGTTTTCAGACTATTTGAGCTCTGGTTATAGACTTTGTAGGCCCTCTACCACCTTCAAAAAATGGCAACAAGTACATCCTAATTGCAACTGAATACCTATTACAATGGCTTGTGACCAGAGCTTATTCTAATAACTCTGCCATTAAAACCACTGCATTCATATATTATGAAATTATATCTAGATTTGGACCCCCTACAACCCTACTTTCTGACCAAGGCTCACATTTCAGAAATAAGCTCATTAGTGAGCTCACAGGTTTAGTATATGCTAAACACAGGTTGACAACTGCCTATAGCCCAAGATGTAATGGGCTGAAAGAACAGTTCAATTGAAACCTTATTGAAAGCCTGGAAAAATCTACCAAGTATCAACCACCAACTTGGGAAATGGTACTTACATCAAAACTGTGGAATTATTGGTCCAAGCTGCATGACACCATCAAGATGGCTTCATTTGAAGCCCTCTACATAATAAATCCACCCCAAGGCCACTTGGCCATTGAACCAAGTGAACAACCAGATGCTGACTTGCACCAAAAGACTAGAGAGACAATGACTTATAACTTGCACACCATGGCTAATAAGATTAAGATCAGAAAGAAACAACAGGTGCACAATCTATTCATCTTCTCTATTAGAAAAGCTGTCTTAAAACTGAAAAATATCATCAGCAATAGTCAATCTGAGAAGTTTCAAACCAAATGGTCCGGTCCATACATTATCTACAGCCTGAGAAACAACCACAACTATTACCTAGAGGACTCTGATGGCTAAAAAGACCCACTCCCAGTTAACGGCTCCAGACTCAAGGCTTACTACAAGTAAGTTTAGATGGGGAGTGTTACAGTAAATCTTGGATTCAAATGATTAATGATAATTTATCCAAATTTGGATCCACTGTAAGTACAGTGCTGTGGTGAAAATAAAGTCATATCTCTTTCCATCCAAGTTTAATATTTGCTATTCATTGTAACAATGGTTATACTCTTTGCTGAGAATTGAATTGGCAACAAAAAGAGAGCTTGAACAATTTAAAGCAATACAGTTTAAATTACAGATATAAACATTAGTTTAAAGTAAGAGATGGTTGGCTTAGACAGTTTGAGTTTATTTATCTTTGAGTGTAATAATAGAATATTCCACTGGGATGTATCAGTGGATCCAAGTGACTGCATATTGTTTCAGAGCAAACCTTGCTTGCCACAGCCTCATCCCAAAATAACATCAGTGGAGTAAACTGGCAATGATAAAATTATGGCTTGCTATAATAATTTCCATGAAATTCAGAGTATCTAGATAAATTATGTAGCCAATTATGATCAAAATGTTACTAAATATGACATCTCTAGCTACTCTAGATGCTGAGATATATAGTTAACTTCTTGAATCGGGCTCATGTAATAATCAAAGGCTCAGACTCAATTTTATATTATCTAAATTTACTTTTAATACACACTAAAAAACTAAAATCAATGTATCTCAGTGAATACTAAGCCAATTTTGATGGTTGATAGCTTATTTTAAATATTCAGGTCAGCTCTACATTATGAAGGGATTTAAAAAACCAAATGATAAATTTTAAAACAATTTGTTTAGCTTTACTAAACTTAATAGTGATACTACACTTATACAGATTTATTTTTTATTTCTACTTAGAATATGCAATTTTAATTTTAAATAAACATAATTGTAATCACGTTTAAAAAACATTTTAAATAGAAATTTAATTAAACATATGATAAGTAATCACAGCTTAAAAATACAATAAAAGAAATTTAGTTGATTTATTGGTTTCAACTATATATATGTCCTTGGACGGGGCAACCACCTAGTAGATTTATATTGACTAACAATATATTTGGGTTCACTTCAATTTGTTTTATCTGTGGTGATTTTGCTTTCAGATGAGTTGATTTTGCTTAGCATCATAGCTTTGAAAACCACTGTATAGCTATACAACATCATGGATATGTTTAATGTTGAAACAGCAGGCTTGATCCACCAACAAGGTTTTGAGTAAGCAGGTTTGTGACCCGCAACCCAATTATCCAGTCACTTGAAGCCAGACTTGGAAGTTAACTCAAATTTCCAAATCCAACAACATGAACAGATAATGATCCCTTACAATGGATACCTTGTTTTGGCGCTTGACTCATTACCAGGATCAAGCCACCCCTTTCATCATCCCACTGTGTGATCAACACTATCATGTTCCTGTTATCCTTGACTCACATTAACTATATAATCATTATCTCTCAATAAAGAATATTATCTAGTTTCTAAATATTTTTCCCCTTGTAACTCTGCTAAAACAGCACAGTTATAGCATTAGTAGCAGAAGTAGGTTATCCATCCTACCTTATCTTGAAAAATTCCGCTTGTTGCCCATACTTGCTGTGGCCAACAAATCCTTGATAGAATCATGTCTGGCCTCCCAGCAGACTGAACACTGTACGCACCTGGTACCAAGATACCTGATGGGTTTGTCCTTTACCAGAACATGGTGATACCACTTCCCGTGTTCAATGCCCTGTCTGCCCAAGGGTTCTTCCTGGCCCCCTCTGCCATGCCCCGTGCAACTGATGAAAATACCATGCCAGCCTACATAGCCCAAAGGCTTTGAAGCGCTGCCCTGGAATCCTTTGCTGGGGCCAACAACAACAACGCTACTACATGGATCCAGTCTGCCCAAAGCAAACTGGCCCAAATGGAATTCCCACAGCAATTCTGGATTGCAGAAATCTCCATCCAACTGACTCACGACGCTGGCACCTGGTGCAACAAGTGGCATGAAGAACATATTGAAAAGGACTGGGATACTTTAAAACAAGACTTCTTGGCAAGATTTGTGCTTAAGGACACCACACTCATGATCATACGTCAAGTAAAGAACTTAACCCAGACAGGCACCGTGAAGGAACTCACCCACACCTACAAGGAACTCTAACTACGTGCACCCTCTGACATGGCCTTTGACACCCCAGTCACACACCTCATGTACTATGACACACTCAAGTTGCATGTAATGAGACACGTGAATCTGGATCAAGGGACCAATCTGCAGAGTCTGTATTGCAAAGCAGAGAAAGCAGAACAAACATCCAACACTCTCCACAAAGCACAAACCAGAAAACAAGAAAGACCCAAAGACTCTCACTCAGCCGGGCGCTCCAATTGGCCACCCCCTGAGAACAACGGAAACAACACAAACCATAAACCCACAGGTTCAAATGGACATAGAAATGAGAATAATGGCCAGTGAAATTGTACCCATATCTGTATCACTGCCACACAAGGCAACCAAGACAAGGGAAAGCCCGGGGAGAGCATTAATAAAGCCAAGCTCTCCCTGCACAACTCCTGACTTGCCCAATGATGAGTACTGACCCAAGGACGTGGACCAGTGTCCAATGATCCAAGTACCCTCAGAAGACCTAGTGCTTTACACCATTGCCAGGCAACCTAATAAACTGATGTCTCTATCTTTTTGCTTTCACAGTTATACAGGCTTGGTACTCCTGGACTTGGGCGCAGATTTAACCCTAGTCAACAGCAGCTTTGTGGACAATTTCAAGCTAGCCACTAATCCTTTGCAGATTAAAAACATGGTTTTAGCTGATGAACATCACATTGCCGTAACAAGGGAAGCCACCCCCTTCTCTGTCATGCTTGAGAACCTGCACTCCACCATCCAAGGCCCTGTCTGTTACAAAAGTAACTGCTTTGAAGCCCCAGGCGGGAATCAAACCCGCTCCTAGCCACCAGGCGGGGCTAGCAGGCGGGGGAGATTTGCCAGCACCTGGATTTTTGCTTTTTGAAGCAAATCCAAGTGCAGGAACCATTCCAGCCCTGGTGGCAGCTGAGAGGCCCGCTTTGGGCCCCAAAGGCTATGCCCAAGCCTTGGTGGGTTTGGCTGGGCCTGGGCAGGCTATTTTTAGCTGCCCAGTAAACCCAGACTAAGCCCACCCTTCATTAAGTAATTTGGGGTCCCCAATTGGGGACCGCTTTTTTAATCAGGTTCTTTGGGCTCAAGAGAGCCTGTCAAGCCAGTCCAAAAATGGTGATCTAATTGGGAAAACCCCCAAAACCCCAGAAGCCAAACCTTCCAAAATCAATGACCAGCCAAGCCAAGATGGACCATCAAAAAGCCAAACAACTGTTCATGAAACCCCCAAAAATAACCATGAAGCAGCCAACCAAACAGCAGAACCTGAAATGCCAAGCCTTATCACACAGATAGTATCAGAAGAATACCCAGAGGCACCTGCATGTGAGTAAGTATATAAATCAGAAGCACTTGAAAAAGTTCTGTATTGTCATCCTTACCAAATAAAGTTGTTATGAACCTTTGGTTCACCAATTTGTTTCCATACCTATTTTTGATACTCTTCCATCTGCATACACCCAAGCGTCAGCACCCCTCTACTGGGATAGATAGTCAGACTCCAGTTGATAAACCTGAAGCCTTTGACTACTACCGCCCACCCAACGCTCCAGTTGGCCCTGTGCATTTCACTGAGTATCCTGCCAATCCTGACCACAAACCCTGGACATTAGAAGACTTGCAGTGGTACACCCGCCCAAACGCTCCCAAGGAACCCTACCAAATTGTCTGTGACAGCAAAGCAATCACCATCTACCCTTTGATCTTCAACAGGAAGTACAACAATCCTGCTGCCTACCTGGTCCCCATGAAACCACCTCCAACACCCAAACTGACCATCTCAATCCCATCCACCTCTGATGCCACTGGCCAGAGTAATCAGTTCCTGGGAGTGCTTTACCTTGCGCTCACGGGATTGATTGACTTTGCCTTGCCAGCAGCTGGACCTTGGGCTGTGGCTGGGAAGGCTCTTTCCTACCTGGTAAAGTTAGGTCCCATCATCTGGTGGGCCATGCCAGTACCTGCTTTGACTCCTCCCTCACCTGCTGGAGCCCCACAGTACTCCTGGTATCCTGACACTGCCATTGACTTTCCAAAATTTGACATTGTACTGGGCTTGGATTGGTTGCAAAATAACAATCCCCACATAGACTGGGCAACCTTGGTATTGACCATTAAACATGAAGGCGTCAACTACCAGATCTACCCTGACTCAGTGGTCCAACTCCTACGCAACCACGTCTTTGTGCGCATTACAGAGACCCTGGACAAAATAGAAAACCTGAAGACAATCAACTGGGACTCCTGCCAGTACAAGATCATACACGTCAAGGACCACCAGGACATCACTACACCTCAGGAGCGCGAAATTTTAGCCTATCATCCAGAAATCTTCAAGGAGGCTTTACCTGGGTTACCTCCAGAAAAACATATCCAACATTTCATTCAACTCAAATAAGCTGTACCCAAAGCGCAGCTCATCTATTGCCTGACCTCAAATGAAGACAACACCCTACATGCCTACCTCAAGGAGACCTTGGAAAAAGGACTTATCCGTCTCTCACAGTCTCCCTTTGGGGCTGCTGTATTCTTTGTAGCCAAGAAGGATGGCACCCTGCACCTAGTCACAGATTACTGAGCCCTAAACAAAGTTACCATTAATAATTGTTACCCACTACAACTTATTGACGACCTCTTCAATGCCCTGGGCAGTGCCACAGTCTTCTCCCAGACTGACCTAACTGCAGGCTACAATCAGATCCCTATCAATGAGGAAGATATCCCCAAGACGGCCTTCCATACTAAATACGGCTCATACAAATGTGTGGTACTCAATTTTGGTATGACAAACGCTCCCTTGACCTTCATGACCTTCATGAACAAGGTGTTTGCCCCCCCCACATAGACAAGCATGCCTTAGTCTACCTGGACAACATTATTGTCTATAGCCCCTTGATAGAACAGCACCACAAGGACTTGTAGGCAGTCTTTGATACCCTGGCACAACACAAGCTGTTGGCCAAACCCTCCAAAGGCCAGTTCTTCTGTGAGCAACTGCCTTTCCTAGGGCACATAGTCTCAAAAAACGTCATCAGACACAGCAGTCAAAAGATACAGGCCATCTGCAAGATGCCACCACCTAAAGACAAGTCAGAACTCTTCTTGTTCCTAGGAATGGCGGCCTACTACGCCTTTTCATACCTGGCTGTGGTGTCTTGACAGCACACCTATCTGCCATAACTGGCACCAAATCCAAGTTTGTATGGACCTCCAACGTGACCTCTGCTTTAGACGCCTCAAGGAGAAGCTCACAACAGCACCTATCCTGCAATACCCCAAACACAATGGGGAGTACCAGATGGAAACCAGCGCCTCAGACACATCCATTGGGGGAGCCCTACAAATCAAAAAAAATGATGGTGACTTCCTGCCTGTAGCCTACAAATCACAAAAACTGACAGACAGTGAGTGTCAATATCCTATCTGCAACAAAGGATTGTTGGCCATTGTACACTGCCTAGTCAAATGGCGTTGTTATCTAGAACGGCAGGAAGAATTCACGGCGTTGACCAACCACAAGTTGCTCATACATTTCAAACCCCAAGCAAACCTATCCCGCCGTCAAGCCCGCTGGATGAAACTCTTGGAGAGATTCAATATGCTCATACAATACAAGCCTGGTCCAGAACTTGCCATGGTGGATGCACTCTTGCGCCTGTACGTCAGAGCCACAAGGGGCAAGAATGGGCTTGACCCAGACTGGCCTCTCCTGGTGCTCTGGACAAAGGCTGCCTCCTGGCACCACAGATATAACAAAGGAAACTGTCATTAAGAACGAGCACTTATTTGCAGATGTGTATGGAACCTTACATCAAAAAATGTCCGCCAGAACCACCATCCCTTATGTCCTCACACATCAGCGAGTTGACACCATCCTATGTTACCATAGAGACCTAGGGCACACAAAAAGTTGCAACCTCTACAAGTTTCTCAAACACAAATCATGGTGGCCAACCCTGTACCAAGATGTTAAGGAGGTCTTTGAAAAATGCAAAGTATGTGAGAAGTTTGCAAGAAGCGAACCCCCACCAAAGTCAGTGCTGCCTATTTTTTCACAATTATCCTTTGAGGTGTGGACACTAGACATTGTAGGCCCCATGCCAGGAAAGCATAATAAAAAAGTACAACATCACCGCAATAGACTTTGCTACAAGATGACCAGTAGCACAAGCAGTAAAGACACATACTGGCAACAACGTGTGGTAATTAATAGGAAAAGAAATCATTAGCAAGTTCAGAAAACCAGAACTCCTGATAACTGATGGAGGCAAAGAATTGACCTCTGAAGATACCAACATATACCTCATCAAGAATGGGGACAAGCACACTGTGACAACACCTTACTACCCTCAGGCCAATGGATGTGTGGAGTGGCTAAATAGCAGCCTTGTGCAAGCCTTGGCCAAGCTCATCGCTGGGAGACCTAAGGGTTGGTATAAGCAGCTACCGACTGCACTACTTTTATGCCAAACTTGTGTGAACAGATCCACTGGGAAAAGTCCTTTCGAGTTGGTATATGGCATACAGCCCAATATCATACAAGCGTTATCAGGACCCAGGCTGGAAATTCCAAGCAAGGTCCCCCCTTGTTCAGATCCCCAGGTCATAGAGGCCAATGATGATCAAACAGAGAGAGGGAAAACCCTCTAAAATACATTTGTCCCCATCTGAGACAGACATTAAGTTGGTGACAAAGCCTGGGTCATGAACATCGACAAAAGTAAACTACAACCCAAAAAAGTAGGCCCAGCAATTATCCTAAAGGTAAACGAAAATAACACTTACCTTGTGCAAGGACTCAGGAAACGTAAACAAGACAAGGTCCTCCACCATGATTGCCTGAGACCCTGCCAGGCAAGACAGAGACAATGTGAGACTGCCCTACCCGCCACAGAACAACAGTTAGTCCAGTATGGCGCCCGGGCTCCTGACAACCTCACTGACAACCTGCCCCTAGAGGAGGCTGACCTTCAGTCGGGGGGGTGTCGAAACAGCAGGTTCAACCCGCCAACAAGGTTTTGAGTAAGCGGGTTTGTGACCCGCAACCCGATTATCCAGTCACTTGAAGCCAGACTAGGAAGTTAACCCAAATTTCCAAATCCAACAACATGAACAGATGATGATCCCTTACAGTGGATACCTTGTTTTGGCGCTTGACTCATTACCAGGATCAAGCCACCCCTTTCATCATCCCACTGTGTGATCAACACTATCATGTTCCTGTTATCCTTGACTCACATTAACTATATAATCATCATCTCTCAATAAAGAATATTATCTAGTTTCTAAATATTTTTCCCCTTGTAACTCTGCTAAAACAGCACAGTTATGACATTAAGGATATCCATGTAGGTAAATGGAAATGGGTGTTTCTGGGGTTGGCCTACCACAGAAACCAAAGTAGCAAAAGTGCTTGGTTTGAGCAGCTGTGCATAAAATCAAGAAGCTGAAAAGTTGGAATGATGATGAGAATAAGTCTGGCCAGTCAATAATCCATGCTGATTCTGAGGTTAACCCGGTTTGTGGCAAGCTTCCATGATAAAGAACTAAACCCAGGTTCAAGCATTATGGCATGGACATTTCAAAAGGTAACTCTTACTCGTAAAAGAAAGGAAATTATAATAAATTGAAGAGCTTTTATGCTTATTAAAAATGGCTTCTACATGATAGTAAACGGGAGATCTATCACTTATTGGACAAATATGATGCTAAAGATTTGTTGAATAAATGTAACAAACTAATTTAATTAACATAAATAAACCTAGTAAGATTGAAGCTTGCTGAGGAAGAGTTGTGATTTTATATTAGATGGGGAGGCAAAGGAGATTTTGTTAGTGTATCAAGAAATCTTGCGAACATTGTGTGCTGTGGCTTTGATATTTGTATCTGTGCAAGCAACTGATGTGTCAAGGTCTTTGAGAAGCTGATTATGAACTTCTAGCTCCTGGCCAATGTGTGTCCCGATCTGATGTTGGCGAGCCAGAATAGAGGAGAACTGAGAAAGATACTGATCCTGTTCTTCCATCTTAGACTTCTGAAGTTGAAGCAATCCATCATTGTCAAGGGCTCGAGTCTCAGCAGTCTCTGATGGGGCTTTTCCGAATACTCGCCGGGATTTAGGTTTCTGAGCAGCAAGCAACTCGGCACGATCAGTATTGAGATGGGAATCATTATTCGATTCTGAAGGCATAGTCTTGTTCACAAGTTTTGTCAGAAGCGACTGTCCGTTAAATACTTGGGCCAGAAGATCACGACGCCTAAGAAGCTCTCCTGGGGTCAAGTAGGTAGTTTGATTCAACTTGTTCAATGCTCGCTCAAGGCGAGTAAGACGACTATTTAAGGCAGTGGTTTGCTTGCGTGCCTGTGCAGTAAGCTGATGAGCATGGTTTAAATTGTTTTTTTGGAAGGCGTTCTCACGTTGAATCAAACTGGCGCGGATTTCACGCACGACACTCTGACAGTTCTGCAACTCCTGAAGCCAGCCTTCGGAGGAAATAGATTCGCCAGTGTCTCCCAAATTGCTTCTTGCTGCGGGTACGTCCAAAAATTGAATGAATTCATTGCTTGATACCCATCGAGTATCATCACAAGTAATTATACTGCGCAGGTATGCCTCAAGGTCAAGCTGTCGGCCCTCAACAAAAACTTCGTCGTAATAACTGACACAAGTAAACCAGCCGGCTTTGGGGGGTAGACTGACAGGTGGGGGAGTGTGCTCACCACCCAGCTTGGAAAGCTTTTGATGAAGACGGTCGAAATCACTATACCGCTTCCAAACCGACCATGATTTAACCTCGGCCGTCACAACAATGTGATAACGAACATGTGCAGAAGGAACTTTGCATATGTCTGTATTATTGATTTCTACTCCTTTCACTTTTTCGAAACTCATTCTAAGTTAACATGTTAGCATACCAAGTGAAAGGGTAGAAATATTTGCTAACGGCTGAATAAAAAATGTCTCTATTTTTTTTAAAAAAAAAGTTAAAAGTGAAGTTGTTCTTAAAAAGGAAATGTTAAAAATTAAGTATATACCATTGGGTTACTTACATAAACCTAGGTATTTTAAACGCAAAAATTAAAAACTAAGCAAGATCTAACTTTAAAGATATAATAAACCTTTGAATTTTTTTGATGGAAAACGCTAGTTTGTGAAAGTTGAACCTTTTAAAAAAAGCGTCCCTCCGGGTCAACTAGGGACCATGTATGGCGACCAAATGTTTTGGGTATTCAAAGCAAGGATGAGATAAATTTCAAGAAAAATAACATTAGCTCCTAGAAGGCCTACCCGAAAGTGAGAAGCAGAAAAAAAATTTAAGTCTAAGACTATCAGAAAATAATGCATATTGCAAGTTTGACTAAAAGCCAATCGTAAGACTAGAAATCTTGAAAGTGTTTACGATCAAAAAGTACTGCTCTGGGGTTAAGAGAAGTAAGTAAAAAAGCGCTGTGAAGTATATTTTTGAAGATATTTCTGCATATTTCCACAACTAATTTTAATAAATTATCCTAAATAATCTATTCCAAGCCCAAGTTTTACGGGCATTTTTATTAGAGAAAAGGTAAAAATAAAATCCTTTATGAATCAAACTATTTTGGGAAGTGAACTATCTGAATCAGTTATGGAAAATAGTACCTTAGAAGGTGTGATCCTAAATAAGAAGCAGCAAAGGTGACTAGTAATGAGTCGGCAGTATTGTTTTTTCAGCATATGAGCATGATCTGCTGGAATTTAAGCCTTCGCTTGTTCCCCTTGGGGTCGTTTCAACTAATCTGTTTGATGATTCTTGGAGAGGGGGATTTCATAGGTGTTGCAGGCCAATTAGGTGTCAGCCTCAGTCACAGGATTTAAGTCGGTTATGTAATTAACCAGTTATAAATTCGATTAACAAGGTATTTTGTCACTATTTTTCTTAATTGCCATCAGTAGCGCTCAGCCAAATAATGTAAGAGCACCATAGTTATGACCGAAAATGACGTCCACAAAAACTTTGGCCTGGAGATCCAAGTGTAGTGCTGGAGAATATACTGCAGGACCCTAAATCTATGTGCTGAAGTGCATGTGGCTAATTGTGGAGAAATATATTTTTATTATTCACACTACCAATCTGTAGCACAAATTGGATTGTTGTTAGATCCCCCCAAGACAGCTATTGGCTCCAAGCTTTGGGGTAGCTCAGAGCGGCCAACTAACTAGTCAGAGAATGAGCTACTGCCCACGTAAAACTAGGGTTGGGACGGTCACAGCAATTGTGTGATTACAGAGTCAAAACCATTTTTAAGAAGGTTTTAGATTGGGTTACAAATAGAGCTGTAGCGGATCTGAAATGATATCTGGTTTATAAAAAAGCAGCCATTCATTTCCTTCCCAAGCCACCAGTGGAAGATCTGTTTTTGGATCTTTTTTAAATTGATAAATATATCAAATCCTTTACTTTTAAAATATATAATGTATATAGAACTTGAAATTGAACTATAATTTAAAGACCAGGTTTTTATTGAAAAATATAGTTATTTTTCTCATCCATGAAAGAAAGCCGTCATCAAATTTGATATGTTTTTGAAAACTTTGGATTCCCCCAAGTTAGAGGAATCTGAAACACAGAAATGTGATGGCAAATCACAATGATTATGGTAAATACTGTAATCATTGTGCTTTGCATCCACCACAGCCCTAGTCACAAAAAACTGTGTGGATTTGTGCTGCAGCTTTTGGAGTAGGTCACAATTTGTGCCTCACTCCATTGTGTAGGTCACAAAATAAAAAAGGAAGATGGGTTTTAAGAATGAAACATGTGATATTATTTTGTGCAAGGCACAGGATGTAAAATCAGAGCAGTTTCAGCTGTTGGGTTCTATTTTAACTACAATTTATTGTAAGCTTTATCTGACATTATCTCACAATGATAGTTTTGATTGAACCACAGTTTTCTAGCTTATTACAGTGAGGTACTAATTAATTAAATATCTGTTTCAACCAAAAGGAATAGTTTGCATACTTTTGATTGGACACAATACAAAAACACACGAGATCGTGCTTAGTCACACCACAATTCATGTAGTTTGTTTTATGGCTTTACAGGCAGATAAAAAATGTGACAGTTACAATTGAGACCTGATCCTAAAGTCATAAAACAAATCAACATGGATTTTAATGTGGCTTGAAGGTCACAAAATGTCTTGTGACCAGCTGCTAAAGCTATAAAACAGATTGTGACAGTTGAAGCTTGGTCACAACACAAATTGCGCCAACTTTGGTGCCTGTCTGTAACAACCCAACAATTGGGGGAGTATTTTAGCTAAGTAGGGTACTAAGTTGGCCACTTGGACCCCGGTAAGCGCAGTCACAATGGGATAGACCGTCATTGTCCATCAAAAGACCTTTGCATGTACGTTTTAATGTCCAAAATTACCAGCAAAATGCATGAGTACATAGTATATAAATGTGTATATAGCTACAGACTGAGTGGAGTGGGGAAAGACCAGCATGGGCCAAGAGTACTGATCAGAGGAGTTGAGCCGTGCCGGCTCCTTGTAAAAGTACTCACCAGATGAATCATTGAATGGTCCATGCAGTTGATAGTGTTGGTGGGCCCCAATTCCTAAGCAGGCTGTAAGAACAGCTGAGAAGATAAGGTGGTTTATCTTCTAGTCCTGGGGAGGAAAGACAAATCTTAGTGTCTTTAACTTTCTGAAGGGGAAAAGTTTTGGTTGATTTATGTGATAACAATTGAGGGGTAGTTTTCTCAATAATAGCACAAACTATCATTGAGTGATTGAGCTTTATTATACACTATCATCCTTGGTGGAGCATGAATAGTGCAAAACATTGAACAAGAGACCCCAAACACTTGCTTTTGTCTGGAATTCTTTTTTGGGATTGGGTTTGGAGGGGTTTGGCAAGCAATGAATTGTTAATCTTGGCCTTGCATTGCTTTGGTGTATCATTGGATGCTGTCATGCACCCAAATTCTACTTCTGCAATTACTGCATGGAGTGTTTTGTAGGGCAGCCTGTAAGCCACATCCAAATTTGGTAGATTCCAAATTTGGACAGCACTTCCCCCTATATTAAGGTTTGTGGAAATTGCCTTTTTGTGGTTCCCAATTTGGGAATTACCCCATGTGGTGGGGATGGACAGTCCCGCTGTGGAGGGTGTGCCATCTCCTGCCGGCTGGCTGGGTGGCGGGCGCTTGGCGGCTGGGATATAAAACCTGAATTTAAAATATTTGAATTTTTAATCCCATTTTATCCACTTGTTGTTTTACAGCAGTTTGCCCAATCAGGGGGAACTGCTGCAATTTTTTTATCTTGACTTGTAAGACCAAATGTGCATAAAATGTTGTCTTGCAAAAGGTTGTTGTCAGGAATATTCCTGACACTGTCTCATATCTACATGCAGCCTAACTTTCAAAATAAATCAATTCTGGAAAAAAGTGGGGAGGTATTAGGGTTGCAGCAGACCCCCATCAGACGGAACCAGATTATGTTCAAAATTTCCAAAAGTGTGAAAGGTAATATATTTTCTATACAAACATGTTTGAATCCAACTTTTTGGAATTCTGGAAAAAAGACACTTTTTGTACAAGGATGGTCAGCTACAACCCTAGTTAATACCACCTAATATTAGCCAGAAAAATCATTTCACCTTGCCATAGCCAATCCCTTTTAGCTATCCCACTAATGCAAAAGTTATTGTAATGGTTGGTATTCCTAACTCTTTATCCTTCAATTGCTTTTTTAGCAAAACTTTTAAAAATATCACAACCAGCTTCCCAATAATGGCTAGATTCAGGACTTAGGCTGACCCATCCCTCAAATAGGTAATCAGCAATCTCATCAGATATCTTGATAGCATCTAGTCAAATCAATTTTTTATACATATCCAAAACAGCTAGGGCTGGTCTGTTGCATGGACAGCAATATATGGGTCTGTCCTGGCCTATGATTCTAATTGGACTCTCTACATGTGGAGTTCCTGTCCACCAGTCCTCAAAGTGTGTCCTGGGTCATAGCCAGGGACCAGCTGGAAGGGGTTGTTATTCTCTAGTAAGGGAAAATGTATCTCAGAAATATGTATAGGGGTCAAAATGGGCTTTTATTCACTCTCAGAAGGAAGATTCCCTTAGAAACCTTCTGGTATATGGCTCGGTGGGTCAGGGAAACAATATGGGGTTGCCAATACTTGGAGTCCTCCAACAATCTCTTGGACTTCGTGTACTTGGTCTTGGGCTCCTGCACCTTTATTTTGGGCTCCTGCAGTCTGTTCTGGCTCAGGCTTCTTATCCTTAGCCCTGGCTGCTGTATCTTGGGCTTCTGAACCTTTATCTTGGTCTTCAGCTCCTTCTGTAGTCCTAGTGGCCTTTGTAATCCACTTGATCCAGTCCCTGTCAAGCCTCAGATAGCTCTCCCTTTTATAGCTCCCTGTTTCAGTCCAAAATCTCTCTCAGAACTCTTCTTTTCCAAAGCTTAAACTATCCAGTTTCTCTCTCTCTACAATATATTAAACTTAATAACTTCAGCCAATGAAAACCCTGAATTTTCTGCTCCTCATTTTTTAGGCTTTAACTTAAGAGTTAAAGCCTAAAAAACACTGATCAAATAAACTTTGGCTTGTAGCCAATCATACACCTTGATTCAACTGTTTTGCCAAACAGTTTGCCCAAATGACTCATTCTTGACTTGGGTTTGAACCCAAAGCTGTCTTGCTCTTGGTAAACAACTGCTTTGCGTTTTGAACGGCTTCACCGTGATTCCCGTCACGTTTCTCCAGTGAATCCCAAGCACTTTTGCCTATGTTTTACATAGGGGATTTTTGAACCCTTGATTCTTCAACTTTTCTCCATATTTTCCTGCATTTTCTTTAAAAATTTGCGCCTTCAAACTTGCCTGTTGCTTGCCTCTCAACTCTCCTAGTTGTTCCTGGCAAAATTCACATAATTTCCCCACAGTTTCTCCATTCTGTTTCCAGCCTCTTTCTGGCTCCTTTCTCTTTCATCAGGTCTAAATAAATTCCAGTTTAAACACTGTAAATAATTTCATTTTCTCTTCCCTTTTCTTTTAACATAATATAATAATTAATTATTCTTTCATATTATAGTATTTGGCAGTATTAAATCCTTGTTTAACTGCTTTTTTTCTTAATATTTCCTTTTCTAAGACACCAAAATCAACATTCCAGCCTCCATTTACAATCTGGCTAGTCCTTTCACAACATCTTCTAGTCCTACACTATCATCTTCTGGTTCTTCAACCAGTTCTTCAACCACATCTTCCAGCTCTTCAGCTGAACCAGCCAACAGTCCATATTAGACAACAAACAGATCATTCCAGTCAGTTCTCCAGCTACTCCTCACTAGTAACCACCTTGGTTCCACCTGCACAATGAACCATTTTTAGCTCTAAACTTCAATATGAACCAAAAGTCCCTCAACTAGTGTTCACTGTGATCAAACAGTCCTTCCTACTAGTTTTCTCTGCTGATCCCATGAACCACCTTGGTTCTTTATCTCAGTACCTGTTACCAGAACCTGTAGACCCAGGCATGAGTCTACATTGAACTGGTGTTTGACTGGGACCTCATAAGTGGCAATCCACTTAGGCCATTCAACCATAGATCAACGTCTATGCCATTGTTTTTACTCACCCAGGTGATTAAATCTGGGCTTTCAGTTGCAAAGTAATCAGCTTTACTTCCCAGAGGCCTGATCACACCAAGTTCTGAAGCTGCTTCCCCAAGAAAACCACCTTGATGACACCTCTGAGCAAATCTATGCCCTCCAATGCTCACTTTGGGTTCTCCCCAAAGCTCTCATAGAGGCATAAATGAGGACACCCTACCAGTCTGTTAGGTAGAATGCTTGCTCACAGACCTCCTGTAAGTGTATCAGGGTACGTAGAGTCCTCAGAGCTCTTTCCCTCCCTGGCAGCCCGCACTACCCACCAGGGGTCCAAAGCTCACAGCCCTGGTAGGCAAGTCCCCTACCATGCTGGCATACACTTCTACCCTGGAAGCCTGCATTACCTGCCAGGGTCTAAACATCTTCCAGCCTGCATAGCAAACACTACTCATCAGGCTGGATCACTCCCCACCCCAAGCAGCTAAAATTCTCTGCTGGGTTATCTCATTCCTCACCCCAAGCAGCCACAGTTTCCTGATGGGTGAGGACCTCTAGCCCACAGCAGCCAATATTTTCCTGCTGGGTGGGGACAACATTTTCCTCTAGTAGTCCTTTGTTACCTACTAGCTAGGCCTTACCTTCCCTAGTAGCCATTATTCCCTACTGAGCCTTTACCTGCAACAAACAACCAAACTTTTACTTGGCCAACATTAGCCCCACCTGCAAAACCACCAAACATGTGGACTGTCACACTACAGGTTCAAAATTCTGGGGTTAAGACTAGAAAGCCTAAACTATGATAGGAAATCATTGCATCATGTAACTGAAAGCTGTGACCCAAGGGCATAAAAAGCCAGTATAGTGAATCACCTGTTCTGTGAGCCCCAATATAACTATGTACACCAAGTCACACTTGATGTAGTCATAGGTGGAGATGGGAAGCACTTGGCTTTCTTTGAGGTGGATTGGCTCTATAATAACAGGTAAATGAATGCTATAAGCCAACTGAGGTGTATCAAGGAGGAAATGGGATATTACTACTTTTAGCTTTTAAGTTTGGAGACAAATGTATTAGCAGTAATGGGGGCAGAAAAAAAGATAAAAAAGGTTTTTTATATATGCTGGGTTGATTTGAAATAAGTAAAAGAGAAAAGGACTGCCAATTATATACTTCTCAGAAGTATATAAAACAAAATAAGGGAAATATTTAAGGAGATAATGATACTTTATTGATATGAATTTGGAAGATTATATAGTATCATTAGAAGCCACATACTGTCCAAGTATGTCATGATAGTCATGTGGCTTGTCCAGTTAATGTTTCATTTATGACTTAAAAGGTTTGATCTCTGTATAAGATGGGCAGCTGATAAGAGTGCCACTGTCTTAATTGTTAATCAGGGAATCACTCAGGGAATTGATTTCCCAAGAGAGATTAATTGTATATGTTGTGTCACTAGACTCTAATATGTCAGTACAGCAACTGTGGTAAGTTTGACTCCCTTAAACTTGACTCCCTGGTACTCAACACTTTGTTGAGTACCAGGGAGTCGAGTGCCGCATATGTGAATCTATTAGTATTTTTGGCTTAACCAATTTTAAGCTAATTTTTACTAGTAATTTAGGGGTTCAAAACCAAAAACCAAAAATAAATTTACTCAAACTCAACTCTGTTTAATAAATTGGTTAGCTAAAATACTGATTCAAGGGGCAATTTATAAGTAAATTTACTAATAGAAATGAAAAAACCTGTGTTTGACACTCTAAACCCAAAAGTGACCAGTTTGACACTTTTTAAGCCAAATTTTAATTTTATTAATAAAATACATATGCGCTTATATAAATTTTATTTTTTACTATTATATTTTTATTATTAGTGTCCATAGTCATTGATTAAGCTCCCAAGCATCACTTTACTGGATTTAGTGGTATAGTCATTAATCAAATGTCCCGCTTGTTTTACATTATGTCATTCCTGGGTTTTTGGATTAAGTGGTGCCACATAAATTAAGCCTGATTTATTAAGAGATTTCATATGTAATTTATAAAAAAAACTGAAACTCGACACTTTCTTTGTTTGACTCTATCAACTTGACACCTGATCAGTTTTGGATTTAACTAATCAAAGGCTCAGAATTAAGGCTAAATTAATATGTGACGCACTATGAGCGCCACTCAACACTCATCCACTTGACACTTTAACTTGGGGATTAGTACAGAGAGCTTCTTAACTTTTTAACCAACACTATGGTAAATAATTCACTACCAGCTCCTCACAGCATGCCCTAATCACTAATAAACACCTTCCTACTCATTTACTTTTTTAACTTATGTTGTATTTTTTTATTTTTGAGCATACAAAACTGCCTTGCTTTTGGGTTAACTTTCGAACCCGTTTTAAATTTAAGCAAGTTTTATATGTAAAAAACATAGTAAATTTGATGTTTCTGCTCAACTCTGGCATACTTGACAGTGAGAATTCAGCTTTTTCCGGCTGTTTGACAGTGCCAAACTCGACACTTTACTATGTTTTGAATTTTCAACTCTCAATAAAAAAAATTCCACATAATATTTTTTTGCTATTATAATCTACTACTTTTTCTGCTGCTCTCCATATAATTTTCATATATATTTTTTGATTTTCAATTAAACTTTTACATTGATTTAACACTAAGATGTTATGCTGAATCTAACATCTTTGATGCTTTATCATAAATTCACTTATTTTCTATGTTTTAACCTTTATATCTACACTTTGAGTTTCTATTTTGCTTCTATTTACTTTTTTATGTTTTTTTATAAATAAAACTTTATTTGCATACTTTTCATTCAACTTTTGCTTTGCTTTACCTCTTTGTGTTTGCAATATCTTCTCAATCATTTATTTACAATGCTAAACTTTTCTTTAGACTAAATCAAGCAAGAACAGCCAGCAGCCTAAGCGCCAAGCCTCCAAAGGCTCCAAAGAAACTGCCTCCACCCCCAAGCGTGCCAAGAAGCCTGCAAAGGCAAAGTCCCTAACCACATCTCCTCCAACCCCATCTCCTCCCACTCCATCTCCTCCCACTCCTCCCCCCTCCACCCTCATCTTCTACATCCCCTTCACCTCCCCCCAAAAATCCTCCCCCAATAAATCAGATGGTGATCTTACCGACCACTCATTTTATCACTCAGAGGCCGGCTCCAAGTCTACCAAGGAGCGCCGGACCAAGAAGGCTGCCAAGGAGCCCACCTCTTCTTCTGGTAAGAAAAAGGAGGCATCCAAGCAGGCCTCAAAGAATCCTCCCCCTCCCCCTCCCAATGGCTCTTCCCCTCCTTCTTCATCTGACCCCAAAGATGAGCCAGAGGATTACTCCAAGAAGTTTAAAGCTTCTGGTCATGTGGCTTGGGATCCACTGGCCATCCACAACATTTGCAACATAGACAGAGAGTTTAAAGTTCCCAAGCGCTTTCCCCAGTACTTTCTGATCATGTCTGTAAAGGGCGGCCCTGGTTACTTTGCTGACAATTATATCTTTAATTGCAACAACCAAAAGCGGCAGACCAAAAGCAAGCACTTCATCTGCAAGGATAAGACTTGCGGGGCCTGGTTGAACACTGAGGGCTGGGAGTGGGTTACTTTGGAGAAGGGGGAGCACACTTGTGAGCCCCCCAATCACCTGATCACTTGGATGTTAAAGTGGTACCTTGTGCAAGTAATACCCACATCCTCCCATCTTTGCGCATCAGATCTGGCCATCAAGGCCCTCCAGCACCTGAAGCCCAACAATCTTAAGTTGGTGCCCACTCAGGAGCAACTTGTTAAGTACATCAGTGATAAGAGAATTGCTGCCAATCCCCCTCCCCCAAGGCTTCTGACGTCCTCTCTGAGCTCACGCTCACTCATGAGCTTAAGCAGCTTCCTAGTGGGGAGCGCTTCCTGCTTCATGATGATGGGCCTGCAGCCAAGGACCGTATAATCTGCTACTCAGCTCAGCAGAACCTGATGAAGTTAAAAAGGGCGTCAACCTGGCTAGTTGATGGTACCTTTGCCACTTGCCCCCGGATGTTCAAGCAGCTCTGGATGGTTCATGCCCAGATTGACATCTGGGTGATTCCACTCGTGTTCTTCCTTCTTCCCGGGGCCACTGAGGCCATATATACCTGTGCGTTCTCCATCATCTGCCAAGCACTTGCCCTCCTTCCCCCCGCCAACAATGATGAATCCAGGAAGACTCCCCCCACACCCGCACCAACCCACCTGCCTCTGACAAGGACCAGGCCACCCTGGACTCGGAGGAAAAGGCAAGGCTGAGAGCTCTTGGGCCTTGCGTATGCATTATGGACTTTGAGCCTGCTCAGTTCAATGCATTTGAGCAGCTGTTTAGCGGGGGGGGTGCAGGGGTGCCACTTACACTTCCGCCAAGCAGTTGCTTGTAACGTGCAGGCCCACGTGGAGCTTAGTAGATTGAGCCGGAGGGATACTTTGGACACCTGCCAATTTGTGCTGGCACAATTTAGTGCCTTGGCTTTTTTAAAGCCAGAGCACACTGCAATGGGATTTGAGGTGCTCTCAAAGGATCCCTACATAGTGAAGCACCCGGAGTTCAAGCCTTTCCTTGAGTACTTTGAGCCCCAGTGGATTGGGAAGGTTGTCACGCAGAGGTGAGGCAAGACCCATGCCAAGACCAGCTGGAATGTGTACTGGGCGGCAGTGAATGGTGAGCTCAAGACCACATCAGCGCTAGAGGCTTACCACAAACACCTCAAGGCCAACTTTGGGCTCCACACAAAATTCAATAAGTTCTTTTCCCTCTTGCAGCACAAGCAGGAGAAAACCATCTCCAAGCTGCATGATCTCTCCAACCGTGTCCCCCCACCAAGCCAACAACCCGCTGTACCCTCTTCACAAAGGCCATCCAGGGTGCAGCCAAGCACAAATACAAGGCCTCTGAGCTTAAGCAGCAGCTTGAGCTTATTGCCACTGCCCTTCTGGAAGGGTCCAAGATGAAACGGGGAAAGAATGACAAGGAATAAACTTGCTTGTTTGCTCAGTTATATGATTTTTACTTTTAACTTTTAATGTTTTAACTTTAATTTTTACTTATTAGCTTTGATCATTTAGTTCTTAGTGTTAATTTTTAATTTTTTTAATTTAATTAGATAGCAGTGTTTGTTCTATGTATACATGGTAAGTTTGAGATGAATATTTATAGTTGGAAGTAAGTGAAATATCTTAATTTTTGTTAATTTCCAAATAAAACATGATATTCACAGTTGTGCTTATATAAGCTATATTAAATAATTATTAATATTTCTTCATACTTTGAATAACTTTATTTGTTGTGTTTGTGTTTATTTTTGTCTCATTGGAATTTTAATTTTTATGGTAATAAAAAATATTTTTATAATGAAGAGTGTAAATTACATAGTAAAATGAGAAATAATTGCTTATTTATCCTTATTTCTATTAATTAAAATACTGTTTTTATTGCATTTTTGAGCTTTCTGGGGTCACTTTAGTATACCATAGCTGTATAGCTTAATTTTTTATATTAAAAGTTTTCAGTACATCAAGATCTGTTAATTAAAAAAGTGTCAATTTCCAGTTGTCGATCAGGGCAAAAGAGGAATTCTCACTTTACTATAGTGTCGAGTTCAAGGGAGTCAATTTTAAGGGAGTCAAACTTACCACAGTTGCCGTCAGTACTTGTGGGATCTCTTAGTGACCGCCTCTGCCAGTTCTGTGTTCTTTTAATGAAGAATCCCTTTTTATATACTCTCCCTCAAGTAGGACATGTAGGTGCCCTTCCTCTATACCCCTAACCTGGTTGTTAGCTGGAATTTTTTCATATAATCCATATATAAACACAATTGCCTCTAATCCAATTAATAAAGAATATTCGAGATTGCAAAATATTGATAATAACCATAGATGATCTTATTTTTAGTTAGGGTGTTTAGATATTGGATGATTAACTTGAATATTCACATATTTATTCATTATTAAATTGATGTAAAATTTTAATGAGATTTGAAAGCACTGATAATAAAATGGAACTATATATTCAATTTATAATTTTTAGTTGATTAACTACTTTGTTTTGTCAATCTGCATTTGATTTTAGCTATGCTCGTGAATTTCATTGGTTAGTTACCTGGCCAGTTGCCAATATAATAAAAAACTTATATCACCTCCAACCCTGGAAAGCTTGGATGTATGATTGGATTTATACTGTTGGCAATTGGCCAGGAAACCCACTAATGAGATTCAAGAGCATAGGTAAAATCAAACACAACTTGACAAAACAAAGTAGTCAACCAACTAAAAATTATAAATTGAATATATAGTTCCATTTTATTATCAGTGCTTTCAAAGCTCATTAAATTTTACATCAATTTAATAATGAAGAAATAAATTAATATTCAAATAAATTATCCAATATTTAAGTTGCAATCACAAGTGCTATCACCATCTATGTTTATAATCTTACCAATAAGATCAAATTCAATAATAATGCTAGCAAGGATATGAATCAATTGCTTTATTAAAAAGTGTACTGTAGATTTAGAACCTGTTGGTAAAAATGCAGGGTTGTCAAATACAGCAAGCAAATCTCAGATGTAAATATGAGCAACCCAGCTGGGTTGAAAATGAATATTTCATAAGTTAATCATTATGTTGGCTTATTTGATTTGTTTAAGTTTACAAACTAGGAATGAAATACAAATCATCCAGCCTGTGTCCCAAAAAACTTATCAAACAAACCAGCAGTACACAGATCAAAAAAGGGACTCTAATAAAAATTTGATACCCTCCTTATTTCTGCTGGTTTAAAGATAACCTGAAATTCTTAGCCAACCGTAAAATTTAGGCTGTGAAATCCAATACTCAACCTCTAAACCATAAATGAAGCAGATTTCAAACAAATCTAATCAATGGTCATCTTAAAAAGGGAGTCAAAGGATTCCAAGTGGAATGCCATTGACTCTTTTGGTATTGCCAGTATTGAGTAAAGATCAACCAGTACTAGTTTAAGCAACTGAAAGCTAGATCCAGCTTATTCACCAAGCAGAAATGCTCACAATAAGTTTAACTAGGATACACATACAAGTTATCAAGCTCAGGTTTAGATAAAGCTTATTATGGCTCCACTCACCAGCAGCCAAATCAATTAGCTTCTACTAGGTTCAACAAAGCTGTGCAAGAGTAACCCAGCTCTGCCAATGTAGTAGCCCCAGTCAATGAATACTCAAAGTCCTAGGTTTGATGAAATTTCTCTCCAGAGATCACCAAGGTGGGTTTTGGGTCAAATACAGGGTCCATCTGGATTGGGGCGCCACTCTGCAGAGGGGCTAGTTCTACAGAGTCAGCATTATCCAGGTCTGCAAACGTACAACCGCCTCCACCAACTTTTCAGCAAGCATCCTGGCTTCTGTGGCATACACTGGTTTGTCTTCCTGTGTTGGCTCATCCTAAGTCAGTACTGATCTTGGAATAGCTCTGTGAGCTCCCCTCAGCAAGAACCTTTCCCCTCAGTAAGAAATCACAGCTTTATCACCTTAACCATCCTGTCTCTGGTGGTTTGGAGATGAGTCAGGGCCCAAAACCAGCCTGAAATTGCTATTGTACATTGGGTTAGAGGCTTGCAGATATGTGGTTGAGCAACTGGTTGATCAAACCTTCAGGTACAGGTCTGGGTTTGGTGCCTGTGGGGTTCCTGTCTGCCAGTCCCCAAGTGTGTCCTGGATTGTAGCCAGGGACCAGCTGGAAGGGATTGTCATTATCTAGTAAGGGGAAAATGTATCTCAGAAATATGTATAGGGGTCAAAATGGGCTTTTATTCACTCTCAGAAGGAAGATCCCCTTAGAAACCTTCTGGTATACGGCCTGGGGGGTCAAGGAAACAATATGAATTTGCCAATACTTGGAGTCCTCCAGCAATATCTTGGACTCCTTGTACTTGGTCATGGACTCCTGCACCTTTGTCTTGGACGTCTGCTCCTTAGACTTGAACTCCTGCTCCTCAAATGTGGACTTTGACTCCTTGGAATCAAACTTCTGTACCACGCTTAGGAACCAGCTCCTTATTCTTGGGCTTCAGCTCTAACCAAGCTCCTGCTGGTGATCAAAAGGCTTCCAAAACCTCTTGGCAGAAACTCAAGAGACCCAGAAGTGTTCTCTCAAAGACATGGAACAACCTCCAAAAAAACTGTCAAAAGACCCCGTAACTTTCCAGCCAGCCACCTTCTTATAGTGTCCTTTTCCCAACGGTTCCGCCTTCAAAATGGCTTTCTTCAGAAGCTTAAACCATTGTCACTCACTTTTTCCTATAATAACTTAAGCTTACATACTTACTTTCTCAAAAGCTTAAAGTATTAATATACTATTTCCTTGCTTATACTTTAAGCTTTTGGCTTCCAACCAATCATTTTCATCAGAAAACATGCCAGAACTCAACCAATGAATGCAGAGCGCAGAAATAGACCATTTCTAAAGTTCCACCAGGATCCAACTATGAAAATCATTTCCACAGCTCAAACTGTTCAAATCAACAACTCTTTGCGCACCAAAGCGTTAACCAGTCCATTATTCTGGCACCATTTCTTCCTGCATTCAACCCAACCCCATTTAAATAGTAGAACACTATTTAAAATTTTCTTTCTGGACCTCTTCAACGTTTTCCCCATATATTTACAAATATAGTAAAATCCAAGGAAAACGTCCCACCAAACCAACCTTGTATCCTGCTCTCATAGCAACACATCTTCAACTATCCTAGGAACTTAATAAATAAATATCTTACCCAAACTTCTATCCACATTCCTTCTTGATTTTCATACTAAACCAAGGCAAAATATTCCACATCTTCTCACTTTGGCAAATCAATTTGGCAAAATCTTGGCTCATTTCTCTGGACCACTAGTTCTTCACCATCATCTTCTGGTCCTCCAGCCAGCTTTCTTCAACAACAGTCACTAAACTTTCACTTGGCCAACATAAGCCCCGCCTGCAAACCATCAAACATGTGGATAATCACAGCGCCACTACCCTTCCCAGATTAGTATCAATGCTGTGAAGGCATTGGGCTTGGGGAACCGCTGAAAGTACATCAGACCTTCTGAAGAGGCTTCTGATTGGCCCAAACTCCCAGTAGTTACAGAATTGTGGGAAAAGGTATCAAGTGGACCCCAAATCTTGGGCCAGCCTCCTGAGCCTGAGATCAGAGATTTGGTTACCTTGAATGATCAATCAGATTTTGCCAGTACCAAGGGGAGTGAAACATACAGCAAGTCAGCCAATAGGGCTCAACACTAAGCCAGCTTCCCAGTCAGATATAGCTGGGAAGGTTAGAGAGGCTTTCCTGGTTGACATCTCCAAACAAGAAACTATTGGTGAGGTTAATTGAGTATATCACTTTTGGGGATCTTATTGTTTTTCTGTATCTTCTATAAGGCTGATGATATCCAATAGAGTGCACCTATAGGTCCAATGGTAACACTGGGAGACTGAGCCAGGTGTCCCACGTCAGAAGAGCCAACTCTTGCCAGCCCCTTCAGCCAGACTCCTGGGTTGAGTGGTAGATCAAGCCTCTGTGTCCCCTTTTCCTACCAAAGCTTTGGGAAGATCTGCTTCCTGGCTCAGCAAGCGGATAAGCGCCTCTTCTGGAGAGCTTTTCATTATTGTCATCAAACTCCTTATGAAAGATTGGGGATCACTTATAGACTGGTTTGGGGCTCACTGATAGGTGATCCCTGTATGGTAGTGTGGGGCCTGGGGTCACTTCTACCAGCCACTTAATAGGAGTGATATTCATTTTTTACTGGGCAGTCCTGGCCAGAATCTTTCCCTAGAAGAAGGGGTCCTCTGGAAGTAGCCCAGGACATGACATTGATAATTGATTTGACCAAGAATGTCTCCCTCCCCTTGCTGCATGAAGATCCCAAGGGGGTTGTAAAGAGGATGGTCATACATGCAAAAAAAAAGAATCTGGCAGCAGCTATGGGGCAAGGGATGATATAGCCTGTGATTTCTGCCATCTGTCCCAAGATCTTCAACCAGCTCTGGGTCATCCACAGGGAAGTAGGGTGTTGCCTCCAATCCACTGCCTTGATTTTGGACCCAGGCGCTTGAACTATACATATGCCTGTAAGATCAGCAGGCAGAAGATTTAGAGGAGAGCTCTAGAGGAGAAAACCCAGCCTGCTTCTTAAGGAAAGCCTCTTGAAGATCACAGTGGTTCAATACTACTTGTGGATCTAATCTAGCCTGCTTTCAGGAAGCCAGGCATAGGCGGAGGCATTAGGTGACTCTGGATGGGTTACTACCAGGCTAGTGGGTAATGCCCATCATAGGATGGGTGCTAACTTGATAATATAGGATAAATATTGCCCAAGCAAAGACAAGAGCCCGGATTTGGGCACCATGGTGTCTATCATTCCTGTCAAAGTAATGTAGAGTACTCCAAACAGTTGAGTGGAAGTGGTCTCAGCAGCAGTGGGGGGATCCATTGGGCGGTTGGGTCATGGGGTTAAGGGCAGAGTCATGGGGAAAAAGTATGCCAATAGGTAATTGTAATTGACTTTAAACAATAAGGGCAGTACCTCAATCCTCTTTCCTTTGTGTCCTATTTATTCAGTCTCTCTAGTTCTAGCCAAGAGACTGGCAATGAGGATGGTCTCCAAGTTGTACTCTGAGTAGGCAGGGTTGGGAAGGTACTTGGTAAAATGCACAGGTTCAAAGGGGGCTCCAGGGAGACGTTATAGTGCCTGATGCAGGTTGGCAGGTAGGTCTCTGGAAGGGGCAGTTGCCCAATTGTCTAATTGGCCAGAATTGAGATGAAAGATCACTAAAACTAGATAAGGTAAGATTTTTTTCAAACCAAAGGTTCATAAAACTTTATTATCAAAAATGATAATATGGTCATCCCCATACTGCCAGGGCTATTATACCAGGTGGTTTTGCTTCTTTTCTTTTTGCAGACTTCAGGTCTGGAGACAGTCCACTGGAAGAGCTCAGTCCTTGGCTTCTGGTTTTGCGGGTGGCAGATCCTAGTTGTGCTTGCTCTGATGAACAGAAGTGACAATTATTTGTTCCACCGCTACTGTTCACCACATCACCTGAGCAGTCAAATTGTATTACCCATTCTGGACTGGAGGCTGGCACTGGCTGGTGATCATTGGCAGGACTGGCAGGAGGTCTTGTTGTAGCCTTCTTTAGGCAAGCTACAAGTTCTGTGTAGGTCTGGATCTTTGGTGGCACAAGGTTAACAGCAATCTGATGATCATTTGGGAAATTATTTTTAAGAATCTGGTAGGTCTTGGAGTAATTCAACAACTTGGGCTTGTGACTCAGTGAGTTGGCGGGTCCCTGTCCCTCATGGGTGACTTAATTTGCCTTTGGAGAGTCAGGGTTCAATTCTGGGGTTTACAATGTTGATTTTAAACCTCCAGTCTTGAAACTTGGCAGGTTAGCAGGTTTCTGTTCCTCCTGGTTGGGGCAAGATATCTCCAGAGGTCCAGGGTTTGACTCAACTGGCAGTCTGGCTGGCTCCTGTCTGTCCTGGTCATGACAAGGCTTTTTCTGAGACCCAGGGTCTGATTCCTAGGCTTTCAATACAAGTATTAAAATGTCATTCATGACAGATGCCCTGGCTATGAGGATGTCCAGCCTATAGTGTTCAAGAAAAAGTTTGGTTGTGCAACACAAGGAGGCTACTTTAATTTTTTTCAAGCATAATATAGAAGATGAAGGATTTCAAGAAGCTTTATAGAAAGAATACTTCAGATACCTCAGAGATCACCAAGAAGATGGTTAGAGGTGACCCTAACATACTTTCTGAAAAGAGATGGCATCTTGAAGAAGCAAAGCACCTGGATGTAAATGAGTAGAATATGGTATATTGGAAACTAATGACTGGTTTTATAGACTAATTCAAGAATTAGTGGACTGGGAAGTTTATTGAGAAGGTAAATGGACCAGGCAAGACTAAGATTGTCTGGAACTATGTGGAGTCTGTCCTGGATGAGGATACTGAGACCACATCTTTCCTGGAAGGATGATGTACACACTTTTATAAACCAGGAGAGGTAGGAAGTCATACTTTGGCAAGCTATTTATGGGCTGGAAGAAGTCAAAAGCCAGGGATGAAAAGATTCTTAGGGATATTGGCAACATAGCACCCACCCCTACAAGAAAAGCCAGCATGAACTCAAGAAAGGCACAAGGTACAATCTAATGGATTGGGGATAAGAAGTATGAGACCCTGGAATGTCTGAAGAGGGTCTTGAATGCCATGAAGTTTGGGGTTAGAGAATTGGTAATGATTTTTAGAATAAACTAACTGCTTATCTTCTTAGATAAATTTTAAAAATATTTGGCTTTTATTTGGTAATACCTTTTAAAAATTAAGATTTTGAAATTGGTTTTATCAAAATTTAATAGTTTCAATTGTTTTTTATTTGTTGTCAAAGTTTAAGCTCAGTTTATTGTGTTTTTTATCTGTCAAAGTTAGCAAACAATTGGGTTTGTGTCAGGATTGACAATTCTTTTCCCCTTGAAACCCGGGCCCAAGGGTGGGGTTCAAAACCTGACTCTGAATCCCTGCAGGCTGCCAGCCTTAAGGACTGAGGGGCTGCCTGCCTGCATTTTCCTGGGGTCAAGCTCCTGCAAGTTGAAGCCAATAATGATGGCCCAAATGATGAAGCAAACCAAACCAAAGGAATCATTGCACCAAATAAGAGAACAATCAAGGCACCTAATGGAGGCAGCAAAATTCCAACCATTAGCTTCATGAGTCTGAAGGATACCCCAGCAGCCAATCAAGAGTCACCCCCAGGAGAAGGCACAGGCCCGCGGCCCAACCTCATGACCACAACACTAGAGCAAAATAATCAAGTAGCTAATTTGAGATTTTTGACCAATGAAAGAACTCCCGGCCTGGGTGCCATTTTTCTGCCTTTGAACCCAAGCACCCAGATCCCCTGGGCCCACAGTTTCAAATACCCTGAAGAAACCACCATGGAAAATTTTAAGTTTAGAAGTGGGGTGCTACATAGACCTAAGGACCCTGCACTCTAAACATATTGCTATCTTTGAATAAAGGTTATGTTATTCCGGCTTATACAGCTATTGCCTTATTTTGTCTTTATCATCTATCAAATTAGTACAAGATAACCGGCCCTCCTCTGGTAGATTTCTGCCCTCCAGGTATCCCCTTTGGTCCTGTCCACTTCACATATTACCCTCTGAAACCTGAATATAAGGATTACACCCCATAAAAGATCCTCTAACTAGATCCCTTGGTGTCAGGATGAAGTAGAGTGAGAGCTTGTCATAATTGATCAAATGAGGAATGTATACCCAAATGAGGATGACATTACCAATGAGGAGGAGACAATGCGTGTTTACTCAGAAATAGTAACCCTTTAAGAGTGAATAAGGAAATATGCAGCAGAAGATTATGCACAGGTACATCAGGGAGACCTTAATTTGGCTCAACGTCAAAGAATCAGCAGCATAGATAGGCTTGCATTCAATTTTGCAGGTTTCAGGGATCATTTCAGCAGGAGGAAGAAGATGACCAGGAAATTGCAGAGGTGAGAAAGCAGAATCTATCAGTCTGGTTATTAAAAATCTGATTAGAAAATATTGAAATAAGTGAATCATTGAAGCAAGATATTTATTGGGAGTAAAATATCAAACTACTAAGGTAGTTTGGTAGGGACAATTGTTAATTAAGGCCTTTGGGTACATCTTGATGAGGTGGCCTCCTTGAATACAATAGTTGGACAGCTTACAGATACCACCAATGGTGGTTCTGTAAGCTGTTACTTAACCTCCTTTGAGGTCAGGATTTGTTGACCAGCAGGTTAAGGAAGAGAAAATTGGGCGTGAGGCATCCACACTCCACTTGGATCCAATTCCCTGTGCCACCGCCCACTTGCTATTGATTGTTATATTTAAATCTACAATCACCTCAAGCAGGCGGTGCTTTGGGCCGGTTTCCCCGGGTGGCGGTGCTTTGGCCGAGCCACACCTGGGAAAACTATGGCCATGACATTACTCTCCTTCTTTGGTAATGGGGACTTTCCTCCTCCTGGGATTGCTGCTAGTGCATAGTTCTTGTGGGCAGGAGGGAGTTTAATGGCAGCTAGGGTGGACTTTACTGGACCTACTGCTTGGGGATTGTTCTCGTGGAATTCCTGGAGCATTTCTTGGGTGTGAGTGAGGTTGCGGTGGGGGATCCAACAGTTTTCTGAGGCTGGGTATCCCTTCCAGGCTACTAGGTAATACAGACGGCAACAGCACCCATGTCAACACTAAAAGTGTTAACATTGGCCATGTCAACACTTTTAATGTTGACACTATTGTAAAGTGACAACCCAGTTTTACATAATGTCATCTCCTGGATGTCAACACTTTTTTAAGTAACAGTACACTTTACCCTGAACATTTTTAATATAAAAAATATATTTTTAAATGATTTAAAATGCTAAAATGACCTTATAGAGTTCAAAAATGTAATAAAAAATTACTATAAGTAATAAGAATAAGGAGTTTTAAGCAAGTGTTTTTCAATTTACTATGTAAATTACACTCTTTATTATAAAATTATTTTTTATTCCCATAAAAATCAAAATTCCCATGAACCAAAAAAGATATTTTATATATCATAATAACTACAAAATATAAGAAAATTCTATATTTAATTCATTATACTTTACATAAACATAACTGAAAAAACTCATGCCTTAAAGATAAATTAGTAAAATATAAGATATTTCTTAATAGACCACATTGAAACTGTATCTGAAACTTACCATTTATACCTAAAAAGATTAATAATATCCATAAAATAAAGTAAACATTAAAATTTAAAAGTAAAAAATATACAGGCAAAGCAAAGCAAGGTTTATTGGGCTAATCAAAGCCATCAGCAAGAGCAGTGACAATATCTTCTAGGTATTTTTGAGTTCTGCAACTTTATGCTTCTTCTTCACCATCTTCTGGAAGTCCTCCTGGTAGTCCTTCTCCTTGGACATTTGCTTCTTGGGGGCCACCTGGTTGGCCAGGCTACAAAACTTAGAGACAGTCCGTGCCTTCTCCTTCTGTAGCTTCTGGAAGAACTTGTTGTATTTGGGGTTTGACCCAAACTTCACCTTAAGGTGCTTGTGCCAAACCTCAAGGCTGGAGGTGGTCTTCATCTCCACCTTGAGGCAGGCGCTCTGGTAGTTCCAAGGGGAAGTAGCCCCGCTCTTACCTCTCCGGGAAGTCATCTTCTTGCCTACACATTGCTGCTCAAAGTACTCAAGGTAACCCTTGAAGATGGTGGAGTGCTTCTTAATATAAGCGTCCTTCAGGAGGGCCTCAAAGCCAAGCTCAGTATGCTCTGGCCGCACAAAAGTCAAGGCAGCAAACTGGGTGATGGAAAAGTAGCACTTCCCTTTACCATCATTAAAATACTTTTCAAAAATCTCCTTCTTGCTCTTGAGGTGTTTGAAGAGGGCCTGCATAAAATAGAAGAAGCAGCTCTGAACTTCTCCATTGAAGGTGGCCTCAAAAGCTCTGAACTGAGCAAGCTCAAAGTCCATAATGATCACCTTTGATCCAAGTGAGTGCGCATCAGCTAGCTGCTCTGCAGCTAGGGTGGACTCATCCTTCTCAGCAGAGGAGGGATTGGCCCTTGTGGCATGGGTGGGAGGGGGAGATTGTTAGTGGGAAGGGATCTCAAAGCATCCTATATAATTTTGAATGCTCTAGCATAGACCTCTGTCTTGGCTCCATGCAGTAAAAAGAAAACAAGGGGGATAACTTGCACATCAAATTGCCCATGCAAGACCCAAAGCTGCTTGAAGATGGTTGGGCAGGTTGCAAATGTGCCATCACACAGCCAGGTGGTAGCAGTGTTGAGCTGCTCCAGGTTTTGAGTATTGGTATAGGCAATGATTATATCCTCCACTTCCTGCCCATTGTCATGGAGCAGGAACATCTCACCATCCTTGGTTTTCTTTAGGGCATTGGAAAGGACCCAGTCTTCAATTGTGGTGGCACTCTTGGCCAGGGGGTTTGAGGCTTGGAGCCTATCACTCACAAACTTGATCAACTGGGTGTGGGTTGGCACCCTCTTGAGGTTGGTGGGGAAGAGGTATTTGCATGCAAGCACAGCCAGCTGGGTTGGGGAAAGGTCCTTTGAGGTGGGCATGACCTGCACCAGATACCATTTGAGAAGGCAGACAATGGTTGTGTTGGGCATGATGCAGGTATTCTCACCCTTAATGGTCTGTATCAAGTCCCAGCGCTCAGTATTGAGCTGCACTTGGCAGGAGCAGTCCTCACAGGTATAGTGCCAGCTCTTGAAGCCCTGGTTGGCATTATTTCATGAGAAGATGTAACTGTTGACCACCATGGCTGGCCCACTTTTACACTCATGATGGGGAAAACTTTGGTAGGGAATAAGGAACCTTAAACTTCCCGTCAAAATTGCAGATATTTTGGGCCAACAGAGGGTCCCATGGGCCAACAGGAGCATGGCGGAAGCCAGGGAGGTAATCAGGGTGGGGCTTTGTATCATCTCCAGATGAACTTAAAGAGGGGAGTTTGGTGGTGGGGGGAAGCAGAAGGGGGATTATCTTGGTGCTCCTCATGTACAGGAGACTTATCCTTGGGTGGGGTCTTTTTGGCTTGGCACCGCTTCTTGGTAGGCTCCTTGTCTGAAGCCAAGTTATAGAAACTGTGATAAGTAACTGAATCATCAGTTTCCTCTCCCCCAGTGGAGTGAGCAGTGCTCTTCTTGGGAGAGGGCTCAGGGGAGGGCTTGGGAGTGGTCTTCTTTGATGAGACAGGTTTCTTCTTGGCGGCTTTGGTGGGCTTGGAGGGACACTTGGTACCCTTTGATTGCTTTGAGGTGTTCTTGTCCTAAAATAATAAGTAAAATGGTTTAAAATAAAGCTTTGTATTTAAAAAACAAACAAAACAACTTAAAAAACATAATATATAAAAATTAAACTTTATATGGCTTTTATTGGCATTTAAAAGGTAAAAAATACTTGTTTAGTTTTTATTTTATTAAAGTTATAAATAAAAAGTTAAAAGTTAAGAGAAATATGTAAAAGCATTATATTTAGATATAGATTTTATTTTAAAATTAGAAAATATGAAATAGAAATGTTAAAAATACAACATTTCAAAAAATCAGATGATTTTATTATGTAAAACATAAAGTTTATATGTGAGAAATGAAAAGCGTCACATTATGAGTGACAATTAGTAAAAAAGCTGAATTCTCACTTTCAATTAGAAAAATTGTAGACATTATTATTGATAGCATTAACACTATTGTCATTTTTTTTGAAAATTTACTATGAAAAAACATAGTATGCTTAATTAAATTTATGCAGGCCAGCAAATATTGGGCAAGTGCCTAAAGTTGAAGTGTGGAGATTAAAATCTCCAAATTGATGGATTTTTTGATCTCTGCACTTTTTTTAATAAAAATTTTCCCCCAAAAATTTAATATTTTTCTTAAATTTGACTATTTTTAAAATGTTTTTACTAGTAGCTAAAATCAAAAAACCAAGTTCAAAGTGCCCAAATTGATGCAATTTAAACCACACCTTAAATTAATTTGGTTTTTAAAATATAATTTATTTATCCTTTTGAATATAGGGGACATAATCAAAAGTGCAAAAATCAAATTGCAAAAAAATCTTCAATTTAATATTTGACACATCAAAAGTAAAAAATTTAAATTTTAAATTTTTTTTCTATATGTAAAAAAAGAAATCAAGAGCTAAAAAAAGCTTTTTTAACTTTAGGCAAATTTTGAATTTATTTTGTTCAAATCTTAATATAAAATAGTATTATAAGCTCTTTCTTTTTAAAAAATAAAATTTTGTCTCATAAAAATTTCTTTGAAAATTTACATATAGTTTCTTAATGGGTGCAGAAATTGAAAAGTAGTCAAATCAAAATCCAAAAAGGTACCAAAAAACTAGGACCACTTAATATTAATTTTTTGCAAAAAATTAATATTTTATTCATTATGTTTTATTAAGTTTCTCAAATCAAAAGTGAGGAAACCAAAAACCAACTTTTTAGATTTAGTCTCACTTTCTAAGCTTATAAAATTTTAAGTAATTAATAAAAAGTTTTGAAATTCCTCATGTAGATTCTTTAAGACCTAATATTTAAATGTATAAAAAAGAAATAAAGTTTTTTTGGTAGGTTTATATTTTATTACAATATTAATAAATTGGTGTGTTTTGGATGCAATTTCAAAAAATATGGAATTAATATAACATTGTACTATGTTTCCCTATGTTATTTCAGAGGACAAAATCAAAGTGCAGAAATCAAAGTGCAATAAGCTCCTGGGTTTTTTGAAGGTTTCTCTTTTGAATTTTCTCCTTTCCCACCTCTCCTTTCCACCTCTCATTCCTCCTCAAAATTGTTTTTAAGTTTTGTTGGCCCCTTGGCTGCACCAAGGGCCAAAAAAATTTTAAAAAATTTCTGCATCATCAAGAGGGTGGATTATATAAAATCTTATACCAAGTAGAAAAAATTTCTTTTTTCTTCTCTTCTCCTTTTCTTACCCTCAATTATCTTCTAATATATCTTTTACTGTATGTATTAGAGTAAAATAGATGTATAAAATGTTTCTTTTTGGTATACAAAATTGCTCTATCTATATCATTTTTAGTGGAAGTACAGTACTTTTAACATAAGAAGGTTCAAGTCTTCATTTTATAATATGTAAGTGGAAGATTCTTGATATCTTTGAATATTGTGACTTATAAATAAGATATAAGACTATATATTTTATTAAGTATAAAATTGTATAGTATATCTTTAATAAGAAAGTAATTTACTTTATATTATTTTAATGGTAGACTTCTATGACTTTTATCATTTAAATAAGATCACTAATAAACCAAAATACCTAAAATCATATGTTTGTATCTTGCAGGAAAAATCCTTTATTTTGCTTATACTGAAGTATTATTAAAGCTTTACATAAACTGGAAATTAAATTAACCTTTTTTATTAAACTTATAGTTTATAAAGCAGTTTTTTGTGTAGTTTCATATTTTATATTCAATTGAATACAGTTACATATAAATTCTAGTCTAATTTTTCTTTTAAAACTAAAATAAAATTTATTTTAAAAACAGCTAATTTAAGGATTTTTTATTATATAGCATATATTTTTTTATTGCAGAAATGAATTTCTTGGGTTCTTTTTAGTCTATAATAGATTTAAAAATATATAGTTGTATATTATAAACTGTATTTTATTCTGCTTCAAAGTTAACATCTGGAAAATCAATTTTTGCACTTTGATCTTTGATATTTTTTATTTTTGCATCCTACATAGTGTTTTGATTTTTGCACTTTTTGGGGGTCCCATTTTCGATTTTTGCACTTTCAACCTTAGGAACTTTGGCCCAAGGAACTTGCCCCAAATATTAACTGTTTTCTGTGTGTTTTTGTTCACATAATAAAATATAAAAAATATATGAAAATAAGTAAAAAATAATCAAAGTTCTTTATTTCTTTATTAAATATTATGTTTGGGTAGTGTTAATATGATATTTTACCATAGCGCTTATGTAAAGTTGTAAGATGTTGTTTTCAGTAATGAAAAGGGTAAAGTGTTGAAAACGTCACTTACGTCATTCTTTATACAAGGTGACATATTAATTTAAGCTTAATTGTGCCACTCTAATTTGCTTAGCTCTACCCCAGCTGATGATCACAAGCAAATAAACAACATTTCTTAGTGTTGAAATTATTTTTAATAATAAATTTTATATTAAATTACATACTGTAAATTCAGAACCTGAACGTAAAAATGCGGGATTGTCAAATCCTTGGTCCAAATTTTGAATCACTTTTGCGGGCAACTCAGCTGAGTGAAAAATAAAATATTTAATAAAATCCACCATTTAATTTGACTTTTTTTGGTTTATTTAAATTGGCAAATTTTGAATCTCTTGAGCAGATAACTCAACTAACAAAAGACAAAACTCAGCAAACAAATGCGGGATACATGAATCAGGAATGTGGGATTCTAATGTACGATTTGTGATTTCCTGTATTTTAAACAAATTATAGACATCATGTGAAAATTAACAAATCTGAAATTGCGGGATTGTCAAATCCAAGAACCAAGTTTCAAATCAAAATTGCAATGAATTTGAAATAAATATAATTTATGGGTGTATCAAAAAGGATAATAAAGTATCTAGAGTGGATTTGTGCAAATTCTTTTAGGAAGCACAGGTATTCTCAAAATTCACCCTATTCCATTTTAGGACAGCTAAAATTTAGAGTGTAATATTCACAAAATTGACATATTTAACAATAAAATTGACTAAAATATACATTTCTCTTCTCAAGTTTAAAATTTTAATAAAATTTTATTATGTCTTCTTCCAACACCAACCAAGTCAACGAGCTGTTCCCTGGCCTTGACAAAATCATGCAGGGCTACGCTGGGTCTCTTAACAGTGAAGCCTCTGTCTATGGCCACTCCCAACCCGCAGGCCCCTCTGCAAGCCCCACCCAGGAGTGTGTTCTTTCTCCTGCAACTTCCAGCATGGCCCTGTTTGCCCACCATGCACAGGCAACTGCCAACCAAAATCCCTTATCAGTGATGGCATCTGGAACCAGCCATTTGAGCCATGGGGTCACCCAGAGAGCCCAGAACCCCAAAACAGCCAATCAGATGGCATCAACCAGTTCTCAAGATGGACACATCCCTCCCCCAGCCAATCAGCCTGCAAGACACAGAAGAAAATTGATCACTCTGGACATTGTTCTCAAAATGGTTGAAAAGCAAGGGAAGCTTATGTCCCTTGGGGAAATTGCAGCCACAATGGGTTTTGCAAAGTCCACTGTGGCTGCAACCCTGCAAGCCCACACCAACTGTGGCCCTCCACCAAGAAGACCCCAACTAGTGCTTGTACCTCAACCAAAGGTGAAAAAGCCCACCCTCTCATGATGGCCATTATGGAACGTGACCTGCGGATTCCCCTGGTCCAGGTACGTCTCCAGTTGGGACTCCACAGCATCTTCATCAACAAAAGAACAGTGAATTTGTGGATGCACAGAGTTGTGGTTGCTGCTAGAATCTTGTTCAATCAAGTTCTCAGTGGCCCCATTTTGGTGGACATTGACCCCTACAATTCAACCATTATTAATTTTATTAAAGGGAGGGCAATGAGGGCCCATAATGACGGCATCTTCCTATCATACACCAAGATATTAGCCAGTATCCAAGACTTTGGAGAGAAGCACATCCAATCTGACGTGTACAAGCGCGGCCCAATCTTGTATTGGTTTGTCGGTGTTTTATTGGCAGTTTCCCCATTGGACGTCAATTATTACTTGGCAATATCAAACACTGCAGATGGGTATGTCTACCAGACAGAGCTCAAGGACATGCTGGAGGAGTGGGCCACCCAAAACGCTGTGCACACAGTTGTACTGAGTGTGGAAATGGAGCAGCGGGAATGGGCTACCCAAGAAATCAGGGCTGCGGGGCATACCTGCTGGTCCTACCCCATCAACTACGCCAACATGCACCTTGCAGACGTATGTCTCTACAATTTTGGTTCTGCTCTCAGGCGCTTAAAGCCTGCCACCTACAATGAACTATGCACCCAAATTGATATGGGTTATGAGCTTTTCCCTTCCGCGTCCGTCCAGGACTTATTTGATCTCATCATCTTCTATGCAAGTGATAGTGATAAGTCCAGAAAGGACCCCTGCCTCCCCCCACGCCACTACATCTGTTTTTCAAGCCCGCATATGTGACAGAAGAAGAATTTGAGCAATTGAATTCAATCTTCTCTTGCTCCCCCTTCCCAGTCAACAAACCCTGCCTCACCAACCCCCCCCATCAAGATCAAGCCACCCGCCTTCCAACCCTGACTCCCAAGCAGCCGGTACAACACGCCATTTCAAAAACGGCATCTCAAAAAACGCCATCTCAAAATACAGCATCTCAAATTTTTGCTATCTCAATTTACTAGTAAAAACGCCATTTTGATTTACAGCGTTTTGACTAAGAAAAAACGGTTCTAAAATTTTAGATTTTTGAACCCCCCCCAAAAAACCCTAAAAAATTCTCAAAAAATAAAATTTAAAAAACATTTCTAAGCTTAAAAAAGCCTCAGAATTCCAAATCTGCAATAAAAAATGGGGTTGATTAGTAGCAACAAGGTTACATAAAGTCCAAAAGTTAAAATATCCCAAAAATAACTATTTTCATTGATTTTAACTACAAACTATACTTTAAAATAAGCATAGAATTGTACCAAATACTAAATAAAACTAAAATAATGATAAAATTAAAGGGAAAAAGAGAGAAGATAAAGTGGTGTTTATTGAGGAAGGATCATACATTGGTTGAAAGAGCAATAGAGATGGCTTGGAGATGTTCAAGCTTGCTATCCTTGGGATAGTAGGCAAGGACCACCTTGCTAATCTCTGTATACTTTTTCACCACTTTGGTTTGCTTAGGGGGATCATCTTTGGTCTTCATGCCTGTTTTAAAGAGGCAGGCGGAGATGGCCTGCTGAGTCTTGAGATGGACCATGATTTTGTTGAACTTGGGCTTCTGAACCCGGACCCTTGTGGCAAATTGACTATGCCACCCTTCAAGAGAAGAGGTGGTCTTGATTAGGCCATCCTTTACCTGCTTAAAGCAGTTCCACTGGATTGAGTCACCGCCTTTTCTGATGCAGCGTGGTCCTTGAAACACTCTAACCCATTGGGTTTCAAAATACTCTATGAATGGAGCAAAGGCTGCCTGGTTGGCAATAATGTAGGGATGGCGGAGGAGAGTGTTGTAGAAGGCATTGGTTTCCTCCTTCTGCACAAGGTCAAGGGCAGCAAAGCAGTTGAACACGTCCTTTGCTTCCTTTGTGCCTTCAGTGTAGACCAGCTCATGGAGGTCAGAGCACTTTTGAAGGCGGCGGCAGAGTGCCTGCCAAAAGTGAAAGTAGCATCCCTGAGGGGAGCTCTTGAAGACTCTAATAAAAGCATTGGCCTGAGCCTGCTCAAAATCTACTACCAGGTATTCATGGTATGGAAGACTTTTGGGCTTTTTCTTGATGGGGGTGGCTTCCTCTGACTGGGCCTTTTTCTTGCGCCCTCTAGTCTCCTTTGGCTCCTTTTCAATGGTGGGGAGGATCTCATCAATCTTGGCCTTTATATTCTTTGAGCCCGGACATAGGTTTCTTGCTTCTTGTTAGGAAGGAAAAAAAAGACAAGGGGAAGAACCAGATTTCCAACCTGCCCATGGATATTCCAAAGCTGGCTGAAGAGCTTTTGGCAGGTGGAAAAGGTACTATCTGCAAGCCAGGTCTTGCATTTTAAAAGGTTGTGAAGATCCTGGGAGGTAGCAAAGCAGATGATCCTCTCTGGGGCATGTTGCCCATCATTGTGAAGGAGAAATCTCTCTTTGTGCCGTGAAAGCTTTTGCTCTTCAGTTAAAATCAACTGGTCAATTGATGAAGCACTGACGCCTTCAGTGCTCAGAGCATATCTCTGGTCAGTGAGATATCTCTGAAGTTTTGAGGCGCCACCAACAGTTGCAAGTTGGGTATCATTTAGATTAATAAGTGCATCATTTAAAACCTCAGTTGCAGTTTGGACTTTGGTGGTTGTTATGACCTGGCAAAGAAACCAGCAGATCAGTTGATACAGTGGATCAAAGGGCTCAGCACAGTCATGTCCAATAGTCAGGGCTTTAAAACAAGTGAACCCATAGGTGGTGAGTCTAGCTGGACAGCCAACGTTATCACATTTGAAGTGATGCTGACGGATGGGCTTCTTCTCGTTGTTGCAGCTGAAGCTGTAGCCCTTGTGGACAAAGCCAGCACCCCCTTTCTTGGTCATAATTGGATAGCTAGTAGGGTAAGTTGGGGGCACAGCAAAGGAGCCATTTCTGTTGCATACATTATGGATGGTATTAAGATCCCAGAGCTCAATTGGCTCATATGCAGGAGCACCAGGCTCAGGCTCCTGCTTTTCTTCATCCTCAGGCTCTGAAGTGGGGTCAGAGTGGCGGTTAAAGTTGAATAACTTCTCTTGAGGGTCTGACAGGGAGTAAACAAAAGGAGAATGGGGAGGGGTTGGGCTTGTTTCCTCAGGCTCTGGTGAGGGCGTAGGGGTCTTGGGGGGAGCTTTGCCCTTAGCAGGCTGCTTTTTAGGGGTAGTTTTGGCCTTTTTGGCCTTGGGAGGAGTGGTCTTGGACTTTGAGGCCTTGGATGCAGCTTTGGTGGTAGGCTTGGGAGGCATCTAAAAGTGAATTAGTATCAAAATATGAGCAATTTGGGTGTTGTTTTCAAAGAGAAAAACAATAATATTTTTAATATAAAAGTATCAGTTTTTTTTACATAGAATTGTAGAGGAGATCAAATGATATATACTATCAAAATTCCAATGTTTTTTGTTGAAAAAATAATTTTTTATTAGTAACGCAAGTAGGAAAAACTTTGAGTTTTGACTGAAAACTTGCTCTTGAGATGGCGTTTTTGAAGTGACGTAATTGAGATGCTGTAGCTCAAAAACATAGTGTTTTTGACCATATTTTATTTTTAATTAAGAAATCTACAATGGAGCTACCTCAACCAGGCCAAAGAGTAAAACTTGAATTTCTCAAAAACTAGATTTTACAACTGGGGTTAAAAAGTACCCAGTTGTTTAGAGGAGCCAAAAAATATATATTTGCAAATTTTCATATGTTTTCTTACATTTTTTGCTTAAGTGGTTTTAGACATGAAACTATACTTTTGAAAAGTGGAAAGCAAGAATTGCGGTGGGGGAATTGATATAGCGTAGCCTGGCATCATATGTAATTTCCCCCTTATTTTCCCCTATCCATTGTGCGCCTTGAATCAATTGGGTGATGTGAAACTCAGTGGAATTCAAAGTGACGTAAATCAAATGGCGTAATCACCCTCTTCTATATTAAAATCACTATTAAAATATTTTATTGATGAAACCCTTATCAATGTATCCATGTATAATAAAGTTATAAGTTACATATAACAAAACTGGTTTTTTTACCCAGCAATGACAATCACTAGAAGGACTATCATAGTGTTGTCTTTTTAGGTTATTTCTTTTATAAGTGTCTTAGATTAATACTATAGGAACATATTCTGGCACTATACCACAGGCTTTATTTCAGTTCAGGTATAAACTTATTTTAGTTTAGGATAGATGGCGTAATTTGAAATGACGTAAAGTCAAGATGGCGTAAACACGCCCCACACTAAGTGATTTCATATGTAAATAAAGTTAGCAAAATAAGGTTTAATTAATCTGACTTGAAGTGACGGAATTGAGATGGCGTAAATTCAAGATGCCGTATTATAAAAGTATATGTAAATTTTAACTATTTTATTGTTTTTTTATTTTTTTGTGATTCAAAATCACTAACGCAAAAAACACCATCTCAAATTAAATTTGAGATGGCGTTTTTCGAGATGCTGTTTTCAAAATGGCGTGTCCTACCAAGCAACCACCCATTCCCTCACCACTATCTCTGATGCTGTCCCTTTCATAGGCGCAGATGAAGGCGATGTCCATTCCGCCCATTCCCTCCCCAACCCGTCATTTGATTAGTAAATAAATCTTTTCTAGGTGACTACTATAAAAATTGATTTTTTCTTTCAGTTCATAATTAATAATATATTTTTTACATTGTTATAAGTTTCTGTGTGTAAAGAATGTTGTACATTTGATGTGGTAGCATATACTTATTTCCGAGGATATTTTCATCATCATCATTAATAAATTGAAGACAATAAACGTAAATATTGCATTAGAATATTGCAATTAGACGCCAACTATTGATATTTTGATATTATGTGCATAACTCAATGCATTTTATTTAATAAAATTTATTGTAAACGAGGCCTTTTCATTTTAATTTATTTAAATTGACTGTGTTTATATTACAGAGCCATTAACGCTTAGTACAAAAATTAATAATTTGTGCATTTTACAGCCTGTATATTTACCTATTGGTAATAATTCTGTAAACTTTTCAGTCAGATTTTGTGAGGTAATAATAATATAATGTGTTAATAGAATACTGTTTATTGTCATTAATTGGCTGATTTTCTTTGATGTGGCAATTGTGCATTTTCTGATGTTTATGCACTAGTATCCAATTGGTTGGCTTCACATCCAATTGCACAGACAATAGGAAAACAAGCCGCCACCCCAAGACTGGATGTGGTCAGGGTGGCGGCTTGTTTTCCTATTGCCTGTGTGATTGGATGTGAAAACAACCAATTGGATACTAGTGCGTAAATATCAGAAAATGCACAATTGCCACATCTAAGAAAATCAGCCAATTAAAGACAATAAACAGTATTCTATTAACACATTATATTAGAGCCATTAACGCTCAGTACAAATATTAATAATTAGTGCATTTTACAGCCTGCATATTTACCTATTGGTAATAATTCTGTAAACTTTTCAGTCAGATTTTGCGAGGTAATAATAATGTAATGTGTTAATAGAACATTGTTTATTGTCATTAATTGGCTGATTTTTTTGCTGTGGTGATTGTGCATTTTTTTGATATTTACACACTAGTATCCAATTGGCTTCACATCCAATTGGATACTAGTGCATAAACATAAAAAAAATGCACAATTGTCACAGCAAAGAAAATCAGCAAATCATGACAATAAACAATATTCTATTAACACATTAGATTATTATTACCTCGCAAAATCTGACTGAAAAGTTTACAGAATTATTACCAATAGGTAAATATACAGGCTGTAAAATTCACTAATTATTAATATTTGTACTAAGCGTTAATGGCTCTAATATAATGTGTTAATAGAATACTGTTTATTGTCATTAATTGGCTGATTTTCTTAGATGTGGCAATTGTGCATTTTCTGATATTTACGCACTAGTATCCAATTGGTTGTTTTCACATCCAATCACACAGGCAATAGGAAAACAAGCCGCCACCCTGACCACATCCAGTCTTGGGGTGGCGGCTTGTTTTCCTATTGCCTGTGCAATTGGATGTGAAGCCAACCAATTGGATACTAGTGTGTAAATATCAGAAAATGCACAATTGCCACATCAAAGAAAATCAGCAAATAAATGACAATAAACAGTATTCTATTAACACATTATATTATTATTACCTCGCAAAATCTGACTGAAAAGTTTACAGAATTATTACCAATAGGTAAATATACAGGCTTTAAAATGCACTGATTATTAATATTTGTACTAAGCGTTAATGGCTCTGTAATATAAACACAGTCAATTTAAATAAAGTAAAATAAAAAGGCCTTGTTTACAATGAATTTTATTAAATAAAATTCATTGAGTTATGCACATAATATCAAAATATCAATAGTTGACGTCTAATTGCTATATTCTAATGCAATATTTACGTTTATTGTCTTCAATTTATTAATGATGATGAAAATATGTATGCGTCAAAGATAGTACTATAAAAGCCAGTTTTTTGATGGAATTCAAACAAAATGTCATCAATCTATAACTTAATCAACAAATTAGAAGCTCACCTGCAAAAGGTTGTTGAAATTGAGAAAAACATCAGAGAAATAGTGACAGGAAAGCTAGGGGACAAGGGCCAGCCACTGATCCAACCAAAAGAAGATGCTCTGAACAAATTGGGAAATATTATAGATGAAAAAAAGAAAAATTACTTAATCTACAGGGAACTATTTTATCAAGTCTAAAGTTCAACAACACGGGATACAATTTGTGGGAGTTCTGGCAGGGGGCCAAAGAAAACAATGAGAAGATCAGACTAATAGAAGGAATAAAAATTCAAAAGGAAATCAACACCAATGAAGAGGAAAACAATCAAATGGAAACAGATGAAAACAAAACACAATCAAGAAGCAGAAGCGCTTCAATAAATACAGAAGCTTTTTAAATGAAACAAGAAGAAACACAAGTTGCAAGCAGGATAAGGAAGATCAAGCCCAAAAAGAGCACTGAAGAGCATCCAACGCTCATGAAGTTCGCTGATATGGCGCCTGTGGCTGAGGGGGCCACAGGGGAAACAATCAGTATGTCTTTTTATGTTTTACTTATATTTATTTTTAGTCATCACCAGGAATGGGGATGAGGTCGCGGAAGTGGCGGCTTTTTCACTGAGTTGGTTTTATGGGGGCTACCACTCACTGGTGGCCCCTATAAAACAAATAAATAAAAACCAAATAAACAACATAATTCAACAGAATATGAATAATTTTAATAATCGTGAAGCTCAAATCAGGGAATATCAACCACCCGTGGGGTGCTCGCCATGGATAAGAGAAGCCTACAAATTAGGATCAACAATCAAAATAAAAGAAATGAATGAAATTCACCGGGATTTGAAACTGAACTTTGATGAATACATATATGAAAGCGTTCAAAGGTTCCCATTCTCAAATATCAACAAATACAAAAAAAGTTTAATAAAAACCAATTTTCAAATAGGAAATGAATATCTGAAATCAGCAATTTTTAATGAAGTTTTTAAGGCTCTATCAAATAAAGTTGGGGATGCAGTCCTCGTGAATAGTTTTAAACCTTTAATGATATTGTTTGCTGAGGCCTGGGGGGCAGATTCAAGTCAGGCGCCCCCCAGTACCCTCTTCAAATTTAATCAGACTTCTTATATTAATAAGTTAGTTCAGATTTTCAAGAAATTGTGCATGTTCTCTGAAAAGTATACCTCACAAAGAATCCACGTCACAGTGTACCTGGGAATCCTGCTCCATTGCATACTGAAAGCAAACATGAAAAAATTAGAAGATGTACCTATACAGCTTGATATATGCTGCATAGCCCTCGACAAACAGAAGACACCACGGGGATACAGGACATTCAAGCACGTCCTCTATGATTCATTTGCATTGGCACCACTATACAGATACTACATGCCCCCCCCAAAAAACCTGCTAATTGATTCCCTCACCCGTCTGCCTTTTATAAGACGTTTGGCCACCACCGGGGTGCTGAGTGCCACTCCCCTAGCAATCGGCGCCAGAGTCATCCACCACATACAGAAGAGTATGTGGTCCCAATTGGACGCACTAGCAGAAAATTTGATTTCAGGGTATAATTCCCCTGAATAATCACATTCCCCTTGCAATTTGCATTCCCCTAATAAATCATTTTCCCTTGCAAATTTTTTTTTTATTTTTTATTTTTAATTTATTTTTAAATATTAATATTTTAATACTAAATACTTCACTATTTTAAAATTTTATTTGTAAAATTTTAATAGTAAAATATTTAATATAAAAATATTTACTGTTAAAATTTTAATATTAAAATATTTAATATTAAAATATTTACTGTTAAAATATTTAATATAAAAATATTTAATATCTAAATATTTACTGTTAAAATTTTAATATTAAAATATTTAATAGTAAACATTTAATATTAATATTATATATTTTAATATTAAATATTTTACTATTTAAATATTTAATATTTAATATTTTAATATTGAATAAATCACGATTAAATAAAAAATTGGTGTATTTTGAATATTTAACCTTTACTATTAAACTTTTAAGATTTGTAATTATATTTTTATTTTAAAATTTTTTTTTTATTTTAATTTTTAGTAGATAAATTATAGTATTAATATATCTAAATATATTACAAGATAATAGTTAAAGTTGCAACCATATCAAATATTTAAAAATAAGTTAAAAATGTTTTTATTTATTATTTATTATCTTGTCAAGGTTGGGTCCGTTTATCACAAAGATAAACATGGAGAATTGAATTTATCCGCATCATGCGGCCCACTCCACTCATGTTCCAAACACGTGATTGTTTAGAACTCAAATTACCTTTCCCTTGTAATATGATTTGATAAACATATTCAATATACTTGAACTGTGTCCTAAGTAAAAATTAGTAAGGAATACATAAAAATCATTGGTTGCCGTGTTGTGTAGCTACAGTGGCACTGAAATACCAAGGAGCAGATGATGACATGCAAGGTCCAATTTGTGGCTTAGAAAAGTCAAAGTACCAACATGATTCACAATTATTTAAATAAACTATTTTTTTCTATCTTTTTTTAATTTATTTATTTGTTACTGCAAAAGCCAAAATGTTCAGTGCATCATATAAAAATAAATCCCTCTTATCTAGTATAATTAATTTTACTTACCTTTTCTAGTATTCTTAAATGTCTATAATACAATCAAACGTCACATTATTATATATAAATAATAATTTGAGTCCTAATAAAAAAGAAATAAATAAAAATAAAAACAAATAAAACCGGGGCGCCCATTTATCTGATTGGCTCAGAGGCCAGGGCTTTGGGGAGGAAGGATTCCAAGTGCTTGTAAAAAGCTGCCACCACATTGGGTGGCATCGTAAATTGTCTGATCTCAAGAATGTTGAAGATATCCTTGGTGTCCTGAGGGAGGCCTTGTTTCACCTTATTCTTGATCCACCCAAAGACCTCCTCAATTGGGTTAAGAAATGGGGAATATGGGGGGAGGAAGAGGAGTCTCATTGGGCAGTCTGCAAGGCGGTGGCTGACAGAATGGCTATTTTTATCAATTGGCAGGAACTCAGACATAACCAGATCCACTTTGTGGAGCCCAACATTATCAAGCACAACAATGTTGGTTGTGCTGCTGTAATTTATCCGAAGGTACTCCTTGACAGCTCGGAGAAAATTGAGAAAGGTCCCGCTGTTATGGGAGCCTTTAATCATCTGATACTGGTCCAACCCGCGAGGACCAAGAAGCGCAACCATTGAATAGGTCTGGGAATGGACAGCTGCACAATGGGCTACGCCGTCCTTGGACCTCTTCTCAACCCACCCATGCCTAGACCTGAGTGAGGAGGAAAACAACAATTTGTCAATATAGAAGAACTGGACATTCCCAGTCTCCTTTAGTGCCAGATATGTCTTGGCATAAATGTGTCAATTCTTGTGGACTTTTCATTGTTCCTGTTGTACAGAGAAACTCTGAGTACCTTCCATGAGAAGCCCAAATCAACCATTGTTTTGTATACAAGGGTTTTAGAAACAGAAAGCCCAAACTCTGTGGCAAGCATTGATTGGACAGCAAGTGTGTCCAGGTGGCAATCCCTGGCTACCCTTTGCTTAATTGCGTCAATGTGTATGAGCTTGAGGAGTTTTGGCTGTCTTTTTGCCTTGGTGGATTTGGCAATTTGCCCGGTGTTGCCATACTTGGTGTTGATGTTGGCAATGTACCTGGCTGTGGCACCAAATCAGGATGCAATATCCCGAACCGCCATTCCCCATTTAAGCAGTTGAGGAGAGCTTCACGCTCACTATCTGTCAACCAACGCCGGCTCTTGGCAGGTACCACGGCATCCTGGCTACCAGGCTCAGCACAGGGGATGGGAACCTTTTTGTAGAAGGTGGGATCATGCTTGGTTGCGCTGGCGCCATCAATAGTGGCATAAGACACAGGTGCAGATAGCTCCTTGGTTGTGGCCAATGGCTCATAGGAGGTATCAAAGACGCAGGGGCAGGAAGTGGCAACTCTTGGGTCAAGAATGCGAGGCTGGGTGACAACTGGGTACACGGTGGAGGTGTAAGTAACCTCAGTGTTCCCGGTGACCCTGGTGTAGGATACTTTTGTGGCAGGCCTTGAGAGTGGCTTCTGTCTGGGATTCAGGCTGGTTGATCTGGCTTGGGATATGAGAGGTGGTTGACTGGCGCTGACACCTTGGGAGGCCTGTGTATCAGCATGACTCCCCTCAAGTTGTGTTCTGGGTCTGTTCTTGGACCCTCTGGGACGCCCTCGTTGACGGGCTGCCCCGCAGGCTGGTGCAGGAGCGGGTTGGGAATGCGCTTGACGGTCCATAAAAATAAAATAAAATATATATATTAGATTAAATTTGTATTTAATTGGAGTTATTGGTTTAGTTATGGGTAGTTATTTTCTCTTGATTTATCCTTGAATAGTAACATAATTTCTATATCTGTGCTTTTAAGTGTATAATATTGTATACTTTCTGGGTTTGGATAATTTTAAAGTTTTATCACTTTTTATGTCTAATTATGGTTATCAATATTGAATTTTTAGTTTGATTTTTGTTGTGGTAGAGCTTCTTGATTTAGGTTGGTGTTTCCTAGTGTGCTTATTGTACATTCAATTTAATTTCCAGTTCCCGCAATTAATATCTGAGTTTACTAGTGGCATTCAAAAGTGATTTGAAATTTGGTTCTTGGATTTGACAATCCCGCAATTTCAAAAAACATAGTAAACTTAATGAAAATGGTTGATGGATTTGAACGCTTCAAATCTGATTCCAGTTAATTCATTTTGTCCATAGGAAATATGCAGCTTGACTTGAACTTTGCAAAGTGTCTATGAGTTCCCGCATTTTCAAATATTCAAATAAATATCCAAAAAAATCAATTTAATTAAAAAAAGGCTATCCCGCAAAAGTGATTCAAAATTTGGACCAATGATTTGACAATCCCGCATTTTTACGTTCAGGTTCTGAATTTACAGTAGTAAATCACACTTAAATTATTAGATCCCTGTTAGCCACAAATCCACTTAATATATTAAAGTCAGAATAAGTGCCACATATATATTTATAACATGAACTTTTCAACAATCAGCCTATGTGCAATGTCTTTTTTAATATATTAATTTAATAAAAAATATTTTTAAAATGCACTTAATTTTTTTACTGTAGATGTTTTAGTTTTAGTATAAAAAATAAGTTTGGCTTAAAAAGTGTCAACATTGACACTTTTACATTGTGAAAACAAATAAAAAATAAACTAATTTTTATTAGTAAACGTAAAGGAAAAATCTGGTTAAATTGAGTTTTTATTTAAGCTTAATATTAAATTGTGTTGAAATGGCCACAATTTTGTCATGTTTTCTGGGTTTGCACCCCTGAACGCTTTAAAAAATGGGAATTAAGCTAGTGCAACTAGCAAAAAAACATAAGAGGTTTAGAGTTTTGAGTCAACAGTGACCATGTTGACAAAGTGTCAACATGGGCGCTGTTGCTGTGCAGATGCTTGCAGGATAGTTTGGATGCAATTATTGATTCCAGTTCATATTCCAGTTGTCCATCCATCATTATGGGGTCAGGAGTAGATACAGGGGACCTTCATACTTAGTTAAAAGCTATTCATGGAATGTGCTGAATATGTGGAAGGAGGGAGGGAGGTCCAGTTGGTAGGCTGAAGATCCAATCTTCTTTAAGATTCTGAATGGACCTACCCTTTTGGGACCTAGCTTCCAACAGGGCACTTTTAGTTGCATGTTCCAGGAGTCAACTGTTGCAACCAAGGTTCAAACCTTGCCTGCTAATGTATCTCACAATACACAGGGGGCGCTCGATGAGTTGCCCCTTGACCTATCTAATGTTATGAATGGATCTGATGGCAATGTCAAATGGCAGGCACTTCATCCTAATTAGGAGTGTTGCCAATTTGACCCGCTGATCCCCGCGCAAGTTATTCCTTGGCTCCAAACCCTACATGGAACTCCCCACTATGCCACCCCCTTGTGGTCTTGTGGCTTCCCCATTTAGTATATTAACCACAATATCCTACAATAAACAATACCTTATTCTTATTATTCTGTCCTTTCCTATTGAACTGTTGTCTTCCCCAATTCCAAGTACTGAACCCTCATTGGTTCAGTTGCAACACAACCAGTACTTGATTGCCAATTTTGTATGCTGGACTCTCTCTTCTTTTGATGTCTGCATAAGCCTTGTAAGTTATTGCGGCATGAGTTAAGGACGCTTTGCCTTCTTTATGAATTATTTTTAAAGATACTGCCTGTGAGGATGCCAATTCCACTTTGCTACCTGAGAGTGAGCCAAAGTTACATTGGGAGTTGTAGCTATAATTTACATAGAATTGGAATACATTAGAAGAGGAGTGTGGGGCATTGTTGTAAGAAAACTGGGCCATTTGTATGTTTTGGGACCAGTTATCTTGTTCAGCGTTAGAGTAGCATATAAGAAATGTTTCCAAGCATTGATTCACCCTCTCTGTCTGTACATCAGATTGGGGTTGGTAGGCTGTTGATCTGCATAACTTAATGCCAAGGAGTCTGAATAATTCCTCCCAGAATCATGCTGTTAATTGGGGACCTCTGTTGCTTATGATGTCTTGGGGGATTCCATGGTGGGCATAGACATTGTTGAAAAACAGTTTGGCCATCTGGGCTGATGTGATTGTGGTTTGGCAGGGGATGAAATGACTCATCTTTATGAAACAATCTGCTACTACCATGATTGCATCATAACCATTTAATGGGGGAAGTTCTACTATGAAATCAATAGACAGAGATATACATGGACCATTTTTAATCTGTAGAGAGACCATTAGACCTGTCTGTTTGAGATGTGAGGGCTTTGACCTTAGGCAAACCACACAGCCCTTCAGGTACTTAGCTACGTCTGATGTGAGACCTCTCCAATCAAATTGTCTATGGATTGTCTCTATGGTCTTATTTTTCCCTTGGTGACCAATAAATATTTTGTCATAATGGGCCTTGATGACTTCCAGGCAAATATCACCATCAGGTACTCACAGACAACCATTTTGGAGTATGGTACTGTCTTCAGAACTGTAGCAGGTGTGGGGAGTAGATTGGTTTACCAACTTAAACAACTGGGGATGCTGTTTGTCTAAAGATTGCAGCAACTTAACTCTAGCTATCAAGTCTTGGTTGACAGGTTCTTGGACACTTAGGGTGCAGATTGTTCCCATGGGGGGAGAGGATAGAATGGTGCTGGGGGATCATGACCTTTGTATTGAATTCTTGTTCGGCCTTAACGGCTGGAAGGAATGCTGGGTTACAACTGAGGGAGTCTGCCAGATTGTTATTGTTGAAACAGCAGGCTCAACCTGCCAGCAAGGTTCCAAGTAAGCAGGTTTGTGACCCGCAATCTGATTACCTGGCCACTTGAAGCCATACTAAGAAGTCAACTTGAATTGCTAAATCCAACAACATGAACAAATGCTGATCCCCTATGGTGGATACCTTGTTTTGGCGCTTGACTCATTACCAGGATCAAGCCACCCCCTTCACCATCCCACTGTGTGATCAGCCCTATCATGTTCCTGTTATCCAGGACTCACATTAACTATATAATCCTTATCTCCCAATAAAGAATGTTATCTAGTTTTCTAAATTTTTCCCCATGTAACTCTGCTAAAACAGCACAGTTACAACATTGGTAGCACAGGTAGGTTCTCCATCCTACCACATCTTGTAAAATTCCGCCTGTTACCCGTACTTGCCGCGGCCAACAAATCCTTGACAGAATCATGTCTGGCCTCCCACTAGACTGGGCACCATACACACCTGGTACCAAAATACCCAATGGGTTTATGCTTTACCAGAACACAGTGATTCCACTACCTGCCTTCAACGCCATGTCTACACAAGGGTTCTTTCAGACAGATGCCACCATCCCACAACCAACTGACAAAAACACCATGCCCGCCTACGTAGCCCAAAGACTCCAAAGCGCTGCCTTGGAACCTTTTGCCGGGGCCAACAATGATAATGCTGCTGCATGGATCCAGTCTGCCCAGAGCAAGCTGGCCCAGATGGAATGCCTGCAGCAATTTTGGATTGCAGAAATCTTCATCTGACTGACCCACAACACTGGCACCTGGTGTGACAAGTGGCACAAAGAACACACCGACAAGAACTGGGATACCTTCAAGCAAGACTTCTTGGCAAGTTTTATGCTTAAGGACACGGCTCTCATGATCATACGCCAAGTAAAGAACCTTACCCAGACAGGCACTTTGAAGGAGCTCACCCGCGCCTACAAGGAACTCTGACTACGCGCACCCTCTGACATGGCCTAGATACCCCAGTCACACACTTCATGTACTACAACGCCCTCAAATTGCATGTAATGAGACATTTGAACCTGGACCAGGTGATCAATCTACAGAGCCTGTATTGTAAGGCAGAGAAAGCAGAACAAACATTCAACGCTTTTCACAAGGCGCAAACTGGAAAACAAGAGAGACCTAAAGACTCTCACACAGGCGGGCGTTTCACTCAATCACCCCCTGGAAACAACAGGAACAATACCACTCATAAGCCTACAGGTTCAAATGAACATGGAAGTGGGAACAATGACAAGTCAAATTGTACTTATTTCTGTATCACTGCCACAAAAGTCAACCAAGACAAGGGAAAAGCACAAGGAAGTGCATTAAGCAAGCCAAACTCCCCGCATAACTCCTGGCTCTCCCAATGATGAGTAACAACCCAAGGACGTGGAGCAATGACCAATGATCCAAGTACCCTCAGAAGACCTGGTACTGTACACCATTGCCAGACATCCCAATAAACTATTGACCTATCCTTTCCGTTTTTGCAGTTACACAGGCTTGGCACTCCTGGACTTGGGCGTGGATTGAACCTTAGTTGACAGCAGCTTTGTGGATAAGTTCAAGCTAGCCACTAATCCTTTGCAGATTAAAAACATGGTTTAAGCTGATGAACACCACATTGCCATAACAAGGGAAGCCTCCCCCTTCTCTGTCATGCTCAAGAACCTACACTCCATCATTCAAGGTCCTGTCATTGACTTCCTAAAGTTTGACATTGTACTGGGTTTGGATTAGTTATAAAAGAACAATCCTCACCTAGACTGGGCAACCTCAGTGGAGACCATCAAGCATGAAGGTGTCAACCACCAGATCTACCCTGACTCAGTGGATCAACTCCTACGCAACCACGTCTTTGTGTGCATTACAGAAACCCTGGACAAAAAGGAAAACCTAAAGACAATTGACTGGGACTCCTGCCAGTACGAGATCATACACTTCAAAGACCACCAGGATACCTCCACGCCTCAGGATTGCAAAATTGTGGCCCGCCATCCAGAAATTTTCAAGGAGGCTCTACCTGGGTTACCCCCAGAAAACCACATCCAACATTCCATCCAACTCAAAGGAGCTCTACCTAAAGCACAACCTATCTACCAGCTGACCCCAAACAAAGACAACACCCTATGTGCTTACCTCAAGGAAGCATTGGAGAAAGGACTTATCCGCCCTTCACAATCTCCCTTTGGGGCCGCTGTATTCTTTGTGGCCAAGAAGGATGGTACCCTACGTCTAGTCACAGACTACTGAGCCCTAAACAAAGTTACCATCAAGAATTGTTACCCACTTCCACTCATTGACAACCTCTTTGACGCCTTGGGTGAAGCCACAGTCTTCTCCAAGATTGACCTAACTTCAGGCTACAATCAGATTTTTATTAAGGAGTAAGACATTCCCAAAACAGCCTTCTGTACTAAATATGGCTCATACAAGTGTGTGGTACTCAACTTTGGTATGAAAAACGCTCCCTCAAACTTTGTGGCCTTCATGAACGAGGTGTTTGCCCCACACATAGGCAAGCATGCCTTAGTCTACCTAGATGACATCCTTGTATATAGTCCCTCAGTAGAATAGCACCACAAAGACCTAGAGGCAGTCTTTGCCGTCCTGGCACAACACAAGCTGCTGACCAAGCCCTCCAAGTTCCAGTTTCTCTGCAAGCAACTGCCTTTCCTGGGACACATAGTCTCAAAAGACAGCATCAAATCTGGAAGTCAAAAGATACAGGCTATCTGCAAGATGCCGCCACCCAAGGATAAATTGGAACTTTGCACCTTCTTGGGGATGGTGGCCTATGTACGCCAATTCATACCTGACTGTGGCATTTTGACTTCCCCCTTATTTTCCATAACAGGCGCCAAATCCAAGTTTGTGTGGACCCCCAATGTGAGCTCTGTTTTAGACATCTCAAGGAGAAACTCACAACAGCTCCTATCCTGCAATACCCCAATTGTGACAGGGAATACCAAATGGAAACCAACACCTCAGATGCATCCATTGGGGAGTACTACAAATCAAAAATAATAATGGTGACTTCCTGCCCATAGCCTATGAATCACAAAAGTTGACAGATGGCAAGTGTTGATATCCTATCCATGACAAAGAACTTTTGGCCGTCATACACTGCCTAGTCAAATGGCGTTGTTATCTAGAACAACAGGAAGAATTCACGGCACTGACCAACCACAAGTTGCTTATATATTTCAAAACTTAAGCAAATCTATCTCGCCGTCAAGACCGCTGGATGGAACTCTTGGAGAGATTCAATATGCTCATACAATACAAACCTGGTCCAGAACTTGCCATGGTGGACACCCTCTCACAACTGTATGTCTGTGTCACTAGAAGGGGAAATGGGCTTGACCCAGACTGGCCTCTCTTGATGCTACAAACAAAAGACAAGGGTTTCCCTCCTTGTATAACCAACATAACAAAGGAAAAAGTCATCAAAAACAAACACCTATTTGCTGACGTGTACGGGATCTTGCACAGAAAAATATCCAACAGGACTACCATCCCTTACATCCCCACACACCAGCAAGTGGACACCATCCTACAATATCACAGAGACCTAGAACACACCAAGAGCTGCAACCTATACAAATTCTTTAAACACAAGGCCTGGTGGCCAACCCTGTATTGTGACGTTTAGGATGTCCTAGACCAATGTGAAGTATGCAAAAAAATTGCCAAAAGCAGAACCCCTCCAAAATCAGTATTACCTATCTGCACAAAATTACCCTTCAAGGTGTGGTCCCTCAAAGTTGTTGGCCCCATGCAAGGGAAACACAACAATAAGAAATACATCACTGCCATTGACTTTGCTACAAGATGGCCAGTAGCCCAAGCAGTAAAGATGCACACTGACAATGTTGTGTGGCGGTTTATAGGAAGAGAAATAATCAGAAAGTTTGTAAAGCCAGAACTACTGATAACTGAAAGAGGGAGAGAATGACCTCTGAAGACACCAACATATACCTTGCCAAAAATGGGGTCAAACATACCGTGACAACACCATACCACCCGCAGGCCAATGGACGTGTAGAGTGGCTAAATAGCAGCCTTGTGCAAGCCTTGGCCAAGCTCACTGTTGGGAGACCTGAAGACTGGTATAAGCAGCTATTAAATACACTACTTGTGTGCTAAACTTGTGTGAACAGATTCACCGGGAAAGCCCTTTTGAGTTGGTATATGGCACACAGCCCAATATCATTCAAGCACTATCAGGACCCAAGCTGGAGATTCCAAGCAAAGTCCCCCCTTGCTCAAATCCCCAGGTCATAGAGGCCAATGGTGATCAAACAAAAGGAAAACAAGTGTCTTCAAAAGACATTTGTCCCCATCCAAGATAGACATGAAGTTGGTGACAAAGTTTAGGTCATGAACATTGACAAAAGCAAACTACAACCCAAAAAAGTAGGCCCAACAATCATCCTAAAGGTAAATGAAAATAACACTTACCTTGTGCAAGGACTCAGGAAGCGCAAACAAGACAGAATCCTCCACCATGATTGCCTGAGACCCTGCAAAGCAAGACAAAAACAACGCAAAACTGCCCTGCCCGCCACATAACAACAGCTAGTCCAGTATGGTGCCCGGGCTCCTGACAACCTCCCTGACAACCTACTCCCAGAGGAGGCCAACCTTCAGTTGGGGGGTTAAAACAGCATGTTTGACCTGCCAACAAGGTTCCAAGTAAGCAGGTTTGTGACCCACAATCCAATTACCCGGCCACTCAAAGCCAGACTAAGAAGTCAACTCAAATTGCTAAATCCAACAACATGAACAAATGCTGATCCCCTACAGTGGATACCTTGTTTTGGCGCTTGACTCATTACCAGGATCAAGCCACCCCCTTTTTATCCCACTGTGTGATCAGTCCTATCATGTTCCTGTTATCCATGACTCACATTAACTATATAATCATTATATACCAACAAAGAATGTTATCTAGTTTTCTAAATATTTTCCCTGTGTAACTCTGCTAAAACAGCACAGTTACAACATTATCAATACTCTTGATAAACTTTTATTGGAATTCAAACTTGACTAGAAATTTGTATCATCTGGTCTGAGGTTCAGTTAAGAGATGAGGTTCCCAGTAATACAGTAGGGCTTTGTGGTCTGTCCTTACTGTAATTGGGTGTGTGGCTGAGCAAAGGTGATGCTGCCAGTATTTTATAGACTCTGCTACTGCTAATAACTCCTTGCCATAGATCATGTAGCTGAGCTCTTTGGATCTCATTTTCCTAGAGAAATAGCCCACAGGATATTCTAGTCTATCATCAGAAGTTTGTAGAAGGAGTGAGGTGATGGCAAATTTGGAGGCATCTGTAGCTAAGATGAAGGGTTTGGAGGCATCAACATGGCAGAGCATGGTTACAGAACACATGATGTTCTTAACAGCATTGAGCGCAGCATCACATTGTGCGGACCATTCCAGAGTTACTTCCCCACTAGCAGCATAAAGGGGGGGCTTCTGTTTCTGATAAGTGGGGGGTGAAGCGTTTCAAGAAGTTGCATGTTCCCAGGAAACTGCAGAGTTGGGTAATGCTTTTTGGGGTCTGCCAATTCCTTATTGCAGCTTCCTTATCAGGGGGAAACAGCAATGCCTTTTTCCAATATCAGATTTTCTAAGAAAGAAACCTTACTCTTGAAAAATTCACATTTGCTCAGTTTGATGACAAGATTGGCCTTTTGGATCCTTTCTACCACAGCACAAAGGTGGGTGGCATGAGACTCTTCATCTGGAGAGTATACTAAGATGTCATCCATGTATGCAATAGCACAGTTCCCAATGAAGTCACCCAAGTCTGCATTGATCATCTTCTGGAAGACTTCTGGGGAGTTTTTTAGACCAAAGGGCATGACTTGGTACTGAAAGATGTCTTTCTTAGTCCAGAAAATGATGAGCCATTCTGGAACTTCTTTGATGCAAATCTGGTTGAAAACATTTAAGAGGTATAGCTTTGAAAATATCCTAGCTTTCTCCACCTCCCTGGAGATCTGATAATCAATGGGAATGGGGTATGGGTTAGGTACAGTCACATTGTTCAGGTTGCCAAAATCAATGTAGGGCCGTAATGATCCATCAGACTTTTGAACAAACAGCAGTGGAGAGCATATAGGAGAGGATTTCCTAAAGATCTGTCCTTTTGCTTCCATGCTCTTTGTCCATTCTTCTAAGCATTGTTCCTCCTTTAGGTTAAAGGGATAGATGGTTAAAGCTACTTTCACCAAATCAACAGTGAGTTTAAACTCAAAGTCAAATTGTGAGTGTGCAAGAGACCATCAGCCAGCTTAGAATCAAAGGCTGTGTGTAAGTGGGAGAGGCATGACGGTAGGACATCAAAGAATGTGGCGTGCTTTGTTGCTGTTGAGACTGATATTGAGATGTGAGGAGCTTCTTTTCCAAATGGGACCATTGGTACCTCCAAGGAAATTCTAGCAGGATGAGCAATCCTCAGTAGGTTATCTTTGAGGATTGGGGTGATATTGTTCTCCTGCCACCATTCCACACCTAGGATCACCAGGTATATCAGGTGCTTTGCCACTGTGAATTCAGCAACAACGGCATGATCAGTGATAGAAAAGGATAACAGAGGGCGTAGCCTGAATGAACGGAAGGCATTGGATACCCCTCCTCTGCACAGAGCAGCAGGATTATATTCCAAACCTAGCTTCTCAACAAGATCTTTTGAGATAAAGTTGTTGGTGGCACCAGTATCTACTAAAGCTACAGCTTTTGTTAGATGTGATGTGGACGCAAAGGAACAATGAAACAAAAATATCCCATCTTTGTTTTATTTGATAGAGGGGGGAAATTGGAATCAATTTGTACCTGGAGTTGAAGGGCTATTTTAATGAACAAAAGGTCCTCATTCAAGACTACAAAGGGTTGGTCAATCACAGGTTCAATGACAATAGGCTTGAGGCAAGTAGAAGACACAACCTCATTCATAGTGGTGATGTGGAGATTCACAATAGCTTGAGCCTTGGCGGATAGCAATGGACAGTTCTGGTTGAAGCGTATAAGTTTACAGGCATTGGTAGTGTTACCTGAAGTGGGCACTTGGGAGTTGGTAGAGTTTAAGTTTGCTAGGATAGCACTGGAGCCGTCAATTTCATAGAAGGAGAGTGTGGCCAAGGTAGGAATGCCCTGAGGAGACGGGCTGCTGAGAGGAGCTATAGCTAGAGGGGAGGCTGGAGACACGAGAGATTGAGAAACCTCAGAGGATAGGGACCCTTGTGAGGTGGCTGGCTCCTTTTGATCTTGTAAACAACTCAAGATTGGAAGAGCCTCCAGCAACAGAGGCTGTATGGACTGTTGGGACGTCACCAGGTTACCACCAACTGCTTGCAGGAGGCAATGTATCATATCAGAGACAGAAGCGGAAGGATGTGACCAAAGTGACAAGCTTTGACCGGGGCGGTCAAGGCTGAGATAGAGGGCTGCAAGCTTAGCACTTTTGGGGAGTGATGACTTTTTGGCATTGGCTTGAAACTGCTTGAGGTGCAAGGGTAGAGGTTGAGACTCTTGAGAACTTGAGAGCAGGGGTTTGTAGTCAAGCAAGGAGGAAGATGCTGAAGCTTGGCACATCACCAAAGGAATTAGTGTAGACACATGATCAAAGGAGTTGGGTGCTTGTTCAAGAATAGACAAACACCACTCACAGGATTCAGGCTCTGCTTGTTTTAGTAAGAATCTCAGAAGCTTCTGAGGGAAACCATGCTGAGTCCATTCCTCAGTCAGTACCAAGATTTCTCTTGCAGTAGTTAACAAAGGGGATGGAAGGCTAGGAGCAGGCTGCCAGACTTTGAGGCGTGAGAGTAGAGTACAATGAGGGTATGTGATATCTATATTTGTAAAGGGTGGGTATAACATAGGAAATAAAACCACTGAAAAAAGACTCAAAAATAAAATAAGGAGCATTGTGGAGGTCACCACTGAGATATCCATGATGCAAGAGAATTATCTAACAACAAAGATGCACAGGCCGTACAAAATATCAAAATTAGAGTAGTTTGATAATCTCAGGGTGAAGTAGAGTGAGAGCTCGTCATAATTGATCAAATGAGGAATGTATACCCAAATGAGGATGACATTACCAATGAGGAGGAAAGAATGTGTGTTTACTTGGAAATTGTAACCCCTGAAGAGTGAAAAAAGAAAGGTGCAGCAGAAGATTATACACAGGTACATCAGGTAGACCTTAATTTAGCTCAACGTCAAGGAATCAGCAGCATAGATAGGCTCACATTCAATTTCACAGGTTTCAGGGATCATTTCATCAGGAGGAGGAAGATTACCAGGAAATTGCAGAGGTGAGAAAGCAGAATCTATCAGTCTGTTTATTACAAATCTGATTAAGAAATACTGGAATAAAGTGAATCATTGAATCAAGATATTTATTGGGAGTAAATATCAAACTACTAAGGTAGTTTGGTGGGGACAATTGTTAATTAAGGCCTTTGGGTACATCTTGATGAGGTGGTCTCCTTGAATACAATATTTGTACAGCTTAAAGATATCACCAATGGTGGTTCTGTAAGCTGTTACCTGACCTCCTTTGAGGTCAGGATTTGTTGACAAGCAGGCTAAGAAAGGGAAAATTGGGCATGGGGCATTCACACTCCACTCGGACCCAATTTACTGTGCCACCACCCACTTGCAATTGATTGTTAGATTTAAATCTACAATCACTGCAAGCAGGCGGGGCTTTGGGCTGGGTTTCCCCGGGTGGCAGCACTTTGGCCAAGCCACAACCAGGGAAACTTTGACCATGATATTTGGCCCACATAAAATCTGCAGTTATATACAACTCTCAAGGCCCTTGTATATTCTCAACACCCAAGTTGATTAGAGGCAAATTCCCCCTGCCTTCCTAAAAACTCCACATATAACCGCCTGTGACCCCCAAGCCTATGCCCACCTCCTCATCTGGCCACACAACAGATCATACTGGCAAGCTGTTTGGGATTGTATACATCACCCTCACAGGGGTGATTGACATCATAACCCCAGCTGCCAGCCCGTGGTCCTGGGTGGGGAAGTACTTCTCCTACCTCTTTAAGTTATCTCCTCTCTTGTGGTGGGCTTTACCCACAAAAACCCTGGCCCAAGTGATCCCTAAAACTGATGGACCAGCCGCCCAAGACTGGATCCCTGACGGTTTGGTTTTTTTTGGAAAATAGTTTAACTTTATTTGTATTCAATTTTAATGATGGAAAACAGTGTACAGTAGTTTTCAAACCTGTTGAGATAAACAAAAAATCTCAGTCTAAAAAGAAATTGTCAAAACAGCAGGCTCGACCCGCCAACAAGGTTTTGAGTAAGCGGGTTCGTGACCCGCAACCTGATTATCCAGTCACTCGAAGCCAGACTAGGAAGTCAACTCAAATTTCCAAATCCAACAACATGAGCAGATGTTGACCCTTGCAGTGGATACCTCGTTTTAGCACTTGACTCATTACCAGGATCAAGCCACCCCCTTCATCATCCCACCATGTGATCAATGCTATTATGTTCCTGTTATCCATGACTCACATTAGCTATATAATCATTATCTCTCAATAAAGAATATTATCTAGTTTTAAATATTTTCCCCCTTATAACTCTGCTAAAACAGCACAGTTACGACAAAATTGAAAATCAAGGAATTTATATCAAATTACAGTAGATTTGGATCTACTTTGGTTTTTCTTTTAGACTGAGATTTTTTGTTTATCTCAACAGGTTTGAAAATTACTGTATGTAGTGTTGTTTGTTGGAAAATTGGTTGATGGAAAAATAACTGACAGTATAACTTCCTACCCCTTTAATAAAATCTAAGTTGATGGCTGGATTACACCATCAGGAAGGAAGGCTATTGATAACCGGTTTTAAATGAGAGGTTATGAAGTGTAGGGATTGTAATGAGTGTTAATGAATTAATCTCATATTATTTTAGGTTATTGAATTCAAGTCTATCAGCTGATATTGGTTTTGAACTTTAAGCTTGTCAAGAGCTTAGGAAAAAGACTTGCAGTGAGAAGGGATGATGAATAAGCCAGTTAACCATAGGGATCATGTGGTTTGATTTAGAATTTATATTTGATATCTAGAGTTCTACTGGAATCCATTTAGAGTATCGAGATGCAAGACAAAGAATGTGTGTTGTTATGTGTACAGTAGTTTTAAAAGCTATAGCGACAAGCGAAAACAATCCAGATTTAAACGAAATGAACTCAGATTTAAACGAAATTAAAAATAAATAAATTTATATTGATTTACAATAGATTTGGGTTCATTCTAATTTCGCTTAAATCTGAATTCATTTAGTTTAAATCTGAGTTCATTTCGTTTGTCACCATAGATTTTAAAACTACTGTACAATTGAAATTTGATAGATAAATAAGAGATGGGTTATTTACATATTAAAAGAGACTTCCATTGTCGGACTTTGGCTTGAACTGGACATTGGGGAACTCTTCAAAGAAACCGTCGGCCTTGAGTTTGGCGTACTGGTACTTATCCAGTTCAGCAGACGTGCAGTTGGGGGCGGCTTTTAGGATACGGCCGAGGGCGGGGCCCTTTGGCTGGTTGCAGATGAAGGAGCATAGCTTGGGGAAGGAGCCTGTGAAGAAGGCGTCGTTGATGTTGGAGTTGATTTCGAGGACTTGGAGGTTGGGGAAGCATTTGACGATCAACTCCAGGTCGCGCTCCAGCACTCGCAGCTTGCTGAAGGTCAGTCGCTTTGCGGCAAAGGTCAAGTTTGACAGGATCTGCGGGAACTTGAGCCTTGTGTCGATGTAGACGTCGTCCAAGTCGACAATCCAGCAGGGGAGCTTGATTTGGTTCAGGTCGGGCTGGAAGATGACAAGGTGTATCTTCTGTATGTTGGGCAGAAGTGTCTGTAGCTGGTCCATGCGGTCGTTGCTCTCCAGGGTGGCTTGGATGTCCCTGTACTGAGCAATGAGCGCCTTCTTTGAGAGCAGCGCCTGGCTTGAGGAGCGCTTAAACGAGACAATGACTTGATGAGTGGGTTTGAGATTAGCATACGCCTCTTGGATTGTGCCAGTCTTGAAGTTGACGGATAAAAGGAAAGTCTTTGCTTCAAAGTTGGAAGCGGCATGGAACAGCTCAAGGTTTGGGAAGAGGGTGTTGGCGTGCTCCAGGATGCGGTAGTCGGGGTTCGTGAGCACCAGGCCCAGCTTCTTGAGGGAGGGGCAGGAAAGGTTGGAGATGATGTCGAGGGTGTTGTCCTTCTGGGAGATGATGCAGAGAGTGGTTAGGCGTTCAAAGCCGATCCATGGCGTCGTGGGGATGATGTCCAAGAAGAGCTTAAGGTTGGTCATCTTGGGAAGCTTGGAACAGAAGTGTGCCAGTGCCTCTACCTTCTCTGGGCTGTAAAGCTTGGTGCACATGGCTCTGATGTTGGGGAAATACTCTGGCTTCTCCATCAGCTCGCCTAGGCCGTAGTCGTTGCTCGGGAAGTGGGGGAGGATATGGAAGGTGTCCAAGTACCTGCCGTACTTCTTAAAAAGGCTGTGATGCTGGTGGTGCAGCGGGAAGTTGACAACCATGCATCGGAACAGCAGCGGCAGAAAGATGTAATTCCAGTGCTTGTCGACTAGCCGCAGAGAAACAAGATCTTTGTTCTCCAGGCATAGACCTAGCTCGCGAATGGCAGGCAACGGGAAGTCCATGGCAAAGTTGTTGGATGGGTTGGCAATTATAGCAGCTGCAAAAGGCTGAGCTTTTGCCATCAACCAAAACCAATTTAGAGGATATATTCGACCCATTTAATTTCACAATTGCTACCTTCCTGTATATAGGATCGCCCGATGCGCTTATCCTCCGCTGCTTCCCTTAAATAGCTGACATCTCCGCAGTCAAAATTTTACGCAAGCTGATTGGTCGAAGCTGACGCCAAAGTCTAGGCCGCAATCAAAACTGTTTTGTAGCACACTCACACAAAGTATATCCCTGCGTTTCTTTGATTTAAAATTTATACAGGCTCAACTTATGCTCACTCCTGGCAATCGATACTGAATTAAAGTGAAACCCCAGGGTTTAACAAGTTAGCCCTATCTAATTTTTCAGCAGCAGCACCCATGTCGACACTATAGTAAGGTGTAAATTTTGTTTTTTATAATGTCGTCTTCTGTATGTTGGCACTTTTTTAATTTCCTATACACATCACCCTGAACCTTTTTAATATAAAGAATAATCAATACACATATGATACTGTAAATTAATCTCAGAGAGCTCAAAAATGCAATAAAAACATACCTCAATTAATAAGAATAAGGAAACAATTGCTCATTCCTCATTTTACTATGTAAACTACACTCTTTACCATAATTTTTATAACCATGAAAATAAAGATCTAATGACACAAAAATATATTGAAACACATCAATAAGCAGTACAAAAAACGAGCTGTCAATAATTTTTATTTACTATACCTCACATAGGGGCAACCGCCAGAATTAACTCATTCCGCAAGTCGACTTACTGAATGTCAGCAATTTGTCGACATTCAGTAAGTTGACATTATTTTGGTATTTATCCGCTGGAATCGGGCATTTCCAAAACTAAGCTAATTTTTCACAGTGAATTATTAAGTCAGAATTGCAAAATTAAAAAGGAACAGACATAATGTCAACACCATTTAAACAAAGGCTTAATTTTAAGCTAAAAACCTAATATAATTTACTATGAAAAGGTAAGTTTCTTTGTACTTTTACATTAAGGTCAACTACAGTAAGTAATATCTGGATGTCGACCCCAAATAAGAATCCGTAATTTTTTTAATAAAATACACAATATTCTAAAAATAAATACTTTTTATATTTTATACTACTGTTTTTATTAAATATATATTAAGATAAGCATTGAACAAAGACATATGCCAACTTTCATAGCATTATTTGTATTATTTAGATACTTACTGTTATTTTAAACTCACTGGATAAACTATACCTTATTTCCGGAAGTCCACTTAAGCCAAAACGCATATGTTAAAACTAGAATTTATATATGTAATTATAATGTCAACTTTGTGTCAAATTGATGTGTTGCCTAAATTGCAACAAAGGGGTTTGGCTAAGCAAACAAAGTGACACAATTTAAGCGAGATTTAATAGGAGAGTTGCTATAAAAGAACACTGACTGCCTGAATGTTGACACCTTCACTTATTTATTAGTAAAACACTGCCGCTTAACAAAAAGCACACATACAATGGTATAGTAATTCAGGCCAAAGTACCAGGAGGCAACTGTGATAAGGTCAACTCCCTTAAACTCGAGTACCAGGGAGTCGAGTGCCACATATGTGAATCAATTAGTATGTTTGGCTTAACCAATTTTAAGCTAATTTTTACCAGTAATTTAGGGGTTCAAAACCAAAAACCAAGGTTAAATTTACTTGAACTTGACTCTGTTTAATAAATCAGTTAGCTAAAATACCAATTTAAGGGGCAATTTATAAGTAAATTTACTAATAGAAATGAAAAACCTGTGTTCAACACTCTAAGCCCAAAAGTGACCAGTTCGACACTTTTTAAGCCAAATTTTAATTTTATTAATAAAATACATATGCACTTATATAAATTTTATTATTTACTATTATATTTTTATTATTAGTGTCCATAGTTGTCAATTAGGCTCCCAAGCACCACTATACTGGATTTGGTGGCATAGACATTAATCAAGTACCCCACTTATTTTACATTATGTCATTCCTGGGTTTTTGGATTAAGTGGTGCCACATAAATTAAGCCCAATTTATTAAGAGATTTCATATGTAATTTATAAAAACTGAAACTTGACACTTTCTTTGTTTGACTCTATCCACTTGACACCTGATTGGTTTCGGATTTAACTAATCAAATGTTGCAACCAAGATTCAAACCTCGCCTGCTAATGTATCTTACAATACACAGGGGGCGCTCAATGAGTCGCCCCTTGACGTATCTAACATTATGAATGAATCTGATGGCAATGTCAAATGGCAGGCACTTCATCCTAATTAGGAGTGTTGCCAATTTGACCTGCTGATCCCCGCACGAGTTATTCCTTGGCTCCAAACTCTACATAGAACTCCCCACTATGCCACCCCCTTGTGACCTTGTGGCTTCCCCATTTAGTATATTAATCACAATATCCTACAATAAATGATACCTTATCCTTATTATTCTGTCCTTTCCTATTGGACTGTTGTCTTCCCCAATTCCAAGTACTGAACCCTCATTGGTTCAGTTGCAACAGTGGTAGCAGAAGTAGGTTACAACCTATTTTAAAAACAAAATTCCCCCAAGAAAGAACAGAGTACGGGCCGCATGGCTACTCCACAATAAGAGACGTTCCTTCCAATCCCCAAGGGGGACATTCCCAAAGGTTATGTCATCTATCAAGATCAGCTAGTTCTTACCGGTGTATACAATTGGCTCCGCCTCAGGCAGCGTGACGCTAGCGTCACCCCGCCACAGTTGGATCTGTTGCAATGTATGCTCAACCTCCAACTAGAGTCCTTCACTGGCGGTGTCAAAGGAGCTGACATTGTCAGTTGGCTCCAGTCCACCAAAACGCGCCTTTGTATCTGTCAGGTTCCTGAGTCCATGTGGGTTGCCACCGCATCTGGCCGCCTTACAGGGCCTGCTGCCGTGTGGTTCACCAACTGGGCCAGCCAGGAGTTTGACATCACCTGGGCAACATTTCGAGACGCCGCCAAGTCCCAATATAGTGAAACCTTCTCTCCCATTGTCTTGGGGACTCCCCTCTTAGCCATCAAGCAGACTGGTTCCGTCCCTGAGTATCTCACCGCTTGGCAACAAGCCCTTGCTGCTGCCCCCAAAGCAGTGACTGATGGGAACGCCATGTTGCTCACTCTCATTGTTAATGAGTTAAAACCCCATATTTGCAAGTGGGTTCCCGTTGGCTGCTGCACCTCTATTGACAACTGCTATAAAGCCATTGTAGAGGCCAATAACCAGGCTTTAATGGGCTTCCGCTGCACCAACAATGCTCCACCCCAACCACGTCCTGCACCTAACAATGGCCAAGATCAAGTGGGCCGTTGCCAGCCTTGACAGCAGGAAGGTGCAGCTAAACGCCCCTGTGAGGGGGGAGCTCCAGCTAGCGCTAATTGAGGACCAGGGAAAAGCTTGGGGGTTGTAACAACAAGAGGCCTTACAACCCTAACCAACCCGCCCTCTCAGCCCTTGCTTACAAAGAACTGCCGCGACTACAACCTTCACGAGGTCAAAACCCTAGACGTCTTTCAGGTCCATAGCAACAACCCCGTGTTGCAAGCCGCTCATTCTGCAAATAAAGTAACACACTTGTCGTATCCCTTCCGTTTCCGTGGGAACACCCACAAGTTACTGGTAGATACCAGGGCTGATCACACCATGGTAGATCAGGTGTTTGCTGACTCCCAGCAATTAGATCAAGTACCCAGCAGATTCAAAGCAGTACACGTAGCTGACTCCCGCAGAGTTGCCATCACCCACAAGACGGTACCCTTCTCTGTAAGAATGAGGAACGTCCAGGTTAAGCTCTCTGGGCCAATCATGGCAGGCCTCAGCCACGACGTAATTGCTGGCCTTGACTGGCTCCGGCATAACCGCCCTTACATTGACTGGGATACCTCTGCCATCACCCTCAATAGAAATGGGGTGGGTTTTCAGATTTAACCCATAGAAATGAACAAACTACTACATGACACTGTGTTTGTCAGAATGACAGAAACAGGCTCATATGATTTCAAGGGGGGAGACTAGACTTTAATCAATGTTCAGTCAAAGTTATCCGTGCAGAACCATCTGCAGTCCCTCCCTTGTCAACATCACCACCACCAGCGCTAGCTGCACTCCTCGAGGAGTACAAGGACGTATTCAGTGAAACACTCAAACAACTACCTCCATCCTGGGAGATCCAGCACGCTGTATAACTTCAAGGATCATTACCTAAAGCACAACCATTATACTGTCTCACACCAAAGGAATATGAAACCCTCCGCCAGCACCTTGTGGACGCGCTTGATAAGGGATTCATTTGCCCCTTGCTCTCTCCATACGGGGCGGCAGTCTTCTTCATAGCCAAGAAGGACGGGTCCCTTTGCCTGGTCACAGACTACCACGCCCTAAATGAGGTGACAGTTAAAAATAAATACCCCCTGCCGCTGATTGACAACCTGTTTGATACACTTGCAGGCACAAAGGTCTTTAGCAAGATTGATCTCACTGCGGGGTACAACCAGGTCCACATTGCACCAGGAGATGAGGCAAAAACTGCCTTCCACACACGCTACGGGTCGTTTGAGTGTTGTGTCATGAACTTTGGAATGACCAACGCTCCCTCCACCTTTGCCATGTTGATGAACAAAGCCTTTGAGGAATTTATTGGGAAGTGTGTGGTGGTGTACCTTGACAACATTATTGTCTTCAGTCAAGATCAAACCACACACCTCCAACACCTCTGTGCTGTCCTCGACACCCTTTGGGAAAACCAGCTAAAAGCTAAACCCTCCAAATGTGAGTTTCTCAAGTCAGAGTTGTTATTCCTTGGGAACACCATCTCTTCCCAAGGGATATGGCCCGACCCTGCCCAAATCAAGGCAATCACTAACATGCCGCCCCCCACTGATGTGGGCCAGGTGCGGACATTCTTGGGCATGGTTGCCTATGTACACAAGTTCATCCCCAATTGCAGGGAACTAATTGCACCTCTCACCGAGCTCCTCAATACCAAGCAGCGCTTCCATTGGACCCCCGCCAGAGATCAAGCTTTCTAGACGTTGAAGCAAAGGCTCACAACAGCACCTGTACTGCAGTTTCCCAACCAAAACTGACAGTACAAACTTGAGACAGACGCCTGTGACAGGGCCATAGGGGGTGTGCTAAGAGTAGAAACTGATGATGGTGTCTTCCTCCCCGTAGCATATGAATCCAGGAAGCTCACTGACTTGGAACAACGTTATCCCATCCACAACAAGGAGCTGGCAGCCATTGTACACTGCATTGAGAAGTGGCGTTGTTACTTGGAAGGTGCGACCTTCCCACCCTGCGTTCTGACGGACCACAAGTCACTCCAGTACTTCAACATGCAGTCCCATTTGACACACCGCCAAGCAGGATGGGTTGAACGTCTATCCCCCTATCAATTACGCATTGAATATAAGCCTGGGAAGGAACTCGTCACAGCTGACGCTCTTTCACAACTCTACGTAGTGTCCATCACTGGGGACAACGGTCTGGACCCAGACTGGCCCATGCTCTACCTGCGCCCTGAGGCGACCCGCTACGGGGGCCTTAACTCAGTCACCATCTCCAAGCTGAAGGATAACAAAAGTCAGTTCACCATTGATGCTGGGAATGTCTGCCGCCGGGCAGAGACAGGTGAGAAGACGCCGTACATTCCCACCACACAACAAGGGGACACCATCTTGCACTACCACCAAACCTTGGGTCACATCAGAGGGCGTAACCTCTTCAAGACTATGAAATGTAAGGTCTGGTGGCCGTGCATGCGCCAAGGCATCTTGGACCTCCTCAAGACGTGCGTGTTGTGTGAAAATAATACGTCCAAACCTGTGCCTCCCAAATCTGTCCTACCCATCAAGGCTATGGAACCCTTTGAATAGTGGGCCCTCAACATTGTGGGACCACTTCCCAAAGACAGACTGGGTAAGAAGTATATTATCACCGCTATCAACTACTTCACGCGTTGGCCAGTGGCCTGGGCCACAACCAACCATACCGCCACCACTGTTACCCGCTTTATTGGCAAGGAAATTGTGGCTTGCTTTGGGCAACCCAAGCGTCTCATCACGGATGGCGGGCCCAAACTTGTTGGACACATTGTGAAGGCATACTGCATCAAGAACGCGCTCCAACATATAGTCACAACCCCCTACCATCCGCAAGCCAACGGACGCGTGGAACGGTTAAACGGCTCCCTGGTTCAACTGATTGCCAAGCTCTCACAAGAGCATCCTAACACTGCGTGGACTGAACATCTTCCCACTGCCCTACTAATCCTGTGAGCAAGAATCAACAGGGGCACTGGGTTCAGCCCTAACACCCTGGCCTTTGGAACACCTGATGGTCTGACAGGGGTTAAACAGGGGAAACTACAGTCCAAGGTTCCCGACATTCCCCCCTTAGTCCCAACTCCCTCCCTAGACCAATGGCGTGCCAAAGCCAGGGAGATCAAACACAAGCAGATTGCAGTGGGGACAAAACACCTCAAAGCTAGATACACCATAGGTGACCCTGTCTACACCCTCAATTTGAATTCTGCCAAATTAGAACCCAACCATTTAGGGCCCTTCAAGGTAGCTGTTGTCTATGACAACCACACCTACCAACTTGAGGATGCCCAGGGAAACACCAAGAAACTTCACCACAATTGCTTGTGTCCCTGCTGTGCCATCCCCACACAAAGGTTGTTCGTGCGGACCTTCCCAGACCTTCCGCAGACTCCAGTCCTGGTGTCTGACAACAATCAGGGAGCAAGGGGGGTGTTGCAACTGAGATTCAAACCTTGCCTGCTAATGTATCTTACGATACACAGGGGCGCTTGATGAGTCGCCCCTTGACGTATCTAACGTTATGAATGAATCTGATGGCAATGTTGAATGGCGGGCACTTCATCCTAATTAGGAGCATTGCCAATTTGACCTTCTGATCCCTGCACAAGTTATTCCTCGGCTCCAAACCCTACATGGAACTCCCCACTATGCCACCCCCTTGTGGCCTTGTGGCTTCCCCATTTAGTATATTAATCACAATATCATACAATAAACAATACCTTATTCTTGTTATTCTGTCCTTTCCTATTGGACTGTTGTCTTCCCCAATTCCAAGTACTGAACCCTCATTGGTTCAGTTGCAACACAAAGGCTCAGAATTAAGGCTAAATTAATATGTGACGTCTTATGAGCGCCACTCAACACTCACCCACTTGACACTTTAACTTGGGGATTAGTACAGAGAGCTTCTTAACGTTTTAACCAACACTATGGTAAATAATTCACTCCCAGCTCCTTCCAGCATAACTTAAACACTAATAAACACATTCTCATTTATTTACTTTTTTAACTTATGTTGTATTTTTTACTTTTGAGCATACAAAACTGCCTTGCTGTTGGGTTAACTTTTGAACCCGGTGTAAATTTAAGCAAGTTTTAGATGTAAAAAACATAGTAAATTTGTTGTTTCTGCTCAACTCTGGCATACTCGACAGTGAGAATTCAGCTTTTTCCGGCTGATCAACAGTACCAAACTCAACACTTTACTATGTTGTGAATTTTCAACTCTCAATAAAAAACCACATAATAATTTTTTATTTTTTTGCTATTATAATCTACTACCTTTTCTGCTGCTCTCCATATAATTTTCATATATTTTTTTGATTTTCAATTAAAATATTACATTGATTTAACACTAAGATGTTATGCTGAACCTAACATCTTTGATGCTTCATCATAAATTCACTTATTTTCCATGTTTTAGCCTTTATATCTATACTTCTAATTTCTATTTTGCTTCTATTTACTTTTTTATGTTTTTTTGATAAATAAAACTTTATTTGCATCCTTTTCATTTAAATTTTGCTTTGTTTTATCTCTGTGTTTTATATCTTTCATACTTCTATTATTTATAATGCTAAACTTTTCTTTAGACAAAATTAAACAAAAGCAGCCAACAGCCTAAGCGCCAAGCCTCCAAAGGCTCCAAAGAAACTGCCTCCACTCCCAAGCGTGCCAAGAAGCCTGCAAAGGCAAAGTCTCCCACCCCATCTCCTCCCACCCCATCTCCTCCCACTCCATCTCCTCCTACTCCCCCCCCCCTCAACCCTCATCTTCTACATCCCCTTCACCTTCCCCCCAAAAACCCTCCCCCAATAAATCTGATGGTGATCTTCCCGACCACTCATTTTATCACTCAGAGGCTGACTCCAAGCCTACCAAGGAGCGCCAGACCAAGAAGGCAAAGGCTGCCAAGGAGCCCACCTCTTCTTCTGGTAAGAAAAAGGAGGCATCCAAGCAGGCCTCAAAGAATCATTCCCCTCCCCCTCCCAATGGCTCTTCCCCTCCTTCTTCATCTGACCCCCAAGATGATCTGGAGGATTACTCCAAGAAGTTTAACACTTCTGGTCATGTGGCTTGGGATCCACTGGCCATCCACAACATTTGCAATATGGACAGAGAGTTTAAAGTTCCCAAGCACTTCCCCCAGTACTTTCTGATCATGTCTGTAAAGGGCGGCCCTGGTTATGTTGCCAACAATTATATCTTTAATTGCAACAACCAAAAGCGGCAGACCAAAAGCAAGTATTTTGTCTGTGAGGATAAGACTTGTGGGGCCTGGTTGAACACCAAGGGCTGGGAGCAAGTAACAGCAGAGAAGAGGGAGCACACATGTGAGCCCCCCAATCACCTGATCACTTGGATGTTAAAGTGGTACCTTGTGCAAGTAATACCCACATCCTCCCATCTTTGCGCATCAGATCTGGCCATCAAGGCCCTCCAGCACCTGAAGCCCAACAATCTTAAGTTGGTGCCCACTCAGGAGCAGTTGGTTAAGTTCATAAGTGTATTGCTGCCAATCCCCCTCCCCCCAAGGCTTCTGACGTCCTCTCTGAGCTCACGCTCACTCATGAGCTTAAGCAACTTCTGAGTGGGGAGCGCTTCCTGCTTCATGATGATGGGCCTGCAGCCAAGGACTGTATAATCTGCTAATCAACTCAGCAGAACCTGATGGAGTTGAAAAGGGCGTCAACCTGGCTAGTTGATGGTACCTTTGCCACTTGCCCCCGGATGTTCAAGCAGCTCTGGATGGTTCATGCCCAGATTGACATCCGGGTGATCCCACTCACGTTCTTTCTTCTTCCCGGGGCCACTGAGGCCATCTATACCCGCGTGTTCTCCATCCTCTGCCAAGCAATTGCCCTCCTTCCTCCCGCCAATGATGATGAATCCAAGAAGACTCCCCCCCACACCTGCGCCAACCCACCTGCCTCTGACAAGGACCAGGCCACCCTGGACTCGGAGGAAAAGGCAAGGCTAAGAGCTCTTGGGCCTCGCGTATGCATTATGGACTTTGAGCCTGCTCAGTTCAATGCATTTGAGCAACTGTTTAGCGGGGAGGTGCAGGGGTGCCACTTCCACTTCCGCCAAGCAGTTGCTTATAACAGGCAGGCCCACGCCAAGCTTAGTAGGTTGAGCTGGAGGGATACTTTGGACACCTGCAGATTTGTGTTGGCACAATTTGGTGCCTTGGCTTTTTTAAAGCCAGAGCACACTGCGCAGGGGTTCAAGGTGCTCTCAAAGGATCCCTAAATAGTGAAGCACCCGGAGTTCAAGCATTTTCTCAAGTACTTTGAGCCTCAGTGAATTGGGAAGGTCATCACGCAGAGGCAAGGCAAGGCCCGTGCCAAGGCCAGCTGGAATGTGTACCGGGTGGCAGTGAATGGTGAGCTCAAGACCACCTCAGCGCTAGAGGCTTACCACAAACACCTCAAGGCCAACTTTGAGCTCCACCCAAAATTCAATAAGTTCTTTTCCCTCTTGCAGCACGAGCAGGAGAAAACCATCTCCAAGCTGTGTGATCTCTCCAACCGCATCCCCCCCACCAAGCCAACAACCTGCTGTACCCTCTTCACTAAGGCCATCCAGGGTGCGGCCAAGCACAAATACAAGGCCTCTGAGCTTAAGCAACAGCTTGAGCTTATTGCCACTGCCCTCCTGGAAGGGGCCAAAATGAAACAGGGAAAGAATGAGAGGAATAAACTTGCTTGCTTGGTTATATGATTTTTACTTTTAACTTTTAACTTTTTAACTTTAATTTTTGCTTATTAGCTTTGATCATTTAGTTTTTAGTTTTAATTTTAAGTTTTTTAACTTAATTAGATAGCAGTGATTGTTCTATGTATGCATGGTAAGTTTGAGATGAATATTTATAGTTGAAAGTGAATGAAATATCTTAATTTTTGTTAATTTCCAAATAAAACATATGATATTCACAGTTGTGCTTATATGAACTATATCAAACAAACATTAATATTCTTTCATAGTTTGCATAACTTTATTTGTTGTGTTTGTGTTTATTTTTGTCTCATTGGAATTTTAATTTTTATGGTAATAAAAAATATTTTTATAATGAAGAGTGTAAATTACATAGTAAAATGAGAAATAATTGCTTTTCCCTCCTTATTTCTATTAATTAAGGTACTGTTTTATTGCATTTCTGAGCTCTCTGGCATCAATTTAATATACCATAGCAGTATAGCTTAAGCTTTTATATTAAAAGTTTTCATTACATCAAGATCTGTTAATTAAAAAAGTGTCAATTTCCAGTTGTCGATCAGGGCAAAAGCTGAATTCTCACTTTACTATAGTGTCGACTACCAGGGAGTCGAGTTTAAGGGAGTCAATCACCAGGGAGTCAAACTTACCACAGTTGCCTTTTTAAATTTAAAAATAATCAATTTCAGCCTTAAAAAACCAACTCCAGAAAATATTAACCAAGCTTTATAAGTGATTTACATAGTGTTTTTCCACTTTAATGCTGACTGTCAGTATGTTGACGTCAAAATTAAAGCGTTTTTTTATGCTGACAAACTAAATTAAATATTTTTGGCTACTGTGACTACCATAATGTTGACTTTTTATTTAAACATGGGTTTTTGTCTATTCTTTACTAATAAACTAGCTCTAAAATTACTTTCCATACTTCTATAAACTATTTACTTAATAATAAAAAATAAAACAAGTGATTATTATTTAATTTTATTCATGTCTCATATTATTATTCTTACTTTATGAACTCTACTCTAATTATTGTAGGACAAATCTTCCAAGAAGCCATAAAAGAGCCCCAAGTCAACCAAGAAAGTACCCAAAGCCTCTGGAAAGGCCCAAAGTCCCTACCCCAACAAAAAAACAGCCAAAGAGCCCTCAACAAAACAGAAGACAAAGGAGAAGACCCCAGACCCTGAAAGCAAAGAGCCTTCCCCTGACCCCTCCTCTTCTCCAAGCTGGTACCAATCAGAAGGATATGAGGTTCCACTAAACAAACAAGGAAGAAAGAAAATACCCAAGAGTCCAGAACCCCAGCCAAGCCCAGATGAATCAAGCTCAAAGGAATCAAGCCCCAATGAATCAAACTCACCCCAGTCCAGAAAGCGCAAGAATCCAACCCAAGATAATTCCCCTCCACCGTCCAACAAATCTGCACCACCATCCTCCTCATCAAGTATCAATAAAGAAGATCCTGATGATTACCTGTCTGACTATCATCAAGCACCAATTGGCCCATGGGATCCCCTAAAGGTTCACAATATATGTAATGTCAAAGGAGAGTTTAAGCTCCCATAGAAGTTCCCTTGGGTTTTCCCTATAATGTCTGTCAAAGGAGGTGCAAGTTTAGTCTGTGATGGCTATGTTTTCAATTGCAACAATAAGAAGAGAGAAGGAAAAGGCAAGCATTATGTATGTGAAGATAGAAGCTGTGCTGCCAGGATCAACACAGAAGGATGGGATAAAGTTACTAGTGAAAAAGGAGAGCACACATGTAATGCTCCAATAAAACTTATTGAAAAGCTTCTAAAGTGGTACCTCTACCAAATGGTCCCAGTCTCCAAAGATGCCAAGGCTTCTGATCTGGCAGTTAAGGCCACCACACACCTAAGTAATGAGAACCTGAAGCTCATCCTTGACCGCGACCAGTTATTGAAGTACATATGTGACAAATGCCGTGACCTAGTCCCCCATAAGAAATCAGCCATGGTTCAAGGAGAGTTAGTCTTGACAGAGGAGTTAAAGATGTTCAATGGTGATGTGGTATTCCTTTTACATTATGATGGTCCTACAACAGAGGCAATACTTATATGCTATGCTACACAACAGAACCTGAAGCAGTTGAGGGATTCAGAGACCTGGTTATGTGATGGTACCTTTGCAGCATGCCCCCACCTTTTTTACCAACTATGGGTTGTACATTCCCTTATTAAAGGCAAGGTGCTCCCATTTGCCTACTTTCTGCTTCCTGGGGAAACAGAAGAGATCTACACAAGGGCCTTTAAAATCCTTCAGGAGGGCATCAAAGCCCTACCCAGTAATAGAAAGAGTCCCCCTGGCCATAACACTAGAGCCAATCCAGATGATGATGAAAAGGATGAAGCCACTATTGCTGAAGAACAAGAAGCTCATGATAAAGCACTTGGCCCCACAACTATAATCATGGACTATGAAACTGCCTAGTATAACGCTTTTGTAAATACCTTTGATGGAGAGGTCCAGGGGTGTTTTTTCCATTATCAACAGGCTGTCAACAGGCAACTAAAGGGTCTACCTGAGCTCAGCAAGCTTCACCGTCTAGATACATCAGGAAAGTGCAAGTTCTTAATTCAGCAGTTTGTAGCACTAGCCTTTGTAAAGCCAGAGCATGCTGGACAAGCCTTTGAGCTCCTATGCCAGGATCCATATGCCAAGAAACATGATGGTGCCTTCTACCCTTTCATTAAATATTATGAACCACAGTGGATTGGATGTAAGGTCACTAAGCGCCGGAGCAAGCCCAGAGCCAAAGCCAACTGGAACTGCTACCAGGCAGTTCTTAAGGATGAGATGAAAACGACTTCATCTTTGGAGGGCTGGTATAAGCATATCAAGTCCTCCTTTGGAATCAATCCCAGATACAACATCTTCTACGAGCACCTCAAAGTCCAACAGGGGAAGACTGTTGCATCCATCAGAGATATTGAGAACCGCCCATCCAAGAAGAAGAGAACCACCAAAGAGAATATCAAGGATGTTGCCAAGGCCAAATATAAGCTTTCAGAGATTGGAGAATACATCAAGAAGATTGCCACAGTTCTTAATGGCAACCAGGTGATCACAGTCTAGCTTTCAATAAAATTTATTGAGTATTGCCTAATTTTTTTATATAGTTCTTATATATTAAGTATAATATTTTTAAATAAATAGTTATTCTAAATAACTCATTAATAATTTATGATACTATTTTTATAAAATCATTGATTTTATATTGATAGTTTGATGCTTTAGACTGTATTACATGGCCTATATTGGTATTTTACTAGTAAATTATATGTTTTTTGTACTTTTTAATATAGAAAAAACTTTATATTACTGTTTCTGATTGCTATATTTTGCTAAGATACGTGAAATTTTATGTAGTACCTTTTTATATATTGGATTTTTTGTTTTTATAAGTGGGAAAAAATTTATTATAGTAAAGATAGCTAATTTCATAGTGATTTATTTTTGAAGTGTATTTTTATGAATTTTTTTAATTGTCATGTATAATTTTTTATGGACTTTTTAAAATCTATTTTGTCACATTACCCTAAAAAGTTCTTGAAGCTTAATTTTTATTAAGTAAAATGTTCAGGAAACAGGTTTCTGCTTATTAAAAAAGTGTCAACATTTAGTAGTCTGCATGAGTTAAAACTTAATTCTGACTTTTCAATGCTGTCAACATTAAAGTGTTTTTAATTCTGATTATAGACATATAGTAAGTCAACTTGCGGAATGAGTTAATTCTGGCAGTTACCCACATAGGCACAACCAAAAACATTCATGCTTTACAGATAAATTACCAAGGTACAATATATCCCATATACACGCACCCTGAAGCTGTACCTGAAACTTACCTGGTACACCTAAAAAGATCAGCACTACCTAAAGAATAAGGGATTGAAACGTTTAGAAGCAAAGATATATGGGCAAGGCAGAGCAAAGTTTACTGGACCAATTAAAGCTTCCACCAAGGGTGTGGAGCATCCTCAATGTATCCCTTGATATCACCCACCATATACTTCCTCTTGACTACCCGTCAAACGTCTGCCTGGCAACCCTGCTCTTTAGTCTTTCTCTTCTTTGGGACCTGTTACAAAAGTAACAGTTTCAAGGCCCCAGGCAGGAATTGAACCCGCTCCTAGCCACCAGGCGGGGCTAGCGGGCGGGGGAGATTTGCCCGCACCTGGATTTTTGCTTTTTAAAGCAAATCCAGGTGCAGGAACCATTCCTGCCCTGGTGTTAGCTGAGGGCCCACTTTGGGCCCCAAAAGCTACGCCCAAGCCTTGGTGGGTTTGGCTGGGCCTGGGCAGGCTATTTTTAGCTGCCCAGTAAACCCAGGACAAGCCCACCCTCCATTAAGTAATTTGGGGTCCCCAATTGGGGACCGCTTTTTTAATCAGGTTCTTTGGGCTCAAGAGAGCCTGTCAAGCCAGTCCAAAAATGGTGATCTAATTGGGAAAACCCCCAAAACCCCAGAAGCCAAACCTGCCAAAATCAATGACCAGTCAAGCCAAGATGGACCATCAAAAAGCCAAACAACTGCTCCTGAAAACCCCAAAAATGACCATGAAGCAGCCAACCAAACAGCGGAACCTGAGATGCCAAGCCTTGCCACACAGATAGCACCAGAAGAATGCCCAGAGGCACCTGCATGTGAGTAAGTATATAAATTGGAAGCACTTGAAAAAGTTCTGTATTGTCATCCTTACCAAATAAAGTTGTTATGAACCTTTGGTTCACCAATCTGTTTCTATACCTATTTTTGATACTCTTCCATCTGCATACACCCAAGTGTCAGCACCTCTCTACTGGGATAGATAGTCAGAATCCAGTTGATAAAACCAAAGCCTTCAACTACTACCGCCCACTCAACACTCCATTTGGCCCTGTGCATTTCACTGAGTATCCCGCCAATCCTGACCACAAACCCTGGACATTGGAAGACTTGAAGTGGTACACCTGCCCAAACACTCCCAAGGAGCCCTACCAAATTGTCTGTGACAGCAAAGCAATCACCATCTACCCTTTGATTTTCAACAGGAAGTACAACAACCCTGCTGCCTACTTGGTCCCCATGGAACCACCCCCGACACCCAAACCAACCATCTCATCCCCCCACTTCTGATGCCACTGACCAGAGTAGTCAATTCCTGGGAGGGCTTTACCTGGCACTCACGGGATTGATTGACTCTGCCTGACCAGCAACTGGACCTTGAGCTGTGGCTGGGAAGACCCTTTCCTACCTGGTAAAGTTAGGTCCTATCATCTGGTGGACCATGCAGTACCTGCTTTGACTCCTCCCTCACCTGCTGGAGCTCCACAGTACTCTTGGTATCCTGACAGCTGCAAAACTAGGTAATTGATAGGATTATGAGAAGTAAAGTTGGTTACTTTGCAACTGAAAGATCAAGCTCACCACTTGAGTGAGTAAAAACAACTACACAGACATGAGGATTCTCTGTGGTTGATGGCCTAAAGTTTTGGTCACTGATGGGGGCCTAGTCAGACAGTAACTCTTTGTGGAGACTTATTGCCTGAGTCTGAGGTGTTAGTAATGGAGACTACAGAGAAGAACAGACCCTTTATGGTTCACAGAGAAGGACAGAGCCTAGGTGGTTCACACAGAGAAGAACAAACCCTTGGTGGTTTATCCAGAGAAAGACAGAACCTTTGTGGTTCATACAGAGAAGTAACATTAGTGGTTGAACCAGAGAAAGACGTGAGGAAGAAATGAAAGATGGCAAAGAAGGACTAGCAGAAGAAAAATGAAAAAGGTTCCAAAGGAAAAGGACTAGTAGAAGAAATAAAAAATGACAGAGAAAGACTAGAAGAATTAGCAGAAAAAATGAGAGAAGGTCATTAGAAGAAGACTAGCAGTTGATAAAAGAAGACTTGGAAAGTTAAGGATAGAAAAGAAAAGAAGTAAAAAGAACAAGATTATTAAGAAATAATTAAGAAAAAGGAATTAAAAAGAAGGGAATAATAAAAGAATAAATAAAAAGAATTAAAAGATGATAAGGAAAATAAAGAGCAGTTAAAGAAAATAGACTGTGAATTTATTAGGGGTTGATTGAGTGAGAGTAAGCAGGAGCAGACAGACACGGTACAGGGAAACTCTGAGGACAAAGGCTGGAGTTTTACCAAAAACACAGAAGGGAGTGTGAAGCTAGCAACAGGGGGTTTTGAACTTCTCCAAGGGGGAAAAACGCGGGGAAGCTCAGAGAAATGTTGAAGTGAGTAAGTTGCAAAAATTCCTTAAGTAAAAGATAGTCAGAAGCAATCAATTTGGCCCAGAGAAATATGTCAAGAATTACAACAAACCTGTTTGAAATTCAGAGCCAATGTTTACCTGGAGTGAGATGATGCCAGGTTCAAACCAAGGTCAAGAGCCAGTCATCCAGAGAAACGTTTCAGAAAAACTTCTTAATCCAGACATTTGATTGGCTACATGACAAATTCTGTTTGATCAGTGTTTTCATTGGTTAAAAAGAAGGGAAATAGCCTAAAAATTAGGGAATGAACAAGGAAAAGCCTGTTTTTAATTGGCTGAAGTAAGTAAAGAAGTTTAATGTATTATAGAGCAAGGAAAACTGGATAATTTAAGCCCGGAAAAACCAAGGATCTGAGAGGAAACAAACTGAAGCAAGGAGCTATAAAAAAGGGGACAGTTTGAAGCAAGATAGGTATTAGAAACAGTGTATTACAAAGGCCACAAAGACAGAAAAAGGGGCTGAGGACAAGGATAAAGGAGCAGGAGCCCAAGATAAAGGAGTAGAAGCCCAGGATAAGGGAGTAGGAGTCAAATTCCAAGTAAAAGGAGTCCAATAGATTGTTGGAGGACTCCAAGTATTAGAAAAACACTATTTTTACCTATACCACCAGGGCCATATAACAGAATGTTTCTAAGGGGATCTTCCTTCTGAGACAAATAAACGCCCATTTCAACTCCTAAACATATTTCCAATTTATACATTAATTCCCATGAGTAAATTACCTAACATATTCTACCCTGGCCAAGGGGAATGTTGCAACCAAGTTTCCAGACTTGCCTGCTAATGTATCTTACGGTACACAGGGGGCGCTCAAAGAGTCGCCCCTTGACATATCTAACAACATGGACCAATCTGATGGCAATATCAAATAGCAGGTACTTCATCCTAATTAGGAGTGCTACCAATTCAACTTGCTGATCCCCAAACAAGTTATTCCTCAGCTTCAAACCTTACATGGAACTTCCTACTATGCCACCCCCTTGTGGCCTTGTGGCTTTCCCCATATGGTATATTAATCACAATCTTCTATAATAAACAATACCTTATTCTCATTATTCTGTCCTTTCCATTGGACTATTATCTTCCTTAATCAAATACTGAATCCTCATTGGTTCATTTGCAACAGTGGTAGAAGTGGTAGGTTTACAACCTACCTAAAACAAAATTCCCCCTAAGAAAGGACGGAGTACGGGCCATATGGCTACTCCTCAAAAATAAACCTTCCTGCCAATCCCCAAGGGGGACATCCCCAATGGGTATGTCATCTATCAAGACCAGCTAGCCCTCACAAGAGTGTACAATTGGCTCCGCCTCAGGCAGCGTGACGCCAGCGTCACCCCGCCCCAGTCAGACTTGTCCCAATGCATGCCCAACCTTCAACTAGAATCCTTTGCGGGGGCATCAAAGGGGCCAACATTGTCAGTTGGCTTCAGTCTACCAAAGCCCGCCTCTGTATCTGTCAGTTTCCTGAGTCCATGTGGGCCGCCACTGCGTCTGGGCGCCTCACAGGGGCCGCTGCTGTGTGGTTCACCAACTGGGCCAGTCAGGAACTCAACGTTACCTGGGCGGCATTCTGAGACGCCGTCAAGTCTTGCTACAGCAAAACCTTCTCACCCATTGTTGTGGGGACTCCTCTTCTAGCAATCAAACAAGCTGGTTCTGTTCCTGAGTACCTTGCCGCCTGGCAACAAGCTCTTGCTGCCGCCCCTGAAGCTGTGACTGACGGAAATGCAATATTACTTACTCTCATCATCAATGGGTTAAAACCCCATATCTGCAAGTGGGTCCCTGTAGGTTGCTGCACCTCCATTGATGACTGCTACAAGGCCATTGTGGAGACTAAAACCAGGCTACAATGGGCTTCTGCTGTACCAGTGACACTCCATCCCAACCTCGTAAAACACCTGGCAATGACCACAATCAAGTGGGCTGCTGCCAGCCCCGTCAGCAGGATAATGGGACTAAACACCCCTGTGAGGGGGAGCTCCAGATAGCGCAGATTGAGGATCTGGGAAAAGCCTGGGGGTTGTAGCAACAAGAGGCCTCACAACCCCACCTGACCCATCCTCTCAATACTTGCTTGCAAAGAACCCCTGTGATTACAACATTCATGAATTCAAAACCCTGGACGTCTTCTAAGTCCACAGTGAGGACCCCGTACTAAAAGCAAGCCACTCCTCAAATAAAGTAACCCACTTATCCTACCCCTTCTGTTTCTGTGGGAATACCCACAAATTATTGGTAGATACTGGGGCTGACCACGCTATGGTGGACCAGACGTTTGCCAACTCTCAACAACTGGACCAAGTGCCTAGCAGGTTCAAGGCAGTACGAGTAGCTGACTCCCGTAGAGTTGCAATTACCCATGAGACGGTACCCTTCTCTGTGAGAATGGGGAACGTCCAGGTTAAGCTCTCTGGGCCAATCATGGCAGGGCTCAGCCATGACTTAATTGCTGGCCTCAACTGGCTTTGTCACAACCGTCCCTACATTGACTTGGATACCTCTGTCATCACCCTCAACAGAAATGGGGTGGGATTCCAGATCTACCCTGTGGAAATGAGCAAATTACTCCACAATACTGTGTTTTTTAGGATAACAGAGACAGGCTCGTACAACTTCAAGGGGGAACTAGACTTCAATCAATGTTCAGTTGAAGTTATTTGCACTGAACCATCTGCGGTCCTTCCCTTGACCTCTTCACCACAACCAGCGCTTGCTGCACTCCTTGAGGAGTACAAGGACGTGTTCAGTGAAACACTTGAACAACTACCTCCTCCCCGGGAGATCCAGCACGCTGTGCAACTTCAGGGATAGTTACCTAAAGCACAACCATTATATTGTCTTTCACCAAAGGAAGATGAGACCCTCCGCCAGCACCTTGTGAACGCGCTTGATAAGGGCTTCATTTGCCCCTTGCTCTATCCATACGGGCAACTGTCTTCTAAGTAGCCAAGAAGGACAGGTCCCTTTGCCTGGTCACAGACTACCGCGCCCTAAATCTGGTGATGGTTAAGAATAAGTACCCCCTGCCGCTGATTGACAACCTGTTTGATACACTTGCAGGTGCAGAGGTCTTTAGCAAGATTGATCTCACTGCAAGGTACAACCAGGCCCGCATTGCACCAGGGGATGAGGCAAAAACTGCCTTCTGCACGCGCTACGGGTTGTTTGAGTGTTGGGTCATGAACTTCAGAATGACCAATGCTCCCTTCACCTTTGCTATGTTGATGAACAAAGCATTTGAGGAACTGATTGGAAAATGTGTGGTTGTGTACCTTGACGGCATTATTGTCTTCAGTCAATATCAAACCACACACCTCCAACATCTCTGTGCTGTCCTTGACACCCTTTGGAAAAACCAGCTAAAAGCTAAACCCTCCAAATGCAAGTTCCTCAAGTCGGAGCTGTTATTCCTTGGGCACACCATCTCTGCTCAAGGGATAAAGCCCAACCCTGTCAAAATCAAGGCAATCACTTGCATGCCACCCCCCACTGATGTGGGCCAGGTGCGGACATTCTTAGGCATGGTTGCCTACATGTGCCAGTTCATTCCCAATTGCGGGGAGCTAATTGCACCTCTCACTGAGCTCCTCAACACCAAACAGCACTTCCATTGGACCCCCGTCAGAGATCAAGCCTTCAAAATGTTGAAATAAAGACTCACAACAGCACCAGTACTGCAGTTCCCCAATCAAAACCGTCAGTAAAAACTTGAGACCAATGCCTCTGACAGGGCCATAGGGGGCGTGCTAAGGGTATAAACTGATGATGGCGTCTTCCTCCCCGTGGCATATGAGTCCAGGAAACTTACCAACTTGGAACAACGCTACCCCATTCATGATAAAGAATTGGCAACAATTGTGCACTGTATTGAGAAATGGCGCTGTTACCTGGAAGGTGCTACCTTCCCACCCCGTGTTCTGACAGACCACAAGTCACTTCAGTACTTCAATACGCAGTCCCACTTGATACGCCGCCAAGAAGGATGGGTTGAGCGTCTATCCCCTTACCAGTTGTGCATTGAGTACAAGCCTGGGAAGGAACTTGTCACAGCTGACGCCCTTTTGTGACTCTATGTAGCGTCTATCAGTGGGGACAATGGTTTGGATCCAGACTGGCTCATGCTCTACCTCTGCCCTGAGGCAACTTGCTATGAGGGCCTTAACTTGGTAACCATCTCCAAGTTGAAGGACAACAAAAGTCAGTTCACCACTGATGCTGGTAACGTCTGCCGTCGGGCAGAGACAGGTGAGAAGACGCCTTACATTCCCACCACACAACAGGGAGACACCATATTGCACTACCACCAAACCCTGGGTCACATCAGAGGGCGCAACCTCTTTAAGATCATGAAATGGAAGGTTTGGTGGCTGTGTATGCGTCAAGACATCTTGGATCTCCTTTAAACGTGTGTGCTTTGCGAAAAGAATATGTCCAAACCTGCACCCCCCCCCCCCAAGTCTGTCCTGCCCATCAAGGCCATGGAACCCTTTGAGCAGTGGGCCCTTGAAATTGTGGGGCCACTCCCCAAAGACAGACTGGGGAAGAAGTACATTATCACTGTCATTGATTACTTCACTTGCTGGCCAGTGTCCTGGGTGACAACTAACCACACTGCCACCACCATCACCTGCTTCTGTCAGGAATATTCCTGACATAAACCAGATTTTGACTAGGGAAAAATGTTGGAATCAAGTGGAGAAAAGTTCAACAGGAGGGGTGAAATTTGATAGGGAATTTCCCCCACTATCAGGGGAAAAGAAAAATCAAAATTTGGAAAAACCAGATTTTTATGGAAGCCAGAATAATTTAACATCCGGGCAGGCGCCTGCCACCGCCGCGCAGACGCCCGCCACCCTCCGCCCACAAGCCCAGGCTGGCACCAGCAGCCCACCGCCAGCCTCCCACCCGCTTGCTTGGCTCCCACCTGCCACCTGCTTGCCCACCCCTCCCCCAGCGGACCTGCTGCTTGCCCCCAGGCCACCTGCCTGCTCCCTGACCCCCAGCCAACTGCCAGCCGCCCACCCAGGTCCCAGGGCCCACTCCTCAGCCAACCAAAGCCCACCATGACACCTAGCCAATCAGAAAAACCCCTTGAAATAGAGGGGAATTCTAAAAATAATTTTTGGGCCCAAAAAGAAGGGCAAATTCCTATTTTTAAACCCAACCAATATTCTAAAAATAAATAGGACAATCCAAAAATAACTCCAGGAGATAAAAATAACTTGACCTACAGCCAATAGAACCAGGTGGATGCCAACAATCAGCTAGGCCTAGACTCCAACCAAAATAGCATTTCCAAGTCAAAAATAGAAGTATTTAAAACCAAGAGTTGCCATCACCACCTGACCACCCATCCAGGAGAAATTATTGGCCCCAAGCAGAACTGTCTAAAACCCCAACAGATTGCCCAGGAACAAGGGTTTGGTCATCCCTTCAAACACTAATTCCCAAGTCCCATGATCAAACTTTTGGGGACTCCAGTCCCCTGTTTTTACTCCCATTTGCAAGTGGGGGCCCACTATAAAAAAAGGATCCCCTCTCAGTAATAGCTTGTGCTATTATTGAGACTAATACCCTCAATAAAGTGAAATTTCTAACTCCAACTACAGTTAAGCTTACAGATCAAGCCCCTGCCAAACCTCCAACCCAGTGAAGATGAATCAACTCATCTTCACAGCTGTGCTCACAGCTTGCCTTGGGATTGGAGGCTACCAACAGAGTTCAGAGTTCTTTGGCCCCTCCACAGAAGGACTAGGTTATGACCCATACCATGACCCTGGCCAACTTAACTTGTCAAAAACTGGACCCTGGCTGCCTCTGGTATCTCCCCATTTGACACTCTCCATAGCCATGTATATGTCAGCTTACTACATCCTCACCTACTTTGCTGGGAGCTTCAGGCGTTTCAACATACACACCAAGGTATTTTGCTGGCTAATGACAGTGTATCCCATAATCACTGCCTTGACGGGTTTCCAGTTCTCCAATTTGCTACCATACATCCTCCAAGCAGTGCCCACCATTCTAGGGTATTACAGCTTCATTGGCAAATAAATTGTGGCCCAATTTGGGTGACCCAAATGTCTCATCACAGGTGGTGACCCCAAACTTGTTGGACATGTCATGAAGGCATACTGCGCCAAGAACGCACTCCAATGTATAGTTACGACCCCCTACCATCCACAAGCCAATGGACGCGTAGAACAGCTAAATGGCTCACTGGTTCAATTGATTGCCAAGCTCTCACAAGAGCACCGTAACACTGCATGAACTGAACACCTGCCCACTGCTCTACTCATCCTTTGAGCAAGGATCAACTGGGGCACAGGATTCAGCCCCAGCACCCTGGCCTTTGGGACACCTGACAGTCTGACAGGGGTTGAACAGGGAAAACTACGGTCCAAGGTCCCCGACAATCCTCCCCTAACAACAACCCCATCCCTGGATCAATGGCGTGCCAAGGCCTGGGAAATTGAACACAAGCAGATTGCAGGAGGGACAAAGCACCTCAAAGCCAGGTACGCCGTAGGTGACCCCGTCTACACCCTCAACCCCAATTTTGCCAAGTTGGAGTCCAACCACCTAGAGCCCTTCAAGATAGCCGCTGTCTATGACAATCATACCTATCAACTCAAAGATGCCCAAGGAAACACCAAGAAGCTTAACTATGATTGCTTGTGCCCCTGCCGCGCCATCCCCACACAAAAGCTGTTTGTGCGGACCTTTCCAGACCTTCCACAGACTCTGGTCTTGGTTTCTGACGGCAAGCATGGGGCAAGGGAGGGTGTTGCAACCAAGTTTCCAGACTCACCTGCTAACGTATCTTACGATACACAGGGGGCGCTTGATGAGCCGCCCCCTGACGTATCTAACATTATGGATTAATCTGATGGAAATATCAAATGGTGGGTACTTCATCCTAATTATGAGCGCTATCAATTCAACTTGCTGATCCCTGCACAAGTTATTCCTTGGCTTTGAACCTTACATGGAACTTCCCACTATGCCACCCCTTGTGGCCTTGTGGCTTTCCCCATATGGTATGTAAATTTCAATATTCTACAATAAACAATACCTTATTCTTATTATTCTGTCCTTTCCATTGGAATGTTGTCTTCCCCAATCCCAAATACTGAATCCTCATTGGTTCAGTTGCAACAGGAAGAGGATATCTATTCCCAAAGTTAACAAAGGTTTGCTACTAATAAAACTTCTAGAGAGGAGTGGGAATGATTGACTGGATACCTTGAAATGACATATAGAGGCAGTTAATTAGTTGGGTTTGAGTTCACTAGACTCTTGAAAGACTGGTATCAGCCCACAGAGGTTTTGGCCCCAGCTGATGTTCAGGTACATGGAGGGGATGCTTGCCTAGTAATAGAAAAAGTTCTGGAAGAATTTACCATGATGCAAGCCAAGCACAAATTCCAACTTAGCCAGATGCCCCAAATAGGGAACAACAACAACATACAATCAATCCCTGGCTTTGAACCAGGACATCCCATGGTGACTAAAGAGCTGAAACACCACAGACACTGCATACAGTCTGAAGAGGGTGTCAGCTGTGACAAGTTCTTTACTAGGCTTGTATTCAATCCAGAGTTGATATGGGGTCAGGCGTTTGATCCACCCTGCTTGGCGCTGGGTAAATGTGACTGAGTGTTGAAGTATTGAAGGGACTTAATGCTCATCAGGACCCAAGGTGTAAAGGTGGTACCTTCCAAGTAGCAACACCATTTTTTGGTACTGTACACAATTGCTTCTGGCTCCTTGTTGTGTATGGGTAGCACTGTTCTGTGTTGGTAAGCTTTCTGGATTCATATGCTACAGGAAGGAGATGCCTCATTGGCTTCTACTTTAAACACACTCCCTATAGCCCTGCCAGATGCACCAGTCTTGAGTTTGTACTGAAAGTTCTGATTGGGAAACTGTAGTATGGGTGTGATAGTAAGATTTTGTTTCAGTGTTTCAAAGGCATGGTCTCTATTAGGAGTCCAGTGAAAACTTTGTTTGGTGTTTAACAGTTTGATGAGAGGTGCAATCAGCTCCCCACAGTTGGGAATAAACTTAAGCATGTATGCAATTTTGTATCACAAGTGACAATTGCCTAAAACTGATCTGCAATCATAATCATATTCCTGAAATTTGAACCCCAAACCCCTGCGGGCCTCCAGCCTGCGTTTTTTGGGGTGCAATTTAATAATAGATTTGACCTCAGATGAACCTCCAAAATCTGCCTACAAGGCAAAATCTAAAATCAAACCTTGCCTCTAAGGGATCCCCTTAGCCTAGCCAATAATAGCGCTGACCCAAGTAATACCCCTGTGATAACCTGCACCGCGTCAATATAGTGTTGCATGAATTTTCCCAAAAATAAGGTCTGTCAGATGATGACAAATCCTAAGTCTCAAAGAAGGAAATCAATATTCCCCATTCCAGCCCAGCCAATGATGAACTGACAAGTTCAGATGCCACTAAAGATATCAGGGAACCAACCCTGATCTGCTGGCTTCCTAGTGTTTGGGAACTGGCGGGTTGCAGGCTGGGTGGGCAGAGCCCATTAAAGGATTGGTGCTAAATTAATGAGATAGTACATTGAATTGCCTATCCATGACCACAGGCCGGCAGCAGGGACAATAGTATCTATTAATACTGTGAGAGTAATAAATAAAATCCCAAATAGCTTATTGGTATGGTCCAGGGGAAGCTCGGCGGTGGATGTGGGCATTGGTTTGGGGGTGACAGGCGGTTCCATGTTTAATTGGTAGGCAGGGAGAAAGTTGTATTTATCTCTGAACAGACAAGGCTCAGTAACATGCCAAAGGCCTTTCCAGTTGTATCTGATTAACTCTTTAGTTCTGGCCAAGGAATCCCAGGCCAATATATTGTCTGCAGTGTAGTCCTTGTACTCAGGCTTCAAGGGGTATTCTGTAAAATTGATAGGAACAAATAGAGCACCTGGTGGACAATACATAGCTGGCAGATTGGCAGGAGGGCCAGATGATCTTTGAGTTAGCTGGCAGATGGCAAGGATAAATATGGCAACAATTGGGGAAACCAATATCTCATAACCTTTATTTAAAAATGATGATGGGGATTGATCTTGGCCTGGTAGATACTTATACTGCTCTTCCAAGCTTCATTTTCTGATCAGGTTTCTTGAGCTTGGATGGGTTGGCTTTGGGGGTCTTAGATGGCAAGGTGATGTTTGGCACTGACTGCGTTGGGATAAGAAGACTTCAACTCCTTCTGTTTGGCAACTTGGGTGTTGGGCAGGCCTTTGGGTTCAGTGCCAATTCCTGAGCTTTGGAGGAGATCAGAAAAAATCTCATTGAAGGACTTGTGCATTTCACTGGGCAAACTTCCGGCGTCAAGCATTGGTACCTCAGGAAAACTCCCAGCATCTTGCACTGGCAGTTTGCTTGAAAAACCCTGTGGTGTAGTCAAGGATTTGTGTCCCAGCGGGTTGATAAAAACTTTATCATTTGATTGTGGGCTGTCAGATTCCCAGTCTTTGGAACTGGTGGTCTGAAAAGGGGTTTGTTCAGGGTTTGACCCTAGTTCCATACTTTGGGATTCAGGTACGTCCAAATTGTCATTTCTGACAAAAGATTTCCAACCCCTGGTAAATGCTACCACCTGGCTCAAAGGATTCTGAAAAAAATCCAATGGCAGATGAGCATACTTATACTCTGGGGCCGCCAGAAAGTTGCTCATCACTATTTTTGCAATAAAGTGTTATGAGCCTCTGGTTCTCTCAGGTCATTATATACCTAATTTTAGCACTTTTTATTTACAGATTGATTTCTCTGGCTCTGCCCCTTTCACCAGCCAGCCCCAAAAACCCACAGACCAGCCACCTGGTTATACCGTCATCCAGGAGCACCCTATAGCATGGTGCATTTCATACAATATCCCCCAATCCTGCCTATTTAGAGTTTACCTTAGAAGAAATTCTAATCTACAACCCCAAATCCATAACTAGAGGACCTTAACTCATCGGACGTGAAGGTGCCTGGCATATCAAAAAAATCATTTCTATTTCAGGACAAATATAACTACCTGCCCGCCTATTTAGTGCCTATGACTCCCCCTGTGTCCCTGTGACCAGACCACCTGCAAAAATCTGTGGCCGCCACTGAATCTACCTACACTCAATTTTTGGTGTTCTATATATAACACTCACCAGCCTGGTCAATTCTATGGTGCCCACCAATGGACCTTGGGCTCTTCTCGGAAAATAATTCTCTTATATTGTAAATTTAGCTCCTATCCTGTGGTGGGCCCTTTCCTCCAGGCCTGTGGGCTGCCCTCGCAAATTCCCCTGAACCTGCTACAGGATGGATCCCTGACACTATGCCTAAGAATGTGCACACATGGTCCACATAAGAGAGAGGTGGAATGTAAGTGATCTCTTTTATCTTAGTGATGTTGGGCTTAATCCCTTGGGCAGAGATATTATACCCAAGGAACAGTAGCTCCAACTGGAGAAGCTCACACTTTGAAGGGTTTGCTTTCAATTGGTGCTTTTAGAGAGTTTCTAATACTGTGCAAAAATGCTGGAGTTGTGTAGTTTGTTCTTGAATAAGCGCAATGATAACATCAAGATACACAACAAGACACTTTCCAATCAACCCTTCAAAAGCCTTATTAATGGGCATGATAAAGTTGGATGGTGTGTTGGTCATACCAAAGTTCATGACGCGGCACTCAAACAACTCATAGTGTGTGTAAGGTCTGAGGGCTTGGGGTAAATTATTATAGACTAGGGCCTTCATCCCAAGAATATTAATTTTGCTCAAATATAGGAAGGTTGGTAATGTTTGCAATAAGAACTGGACTAAAGCTTATAAAAGTTTATAGGATCTAAAATATGGACTAAGACGGTTAATCAAACCTAAGAAAATGAAATAAAGTCTAGTCTTAATGACAGAAGACTGAGTTAAGAATTATATTTATTGGTCGGGATAATGATCACCACTAGCTGATGGATTGAAAATATCAACAATTAAATTATGTGTTCCACTATAAAGGTTGCCTAACTAATGGACAATGTAGTCAAAAGAAATCATAAACCTAAAGTAGAGAGATAAAAGATAAAAGATTCAAAAGAAAAAACACAAGCCACAAAGCCTAACAAGTACCTTTTTGGGGTGCAAGTCAAACAATCTCAACTTATTGTTGAGACTGGAGAACCAAGCCTTTTTATTAAGCTTTGGAAAGTGAGGTGAAAATTTGGAATAATAGAGTTAACCTAAGAAGGTTAATGTTAACTTGGTAAAGGAAAAGGTTTGGAAATCACACATGGCTTAAAGTTAACTTAAAAAAGTTAAGTTTGCATAAAGGGACACCGGGAGGAGAAAGACAGTTACGGTGATTCTTTGTAAGAGAGGGGGGCTAGACTAACATAGTCTGGCTCCCATCCTGGTGGGACCAACCACCAGGATGCCATCCAGTGCAAGACTGGGATAGCCGCTTGAAGGGGCCTCCCAAAGGAGACCAGATGTGAAAGGGGAGGGAAGTATGCATCCAAAGCCATGACCAAGGCCCCAGAAAGCAACCACTGAGAGTGATCCTGGGTGGAAGGGACCTCTGGATCTAACACAGGGATTTGATGCATGGATGGTAGGAAGGGAGCTGAGACTGCTGCAGGGGGAAGAATTGTCCAAGTCAGAAAAAGGAGTTTCAGTAATACCAGATCCTAAAGGGGGCAACAATTTCTCAAGATAAGAAGACAACCAAGGGAAAAAACCATATGATGCTAAGTTGATGGGAACCTGGGTGAGATGTCCAATTACATTAACAAGAAGACCAGGAGCAAACCCAGGAGATTAAGAAATCAAGGAAAGTTTGTTCCAAAAGACAGGGTTGGGGGACCAGAACAATAGGGAAATAGGCACCAACATCCACATAGCCACCTTGTACCAAGGAGACAACACGATATCAGTGTGGTGCCTTTTTTTACTAGAACTTCCAGGCGGACAGACCAAGTGCACGGGGTAAATAACAAGGAATGTGCTAATTTAGATTTCCTTGAAACAATTCCCAACAAAAAACTACGGGCGTGCAGACAGTCAGGCAGGCGGGCCAGGAAAAAGTGGGAGGTGGGGATAGCAGTGAGAGTTGAGACAATTACCTTTATTATCAAACAAACTTCAAAATACAAAAGATTTGCAAAGTCAGGAGTTTATTCAACAATTGGAATTGGTAAGCAAGGGACCTGACGGCTCATGTTTCTATTTTATGCAGAGGGGGGTGATAGAACTGGGGGGTTTGAAAGGGGCTATCAGAGTGCAATCTAAAGGGGAGCCCATTAAAGGACACTGTTCAATCTTCCCCTGGTTTGTGACCAAGAAAATAGGGGCAGCAGACCCGGATGTAGGACTCAATCTCCCAATTGGCTAGGAGCCTTCCGAGGACTCAGGGTGTGCATTACCCCTAATGCCTTTCTCTGGCGTCTCCACCAGAGGGCTCTGGAACCCAATTATTTTGGGCTGAGGGACTTCCGGGCCGGAGGAATTGGTTACTTGGGACACCACCAACTGTGGGATTTGATAACCAATTTTCCCGGGCCGCGGGTTAAGCCTTCCAGGCTCCATGTGGCCCACATTTTCCGTTGGTTTACTAATTGTTTCATGACTGGGCGACACAAAGACAACAAGCAATCCAATTGAATCAATGTCTCCTTTGCAGTTGGAGGGGGCTCCAAAGGGGAAATAGGAACTTCAGCCGGGAAGGCCAACACAAAATGTTCATCCACTGTGTGGGCCAAGTCCTCCAGGTTTTGGAGGGGTTTTGCCTGCACGCGGGCCACTTTTTTTGACAGCCTGGGAAATGCATCCCGATTCAGGGCCAAAGGTGGGCCACAGAACTTTACTTTCTTAGTCATTGTCAAAGCAAGCAAAAGGAAAGGAAAAACCAGGTACAAAGCTTGGAGAACGTAATTGAGTGTATAGTCAAAGGTAAAGAGTTCAAAACAGAATTGTTAACTTCACATGTGCAAGTCCAGGGTTTGAATCTGGTGGCGGAAAGGTAAGGGAAGTTTGAAAATGATGCTAACTACTGTTTGGTTATAAACAGGCTTAAAAATCCCAAATTTGGATCCAAAAGATGGAAAATGAAGGAAAGGAAGGGGGAGCATGATGTGATAAATAAACTGACTGGATAAATCATGGATGAGCTTGAAGACCATAAAGCCAAATAAGAGTGGGTAAAAGAATAGCAGCTACAAGGAAAAGATGAATCCTGATAATAAGGGTGAGGAGCACAGTATTTTCATTAGTAATGGCTTCTGGGGCCTCAGCAATAGCTTGTTGTCAAGTGGCAAGGTATTTAAGGACACTTCCTGTTTGTTTGATTGCAAGCAGAGGAGTTCTCACTACAATGGGAAAAAAGGTTTTGTTGTGATGGGGCTTGGCAGTGTTTCTGAAGGCTGTTCAGGTAACTTTGTGCTCTTGGCTAGCCTAGTTAGTGAATCATATAGCTGCGGGCCCTGTGAGGCGCCCTGATGTGGTGCCAACCCACATGAGCTCAGGAACTTGATAAATGCAAAGGTGATTTTCTGTGAAGTGTAGCCAACTTACTATGCCGGCCCCCTCCACACCACCCGTGAAGGATTCCAGTTGTAGGTTCAGCATGTGTTGTGACAGATCAGACTGGGGCAGGGTGACGCCAATGTTAAGTTGTCCCAAGCGGAGTTGATTGCAGACACTGATGAGAACTAACTGATTCTGGTATATGATGTAACCCTTGGGAATATCCTCATCAGAGATGGGGAGGAAGGTCTCTTGGTGAGGTGTAGCCATATGGCCAGCACTTTGTCCTTTATTGGGAGAACTTTCTTATAGTTAGGCTGTTAATCAAACCTACCGCTGCTACTGCAGTTTTAACTGAACCAATAATAGTTCAGTATTTAGATTGGGGATGACAATATTTCAAATAGAAAGGGCAATAAAAGGAATAAGATATAGATTATTGGATAATAGTGTAATTGATATACTATATCAAGGAGCCACAAGTCCACCAGGGGGTGGCACAGTGGCAGGTTCAACATAAGGTTTGGGTTGGGAATATCTTGAGCGAGGGATCAGTGTGTTGAATTGGCTTTGCTCCTAATTAGGAGAAAGTGCCCGTAATCTGCCATTGCACTCAGATCAATCCATACTGTTAGTCATGTTATGAAGCATCTTTGCTAGCGCCCCCTGTGTATTGTGAGATACATTAGCGGGCGGAGAAGTAATCTTGGTCGCAACAGCAGCCCACTAGTATGCATTTTCAGTCTAAAGCTGTATAAAAGTGTTTAATGATGGCAGCCCGTTGGTATGTGATTCTAGTACATAACTGGTAAAATGTTATGTTTGAAGTTGGGAGTGGGCTTGTGTCTTCTGTAAATTATTTAGATATGGGTATTAAAGTTTATCAAATACTGGTGAGTAAAAGTCAATGGGTAATTATAGGATACCAAAAGAGTAAAGTTGTGCTACACTCAGTCTTATTCTTTTTTTGCTGCTCACAGGTATCTTTCTGTTACCCTAGCAGAAATACTTTTTTTGGTTCAGCATGTCTTTTTTAAATCTTCTTTATTATTCTAGCTGTTAAAAGATGATCTTATGAAATCTAGAGTTACTAGTTTTTTATTGCAGCAGTTTTCAAAGCTATGGCAATAAGCAAAAAACTCATTTGTAAGCAAAATCAGCTCATCTGTAAGCAAAATTTCAAAAAATGAACTTATATTGATTACCAATAGTTTTGGGTTCAGCTAATTTTGTTTTAGATGATTTGATTTTGTTTACAGATGTTTTTTTGCTTAGTGCCATAGCTTTGAAAACTACTGTAATAAAAATGATAGCTTTTAGTGTTTTTGCAACTTTTATTAGAGAAATATGAGTGGATGCCTTTTAAATACTTTATAAACTATTACCAAGGCTTATTTTAGAATTTTGTATTTTTTATTATCCTTTGCTATTTATGGGATAAGTTGAAGTTTCAAAACTATAATTTCTTTTATTCACCCATTGCCTTGTGTTTAGAGCTTCTAAAGATTAGGTTATTTAAGCAAGCTAGGTGGACAAAAATGAACTCAAAAACTTTCTTTTAACTTAACACCATGTAAAAAAGCTAAACATAAACTATTTAAAAAAGTTCTATGGTATATATTGTTCTAGTAGTAAAACCTTTAAAGTAGTTTAAAAAGTAGAGATTTTAAAGCTCTAGGCAAACAAAAAAAATACAACCAAAAATAAAGATAATAAATTTAAAAAGTAATATGAATAACATATAATATTTTTATTACTTGATTAAATCCCAAACATTTAATAAAAGTGTTAATCGGACAAAAAAGACTTAAAATCAGTCAACAAAAATATTGGTAATAAATATTTCTTACTCTAAATGAACTTCCCAGCCCAGAATCTGCTTTGGGACAATGACCCAGGGCTTTGAAATTTAGGAAAGTAATATAGCAATTAAAATTCTTACCTAATCCAAGATATGCACAGGTAAAGAGGTTATTTGATAAAAAAGGTTAGTGATTCAAGAAAAACTTACCAAGCCCAAGATTGACTTCAGGGCAAAAGTCTGGCTTTTTAATCAAGGTTGATAAATTTGATAAAAAAGTGACTTAGTAACCCCAAGATCTACTGTGGACCAAGTCCATCTCAAAGGGATTTGAAGGTGAGTAGGTTAAAGGAAGTGTTTAGCTGAAATGCAGCTTCAATTTTAAATTTTGAAATTAATTAGTTGTTTAAAAATCTTAATTACCTCTTTAAACTGAAATTAGCTTCGAAATCTAAACTTAATATTACCTTTAATCATCCTTATATTTTATGAGCTAAATAGTTAGCATAGTGTTTATTTCGAAGCTTAACTTTTGCTTGAAGTGAATCTATAAGTTTGAGATAAAAAAGTTAGTATTGTGTTTAGTGAAGGCTTACCTTGCTCATTAATCTTTAATCCAATCTCCTATATTTAAGATTTACTCATTCATAGTGGATAGCCGCATCCTTTTCGCCAATGATGTTAGATGCATGAAGTGTATCATCATCGGCCGGGTTCAGACCTAAAGATGAAATAATCAAAATTGACGATTTGATATTATGCTCCAATGAAGTAGGGCTGCTTCGGCCAAGCCCCAGACAGCCACGACTAGTTTCTGGCCACCCTCTTCAAATAATTATTTCTATATGCTTAAACATAATAAAGCTCCGATCTAGCTGAAGCGGCCAAAAGCCGAAAGTTAGCCGGGGCTGAGCCGAAGCATCCCTAAATGAAGTCAGTAAGCTTAAAAATGACAGGAGGATTAATTTAAGCGTGATGCTTCAAGAAGTAAAAAAGAAGATGATTTAAAGTGGTGTAATTGTAATTTTTGTTCCTAAACTCGAGATGATTTAAGCAGTCCCAGCCTGCTTTCAAACGTGACATTTAGTTTAAAATTTATATTGGTGGGCTTTGCTCAGGAGCCACAGCTCCAAACAAAACATAAGAAATCCAACCATTTCACCACACTCTACTGAGAACTATGTAATACTACAGGAATTGTGAACTGGGTGCAGCAAGCCACTCCCGGCCGAATACGCGTGGAAGGGGTTTAAAGTAACATTTCTTGTATTTAGAAAGCTTTGACCCTCATTTATTGATTTCTAAGACGATCTATTTACTTCCTGCACCAGGGAAGCACTAGACTCCTACTGTTGGGTTCATTTATATTTTGTTGCTACGGTAAGCGATACTGGACCAAATCATACTAGCTAGTTTAGTGAGTAGATTAGATTCAAAGCGGGTGAGTTGGCCTTTCTGATTCATGATCTTTTCAAAGTACACTTTTTTCTTTATAATGTACACAGATTAAGATGCTTCTGACTTTTTCTTAAAGCTGTTTTATTTTTATGAGCCAAAATATTCATCCTTGGTTGTGTATACATTTGCTTGATCTAGAGTTCCTATAAACCGCAAACAAGCTTATTCCCGACAACTTTTTTCTATCCAAAAAGCCAAGCTTATGCTGAGATATATTAAAACTCATGTTACTTTCGTAATCAAAACTTATCTCTGCTATCCACTTTGCATTTATATCTAATGTTTTATAGAGTCTTTTTTCTTAGCTTATAATAGACATGGCTTTTCAAACATACCAGTTTGGAAGCTCAAACATGCCGCTTCTAGAGGAGCTAAAAGGAGAAACGGTTTTATCTTTAGCTCAGCGATCCCCCAAACAGCTGTCCGATCTTTGTATTGCTCGAGGTAAGTATAGATCAATCCTACAATTGAAAAACATAAAGCTAAAATTAATCAGGACTTAATTCTCAGGGCACAGTTCATGAGATTGCTGCACGTTTAGTAGATTGGGTATGCTCGCTTGGTTGGCAGTTACTAAGTTGTTTTAGAAAAAAGCAGTTGGGCATGGACCTGCCCCTGCAACTCCCACATTGGAAGATTCAGAATTTGATTGTCTAGAGCAGCCATCTTTTGATCCAAGAGTACAGTGGCCAGAAGATGAGGAGTCGATTATCGGCCTTGGCCATTTAAGTTTGACTTTTCCTTCAAGACCAAGTGAGATGGGCCTAGTAAAGAATTCTGAACTCACAACACCCTCCTCCACACCCTCTACAAGCTATCATTCAATCGCTGCTCAAGTCGATCCTCACGACAATACCAAAGTGGAAGAAGAGACGTTTGATTTTACTAAATTCCAGTCTCCTCATCCCAAACGTGGCGCCTCTCCTCGACAAACTCCACCTACAAACCCCAATGCAGTTATTTACCCCCGACCACCAAATATTCCCATCTCCCCACTTCAGCCTGGTGGTCCCCCAAGAAGAAGACCTTCTGAACCTAGCAACTACATTCGTCCGCCTATTGGTATTAACTCACCCCACCAGGGCCCTTATCCCAAGACCCCACATCCATGCCCCAACCGCCCAATTCAGAATGGAGCTGATTTGGCCAATAGGAGCCCTTTAAATCATCCCCTCAACCCCCAAGCCAATCTCCAAATGAACCCCCAAATTAATCCTAAAATGAAATCTCCCATCAAACCCCAAATACACTACCAGCCAAGCCACCCCATAAACCCTACACACCAACAAAGTCGCACAACAAACAACCATACAAACCAGCAACCGAATTTGTTCGCCAACCATCCTTTAAACAGGAAGCCCAGCCCAAAACAGAGAGCCGAGCCAAGTGGCGAAACCCTTTTCCAATCACTTCTGGGAGCACCACAGGGGGAATCGTTACCATCAGAGCACACTCCCTTAGGTCTGCCGAATCCTGCACCAGAAAAAGATCTTCCATTTGGAAGCTTTGTGGGAATCGAGGATGCAGTTTGCCTTGAGCCAATAACAGTCACTACAGATTGGGCAGCTACGCCAGAACCATCGCCCAAGCCTAAACAATACGACCCAACCAAGCCGCTGGCCAAAGACCAGCTAGAAGAATTTTTGCTGCAGGGTCCTGGTCAGGACTTAGTGCAGATTAAGTTTTCAGACTTGGAGTTTGGACGGAAGCTGGGTTCGGGAGGATACAAGGAGTGCTACGCTGGAACATTCAAAGGAGTAAGTTTACCGCCGAGCCACCTAACAGCATAAACAGGAACCCGTAGCAATTGGGGAACTTAAAGTAACCGAGTTTACCCCGGCGGATTTCCAGGAAATTAAAAACGAAATTGACGTTTTAAAGTAAAGCCTTTTTTCTACGCAGCTGACCCAAATTAGGCAACTTTGGCACGAAAATGTGGTTCGTTTCATCGGTGTTACCAAAGGCCCGTCAAAGTTAAGCATTGTAACGGAGCTATGCCACCGAGGCGATCTGTACGACCACATGCGAAAGACACCAAAGCCTCCTCTCCAGCGCCAGGTAATTGCTGCATTGACATCGCTGACGACTTAGCTTGGACTGATGCACGACATCTCCTTGGGGGTCTCTTATTTGCATACTCGCCGCCCCAGTATCATACACAGGGTATTTACTTCATTTGACTTTTTCTTACTTTATTTAGGATCTCAAGTCAATGAACATTTTGGTAAGTCGCCTTAAACCTGCTTGGCTTATATCTATTAGCTCAATGATGAATACAAAGCCAAAATCAATGACTTTGGCTTGGCGCGTATTCGCACTCGTGTTAAGTCTCTGGCTCACACCCAGTGCGGCACCCCCAACTGGTAAGCCTCTTGTACTTCTTCTGACCCTTCAGGCAAGCACCCGAAATGTGGGAAAAGAAACCCAGTTACACCGAGAAGGTCGACGTGTACGCTTTAGGCTTAATCTTCTGGGAGATTATGCAATGGAGTGTTGAACCATACCCCTACTGGAATGTTCCTGAGAATAATCTTGTAGCGGAAGGTAAGTTTGAACTTTGGACAGATTCTGATATTTTAGTTGGCAGCAAGGGGCTTCGTCCTTCCCTCCAAAACCTGGCTGGTTATCCTCAAGAGCTGATTGACCTAGTCATACGTATGTGGGACCACGATCCAAAAAAGCGTCCTTCCATGGGTGTTGTTATAGAAGAGTTGGCCCAATACCTTGACTAAAATAAACACCCACCCTTTGTATTTTATTGCGTCAATTATGTATTTTTACTTAAACACCAGACGTCAAAAGATTTCAAACTGTGACTTTATTTTCAGTACTTAATTTTTAAAGATACCACCAATGATCAACTCAAACCAAATCACTCTAGCAATGGATTCCTAGGCATTATTATTGAGTGTCTTCAAATGACCAAGCCTTGAATAATGCGTCAAAGTTCTATATTATTTAGGTGAAGACCCTTGAACCATCCAACGATAACTAGTTAACCAGGTCGCCAAGTAAACAATACAGGTTTACTAAACAAAGAAGTTGCCTATTTAGAAATATGCTCCAGGTGTAATCTCTGCCCAATTTTTCACATCTGTGGGATGAATGAAGCCAGCCAGCCTAAAAGAAACCGGAACCGTTTGATAAAGAACCCCACACATCAGTGGAAAACATCCCATTTGTCAGCAGTGATTTGGACGTTAACCGGCAGAATGACCTGACCTTATAACAACCCCCATACACCCAAAGAGACTATTTGGATCGTCAAAGAGTTTAGGACCCCTATAATGAATGCTCTCCATCAGAGCTGCATCAACCCATCTTCGCTAGAAAGTCCAGTGGAAGATCGTACAGCGGTTTTCTAAGCTGCGAGGGTGAGCGAAATCGATTCACCTGTAAACAAAACGGACTCGGATTTAAGCGAATCCAAGTAACTGTAAAATATACACTCCATTACCAGGAATTTGGGATGTTGATAGGCAAGATGGCTCAACACAACAATAAATATCTCAGACTACAGAAGAAACTAACTAAGATACGTTACAAAATCATGAATGTGCAAACAGAATAGTTTGAGTCACCCTTTGGCGCACATATGCTGCCATGTAAATTGGCGACAAAATACACTCAGTTGCAGTGGGCCAAAACTCAAACCATACACTAGGCACAATGGCAACCTAACCCACAAACAACTTCGCTCGGTTGCTTGGTGAAACATAATTTACTCAGGGATGGTACACAGCTATACAAAACAATGTACATCATCAGAAACCTAACCAAAAGGGCCTTGTTCTGAGTATCAGCTTTTGGCATAAAATTTAGAAAGATTGGTTGGAAGCTGGGTTATCAGTCCTAAGCTGGGTGGCATGCAGCCAAGGATGACCATTTAAGATATAAGATACCTACAAACAGGCCGCTAAGCAGGGTGTACTCTGATCTAATAACAACATACAGATAAGGAATACCCCATAAGGCTGGAGCTGTAACTTGATTTACTTCGATTTAGATTTAATCCTATAGTGAAAATAGAAAGAGCACAACAACAGAGCAACAGCACATCCAGTGCACACCATAGTTAAGGATATTCCCAAGGGTCAACCAACAGGGTGAGTACAACTCAAGTAACCACACAAGATGGCGGTGAAGCAATAGTGGACAGCATCAAGCATGTACAGACACAACAGGCATATCAGAACACTCGGTCTAGGACAAAGCAGAGTATAATGTTGCAACTGAGATTCCCCTCTCGCCTGCCAATGTATCTCACAATACACAGGGGGCGCTCAATGAGTTGCCCCTGACGTGTCTAACAGCATGGATAATATGATGGCAGTGTCAAACTGCAGGCACTATCTCCTAATTAGGAGTGCTGCCAATTTGATATCACTGATCCCTGCGCAAGTTATTCCTTGGCTTTGAACCTTACATGGAACCCGCCACCGTGTCACCTCCCTGGTGGTCTTATGGCTCTCCTCATATAGTATATTAGTCACAATACTGATTAATAAACCTTATCTTATTCCTCTCATTCTTGACCTTTCTATTGGACTGTTGTCTTCCCTAATCAAATACTGAACTACCATTGGTTCAGTTGCAACAGTGGTAGCAGTGGTAGGTTTACGGCCTACCTAAAAGAAAATTCTCCCCAAGAAAGGACAGAGTACAGATTGTATGGCTACTCCACACCAGGAAACCTTACTCCCTATCCCTGATGGGGATATCCCTGATATATATGTTATCTATCAGGACCAGTTAGTGCTCACTGTTTACAATTGTCTCCGCCTAGGGCAACGCAACACCAGCGTCACACTGCCACAATCAGACCTCTTGCACTGTATGCTGAATATCCAACTAGAGTCCTTTACGGGTGGTGTGAGAGGGACTGACATTGTCAGTTGGCTCCACTCCATGGAAACCTGACTCCACATTTGCCAAGTACCTGAGCCCATATGGGTTGCCACCGCTTCTGGGCGCCTCACAGGGCCTGCCACAGTGTGGTTCACTAACTGGGCCAGTCAAGAACATGAAGTTACTTAGACCACCTTCAGGGTCGCTGCCGGATCCTGATGCAGCAAAACCTTCTCATCTATCATAGTAGGAACCTCTCTGCTTACTATCAAGCAGACAGGCAGTGTTCCTGAGTACCTTGAGCCTGGCAGCAAGCACTTGCTGCCGCTCTCAAAGACATCACTGACAGAAATTCAATACTACTTACTCTCATTGTCAACAGGTTGAAACCCCACATCTGTAAACGGGACCTTGTAAGGTGCTGCACCTCTGTAAATGATTGCTACAAGGCCATTGTAGAGGCCAATAATCAGGCCTCACTGGGATTCCAAAGATCCAATGATGCTTCCTCCAACCTTGTCCTGAGTCTGGCAGCACCCATAACAAAGTAGGCTGCTGTTAATCTTGTCAGCAGAAAATGAGGCCAAGCACCCACGCAAGGGGGAGCTTCAGTTGGCTCAAATTGAGGGTTCAGGAAAGGCCTAGTGGTTGTATATACAATAGGTTCTGTAACCCCACTTGACCCACGTCCCAATCTCTCCTTGCCAAGAATACCTGAAACCACAGCGTGCATGAAGTGGAGACCCTAGACGTATTCCAGGTCTATAGTGACACCCCTGTCCTCCAAGCCAGTCATTCATCAAATAAAATCACCCGCTTGGCCTATCCCTTTTGTTTCTGTTAGAACACTCACAAGCTTTTGGTAGACACTGGGGCCAACCACACCATGGTCAACCAGGAATTCACAGACTTTCAACAATTAGACCAAGTACCCATTCAATTTAAAGCAGTACATGTGGCAGACTCCCACATAGTAGCAATCACTCACAAGATGGTACCCTTCTCTGTAAGAATGAGGAACATCCAAGTTAAGCTCTCTGGGCCAATAATGGAAGAGCTCTGCCACAATTTGATTGCTGGCCTTGATTGGCTCCAACATAATTGACCATATATTGACTGGGACACCTCTGTGATCACACTCAACAGGAATGAGGTAGGCTTCCAAATATACCCCGTTGAAATGAGCAAGCTGCTTCATGACACCATGTTTGTTTGGCTCACAGAGACTGGCACCTAAAATTTCAAAGAGAGGAAGCTGGACTTCAACCAGTGCTCAGTGAAAGTCATCTTGTAAATTCACTGCCACCTCTGGCATTGGATCACACAATCTTCCCTCACCGCACCAAGAAAGGCCCAAAAACACCAGCCAAACCCCTCCATTCTTTAAAGGATTTAGCACACACAGTTGATGAGAGGATTGTGCTAGCCTACCCTGCAGATCCCTTGCCTTTGGTTGCTCCCTCCTGGGAAGAAACACTGGTTAATTTAGACTACTTATTAGCTTGGTGTTGCTCACTTTTAAAAACCATTAGAGCTAGCCAATCAAAGGTTGCCACATTGACGCTTGACAACTCAAGTGAACTCCAAATGCCTGGTACCTCTTCCAGCCAATCAGATCTGATCACAGAAATTAGAGTGAAACTCTCCAGTCTCCCTGGTCCTATCCAGCAAAGTTTTTCTTCTAGCCAATTGGATCCAGAGCTAAATATCATGTGATTCACATTTAGTTACAACACATTCCTTTTAATGCAGCAAGGGGACTTTCAGTCCTCTGCTTGTCTATTTTCCAAATTTATTAAAGTTTTGGTCCCTGTTGCACTTGTTTTTAATTTTACAGTCTTGGTTGGACCTCAGTTTGGGTTCCCATCATCTAGAAATTTTAAAAAGTGTTAGTTGTTACTATAACTCTTACCTTCCATCAACCCGCTTCAAACCCAGTCTCTCTTCTGGGACTCCTAGAACAAACTCCAGCATATAGCTGTTTGTTTTTGCTTTTGCTTTCAACGTTTACGCTCAAAACTAAGTTTTTTGGTTAATTTCAATATAAAATCCTACTTTTACTTTGAATTTCTCTTAATATTCTTTATTTTTGAACCCGTTTCCGTTTCAATTATCTCCAAGGCACCCAGGTATACTGCCAAGCCTTCTGAAGTCCCCCTATTACTTCCTGCCTGTTCTCTTGTCTGTGGGTCCTCCTGGAAGCCTAAAATTTATTTTTTTAATCCAAAACAAAATCACTTATCTTACCCAAATTTTGAGGAGAACACAACTATGCTACTCCCTGTTATCAAATTTGTGGTATTTTCCTTGGCCCTGTTTCTGCTGCTCCTATGGTCTACCTCCCCAGACTTGTGGGGGAAAATCTCCTCTTCTGCCCGGCTTGTGGGAGAAGATCCCTCCAGTCTCTGGGATCTTCCCAGTGGTCTCCTCTTTTCTGGAGAGGCTGTGGTTAAGAGCTTGACATGTGATGACTTGGATCTGGGTATCGTGGATCACACCCCGCCTGCCTCTGAGGTGGATGTGTCTCCTGTGCCTCCTCCCCCAGTTTGGTCAAGAGTGATTCCTTAACACTTGTGGCCTCTGAGGTGTTCCCTCCCACTCCCACCCCTTGGTTGCTCACCAGACTGATGTTGATGGGTTTGAACGCTTATTTCCCTCAAATGTCTCCTGTGTCCTCCTTGTGGTCCCCTCTTCAATTGGCTGTCCCAGTTCTCCACTGGGCGGCATCCTGGTGGTTTATTTCACTGGGATGGGAGCCAAACTTAGTTAGTTTAGCCCCCATCTCTCATACATCTGCTCTGAACCCACAACCCCTCCCTTCTCAAACACATCATCACTGTGATAGAGGGGGGCTAAACTAACTAATTTTGGCTCCCATCTCATGAGGGAAGGATCCTCCAGAACACTATCCAGTGCAAGACTGGTATGGTCACTCAAAGTGGCGTCCAAAGAGAGGATATGGCAGATAGTCAGGGAAAGTAAGAATCCAGACCCATCAGGATCATCCCACCAAGCAACCAGGAAGCGTGCTTGGGAGGATGCTCTTTGACCTCCAAACTGTCCTATTGGGCCTGAACGCCAGGAACCATGGGGAGGGGAGGCACTGGAGAGCTCAAGCTAGGGGACACTGAGGGAGCCAGATTGAGAGCAGAATACTCAAGGTTGTCACAGGTGAGACTCTTTACCATGTTTTCACTGGCGGCTAGAATATTCTGAGTGTGACCAGGGATATCCTCAAACATTTACATGAATTGATTGGGGTTAGTCCCCACATGGTAAAATGAATGGGAAACACAACTCCAAAGATCTGGAGAAGTGGTCCAAATTATAACCAAGGCAGGAGCCAGGGTAAAGGCCACAAATTTTAAGAAGGAAACCAACATTTTTGTTCTGGGAGAAAAAATAAAAGCAAAATAAATATTGTGCAATTTTCACCAAAAAGAACAAATAAAAATGAGAACCTGACAGCAGGGGACCTGCAGAACAAACCCAAAGTTGAGAGAACAACAACTGCAAGCTATACACTTTTGAAAAGAGCGGGAAGAGTTGCTTTTGAGTGTATGTGAACAGGCAAAGACAATGGAGCAAACAGGGGACAGAACCAAACTTAAAGTAGGTAATTATAAGATTAATACCAACTAGTTTAGAGTTCAAATTTGAGTTTCAAAAGCAGGAGAGGTAAGCATATAAGTTAATACTAAGTTTAACTCTAGATGCTTTGAAACAGGCACTGTAAACCCAGGGACAACAACAAAGGTAAGGGATGGTTACTACTTTTGATAACAGCTTTAGGAAATTAAAAGACCCCAAAATAAAGGTCTTAAATAACCAAAATCAACAGTTTGAAAGTGTAAACTTTATTTTGGAAAATGAGCAAGCAGGGGTGTGACGGTCCACATGTTTGGTGGTTTGCAGGCAGGGCTTATGTTGGCCAAGTAGAAGTTTAGTGACTTCTGTTGAAGAAGTAGCTGTAGGACTGTTCTGAGCTGTTGGAGACTGAAATGAGCTGGCTGAAGGATCATAAGATGATGAAGAACTGGTGGTCCGGAGAAATGAGCCAAGATTTTGCCAAATTGATTTGCCAAGGTGGTAAAATGTGGAATGTTTTGCCTTGGTTTAGTAGTAAAATAAAGAAGGAATGTGGATAGAAGTGTGGGTAAGAGATTTATTTATTAAGTTCCTAGGATAGATAAAGGTATGTTGATATGAGAGCTGGATACAAAGTTGTTTTGATGGGACGTTTTCCTTGGATTTTACTATATTTGTAAATATATGGGGAAAACGTTGAAGAGGTTCAAAAAGAACAATTTAAATAGTATTCTACTATTTAAATTGGTTTAGGTTGAATGCAGGGAAGACTGGTGCTGGGATAATGGACCGGTTAACACTTGGGTGCAGGAAGAGTTGTTGCTTTGAGCGGTTTGAGCTGTGGAAATTATTTTCCTAATTGGGTCCCAGTGGAACTTCATAAATGGTCTATTTCTGCGCTCTGCATTTATTGGCTGAGTTCTGGCAGGTTTCCTGATGAAAATGATTGGTTGGAAGCCAAAAGCTTAAAGTATAGGTGAGGAAATAGTGAATTAATACTTTAAGCTTTTAGAAAAGTAAGTATGTAAGCTTAAGTTATTATAGAAAAAAGTGAGCAGCAATGGTTTAAGCTTCTTAAGAAAGCCATTTTGAAGGCGGAACCGTTGGGAAAAGGACACTATAAGAAGGCTGTTGGCTGGAAAGTTACAGGGTCTTTCCAGGTCTTTGGCGGGGTCTTTCCAAGGCCTTTTGAGTTTCTGCCAAGAGGTTTTTGGAAGCCTTTTGATCACCAGCAGGAGCTTGATTGGACTGATACAAGTGAAACACCAAGGCCACTAAAGTTATACAGAGAGCTGAAGCCCAAGATAACAGAGCAGGAGCTCAAGAATAAGGAGCTGGATCCTAAGCGCGGCACAGAAGTCTAATTCTAAGGAGCAGAAGTCCAAGACTAAGGAGCAGGAGTCCAAGACCAAGTACAAGGAGTCCAAGATATTGTTGGAGGACGCCAAGTATTGGCAAATCTATATTGTTTCCTTGACCCCCAGGCCATATACCAGAAGGTTTCTAAGGGGATCTTCCTTCTGAGAGTGAATAAAAGCCCATTTCAACCCCTATACATATTTCTGAGATACATTTTCCCTTACTAGAGAATGACAATCCCTTCCAGCCAGTCCCTGGCTACAATCCAGGACACACTTTGGGGAATGGTGGACAGGAACCCCACAAGGGGACCAAAAGTCCCTGGTCTTGCTTTAAGGAAAGGGCATTTGAAATTTAAAGCCACCTGACCCAAGAGTCAGGTTTGATTGGTTCCAAGAGAAATTTTGAAGGGAGAATCCAATGGGTTGGGAGGATTTCCAACAATTTCTGACTTCAAATCTGATTGACAGGCATCAATGGGGTGTTTCAGGGCAGCATAATCCAGTTGGATTGGGATTTGATGATTCAACAGTAGCGCGGCCTGATTGTTTAAAATTGATTAATTTTAAATGTGGACAGGCCAAAGCTAAAAAATAATCCAAATTAATCAGAGATTCCTCCCAAGTGGGGACAGAGTCCAAATCACCAGTATTTACCACTTGGGAAGGGTATGCCAACACAACTCTCTCATCAATTTTGTGGGCTAAGTCCTCAAGGGAATTAAGGGGCTTGGCTGGCTTCTGTGCAGATTTTTTTTGTGTGGCGCAGGAAGATTGTCCTATCCAGAGCTAAAGGGGGAGTGACTTTACAATCACCTCCAGCACTAGTATCACTTCTTGAGGAGTACAAGGACATATTCAGCAAAATACTAGATCAACTTCCCCCTTCAAGAGAAATACAACAGGCTGTCCAATTACAAGGGTTGCTGCCCAAGGTACAGCCCCTCTATTGTTTGACACCCAAGGAAGATAAAACCCTTTGTCAACACCTTGTGAACGCTTTCAATAAGGGCTTAATCCACCCATCTCTATCTTCATGCAGGGTTGCAGTCTTCTTTGTAGCCAAGAAGGACAGTTCCCTTTGTCTTGTAACCAACTATCACACACTAAACAAGGTGACAGTAAAAAAAGTACCGCTTGCCACTAATTGACAACCTGTTTGATACACTTGTGGGTGCAAAGGTCTTCAGTAAGATTGATCTCACTACAAGGTACAACCAGGTCTGCATTTTGCCTGGGGATGAGGAAAAAACTTCCTTTTGCACACACTACAGGTTGTTTGAGTGTTGAGTCATGAACTTCAGAATGACCAACACTCCTTCCACCTTTGCCATGTCAATGAATAAAGCCTTTAAAGACCTTATTGTAAAATGTGTTGTTGTGTATCTTGACAACATTATTGCCTTCAGTCAAGATCAAACAACACATCTCCAAAACCTTCATTGTTGTACTCAACACTATTTGTAAACATCAGTTGAAAGTTGAGCCTTCCAAATGTGAATTCCTCCAGCCGCAGCTCCTATTCCTGGGTCACACTATCTCTGCCCAAGGGATATAGCCCAAACCTGCCAAGATAAAAAAAATCACAAACATGTCACCCCCCACCAATGTGGGCCAGGTGTGTACGTTTTTGGGCATGGTTGCTTATGTGCAAAAGTTCATCCCCAACTGCAGAGAACTAATTGCACCTCTCACCAAACTTTTAAACACCAAACAGCGCTTTCATTGGACAACCACCAGAGACCAGGCCTTTGAGATATTGAAGCAGAGACTTATAACCACACCTGTACTACAATTACCCCAATCAGAATTGCCAGTATGAAATCAAAACTGAAGCCTATGACAGGGCCATATGGGGCGTGTTAAGAGTGGAAACTGATGAAGGTGTCTTCCTTCCTGTGGCCTACAAATCCAGGAAGCTCACTGACTCAGAGCAACGCTATCCCATACATGATAAAGAGTTAGCAGCAATTGTGCACTGTATCAAGAAATGGCGTTCTTACCTGGAAGGGGCCACATTTTTACCCCGGTCCTGACAGATCACAAGTCTCTTCAGTACTTCAATAATCAGTCACACTTGACTCAAAATCAGGCAGAATAGGTCAAACGTCTGTCCCTGTACCAGTTGCACATCAAATAAAAACCTGGGAAGGAGCTGGTCACAGCTAACACTCTCTCCAGACTCTACATAGAGTCCATCACAGGAGATGATGACTTGGACCCAGACTGATCCATGCTCTACCTGAGTCATGAGGCCACCTTTTACAAGGGCCTCAATTCTTTGACTATTTCCAATCTGAAGGACAACAAAATCCAGTTCACCACTGACACTGAAAATGTCTGCCGCTGGGCAGAAACAGGTGAAAAGATGCTGTACATTCCCACCACACAACAAGGAGACACATACTACATTAGCACCACACCTTGGGTCATATAAGAGGATGTAACCTCTTCAAAATCATGAAGCCTAAAGTTTGGTGAGCTGCATGCACCAGGACATCCTGGACCTCCTCAAGATGTGTATCCTGTGTGAAAAGAATAAATCCAAGCCTACCCTGCCCAAATCAGACCTACCCATCAAAGCCATGGAACCCTTTAAACAGCGGGCTCTTGACATTATTTATCCCTTACCTGAAGAAAATCTGGGCAAGAAATATATCATCACAGAAATTGACTACTTTACTCTTTGGCTTGTAGTGTGGGCAACCACCAATCACACTGCCACCACCATCAACCAGTTCATTGACAAGGAGATTGTGGTGCGCTTTGGACACCCCAAGTGTATTATCACTAACAGGGGACCTGATCTTGCAGTCATCACACCATACCACCCCAAGCTAACAGACGTGTAGAATGCCTGAATGGTTCCCTAGTACAACTGATTGCCAATTTATCCCAGGAGCACCCAAACACCACCTGGATCAAACATCTCCCCACTGCCCTACTTATATTATGTGCCAGGATCAACCGTGGTACAGGCTTCAGCTCAAGTGCCTTGGCTTTTGGGACTCCTGATGGTCTGATGGGGGAGGAACAGGGGAAGCTAAGGTTCACAGTTCCATAAAAACCTCCCCTTGTGACTATCCCCTCCCTGAGTCAATGGCAAGCCAAGGCCTGCAACATATAACAAGAACAAATCAAGGGGGGACTAGACACCTCAAAGCAAGGTATGCCATAGGTGATCCCATCTACGCCCTCAATCATAAATCTGCCAAATTGGAATCCAACCACCTTGGTCCCTTCAAGGTAGCTGCTTTTTACAGCAATCACACCTACCAGCTTGAAGACGCCCAAGAAAACACTAAGACACTCCACCATGACTGCTTGCACCCCTGCTGCACCATTCCCACACAAAGACTCTTTGTGCAAACCTTTCCAGATCTTCTGTAGGCTCCACTCCTGTTGGCTGATAACAAGCAGGGAGCAAGGGGGTGTTGCAACCAAGTTTTCCTCCTTGCCTACCAACATATCTTATAATACACAGGAGGTGCTCAATGAGTTGCCCCTTGATGTATCTAACAACATGAACCAATCTGATAGCAATGTCAAACTGCAGGTACTTTCTCCTAATTAGGAGCACTACTAATTCAAACTACTGATCCCTGCACAAGTTATTCCTTGGCTTCAAACCTTACATGGAACCCGCCACTGTGCCACCCCTGTGGCCTGGTGGCTTTCTGCATATGGTATATTAGTCATAAGATTCCACAATAAAGTACATCTTATTCTATTCATTAATGTCCTTTATACTGGACTGTTGTCTTCCCCAATCAAATACTGAGCTAACATTGGTTCAGTTGAAACAATAAACCCAAGGATACCCTTTCTATCCAGAAAGACCACCAACTTTTTTCTGTCCAAACCAGTTAACAGCAAGAAAGTCAAGCTTGCTTATTTGATACATCCAATCATTTTTTGCCTGGATCATGTTACATCCAGTCTGGTCCAGAAGGTACAGCTAGTGTATGGCACCACATAAAAAACTTATGTAAGCAACAGTATCAAAGATAATTATGAAGAACCCCAGTACTGCAGAGAAGTACTCAGACTGCCCAAGCAGAATGATTGACCAGATTCCAGAAACTCAGAGACTATGTTAAGAAAAATTTCAAGTCTGAGAACTGTAAGTCACCTACTACTCCTGCTAGTAATAATAACTCTAAACTGCAGGAGATCTAGGAGGCAATTTGTGAACTCAAAGCTACAACTAGATAGCAGTCCGCTGTTGCTGCCCCAGCTCCTCCTCCACCTACACCTGATCCACAGGCTACTGTGGTGATGAAGAAGATGGCATAAATTAGAGCATAAGTTGAAGCTTTTTGTGCCGCTATGATGTCCTCTGGTACTACACCTCATTCTGTACAAAAAAGGCTGTTGCCCTGGGAATAAAGGGGAACTGTGAATTAAGTGTGCAACTATTATTATCAAATTAACCCAGGACATTGATAAGGCTGTTCCCAATTACAAAATGCTTGACACTAATCTTCAAGAGATGAGCAAGTTCATCAAAAGCATTAATGATAGGTTCTCTCCCCTTATTGGGAAATTACAAGAGTTGTCTTCACAAAATGCTATAGATTTTGCCACCACAACTGTAAAGCAGAAACAATAGATGAAACTCTTCAGGTAGCCACTGCTACAAGAGAGACAGGAGTCCAGAAGGCAATCACTCTTACTACCCTAGAAGAGAGTGTACATCAGCTATGGGCCCTTCAGCCTACTGTCATGAGCAAAGCTTAGTTTACTCCTCCCCCCAAGATCCATGTCCTCAACTCTAACTCACAGGATAGTTTTAATGGGTCTGCCAACTCTGGAATTGATCCTAACTACAAGCCGTCCTTCAAGCAGGTGTTTGATCCCAAACCTCAACTATTTCTGCCTTACTCACCATTTATGAGACATCAATGTGTCAAGAACCCAATGAGCATAAGAAGGAACACATTCTGACTTGTATTTGTCCTAAACTCCAAGAAGGGGTGGTTCCTGAACTAGTTAACATCACCACCTGGGCCCAAATGAAGCATATGTTAATTGAAGAGTTTGGAGGGGAAATATACTTGGAAGTCAAAAAAGACACTTTTATGCACATTTCTTTCAAGCCCAAGGAAACTCTTGCCAATTTTTCTGATTAACTCTACATGGAGGGCCAACAGATAAACAATAGCTACTGGTTCACTTTGAAATAAGCTTACACCACCCGCGCTAATGCTCTTAAAGTTCATCAACTGTTATGTTTGCATTTTAAGGCTCATAAGCTAATGCTGTCTTCAATAAAGGGAATCAAGACTCTCTTTCAAGACATACATCTGACGCATAATAGCCTCACGGTTAGAGATGCACATTATAACTCCAATAGTTGAGATATCTGGCCTCCCCAAATTATGACCCTTAATGTAATAGATAGCCTAAACATCAGTGATGCAATAACTGTGAGATAGTAGATCATCACTCTCAAGTTTTTACCAGCTCAAAGATGGAGAGTGCAGATCCTAGAAGCCAATCAGAAAAAACCCAGTTAATTTAGAGGTAGATATGCTCTCTATTGACTACCCTTCATAGTCTCCTTCTATTGCTGCTCTAATGCGCCCCCTACTGTGTCTGGCTCTACATCCTCTCCAGCCACGCCTTCTATCTTACATCTCTTCCATGACTTGACTAGTGACTCTAATTCTGATGAATTAAAAGACAAAAAACTTGTTGGCCATAGTTACAAGGTACTGACAGTCCCTGATACCATCTCTGTACCTTACAAGTTACGCTCAGAGAAAAAACTACTATCACTAAGGTATTGCCTGGCTCTACTACCGCCAGAGAGGTGGTTGCTTGCCCCTACCTCACCCAAGCCAGTTGGGCTCCCGTATGTGTTGAATCCTCATATTAAGCTGATGAGCTGGCTGAAGCCATATTTCAAAACATACAGGTCTCCCTACCCCTACAAGTTGTATATAAGGAGATCCCAGCCCTCTGCTGCACCCTGAAGAAATAAGAAACTGAGCCTGCCACCTCTAAAGAGGTTTTAGATATCCTGCCCCCTTTTGGAAGGGACACTACTAAAGTAGAAGTAGATGTTCAAAAAGATAAGATTAATGACATACTAGACACAGGATCCCCTGCTAATGTGGTCTCATCTAAACTTATGAAAAAGCTCAAACTCATGCCTACACCAGACCTCACCTACAGCTATTCTTATGGCACAGCTGGATTGTTGACCGCCTACGCAATTGGAGCATACTCTTCCCTTCCCCTTTGCTTTGGAAAGCTGCTTTTATCCTCTACTGAGATGGTCTTAGAAAATGAGGGCTATGATCTCCTGATTAGTACCTAGTTCCTCCAATTATATAAAAGCATTATTAACCTCAAAGAAGGGGTTTAACCCTCCTGAATTACAATATGCCTCTTATATTTGAGGATCCTGTTCACCTTCCAGAAAAACAGCTAAAGACTTGTGTACTGGAATATCCTACAGGCATTTTCTCCTTAAAGTTTAGAATGTACTCTTCCAATCTCAAGTCCCCACCATTGCCTTTCTCTGAAACAGAAGGAGTCTCTCTGCTTGCTCCTCATGTCTTCTCTATCTCTCCTGGGTTGCAGGTGATAGTGGACTATCAGGTTTTCTATAAACTGCTTAACAAGACGTTCATGAAATTGTACGCTCCTGAATCTTTATGACAAAGAAAACCCCACTTATGCCCTAGAATCTTGGATGTCACTCATAAGGAACCTGTCCAACTGTTACTGGCTAACTTGACCGCTACTTCAATGCAAGTTAATTAGGGACAAATACTAAGACATGACAGGCTTTTGAGTCCCCCAGCTGTTATTCTCTCCATCCCTTTGGGACGTTCAGTGATCTTGCCTTGCCAGAAGCTGAGCTACAAGTCTTGTCTCTCTTTTCTGCCCAAATTCTCCCACAACTTCCACCAGTTCATCAATACAAGGTGCTAAAGGTGCTAAATCACTTTTCAGAAATCCTCTCTCAAGGCCCCAATAATAATGGACTGGCAAAAGGGGTAATACATAAAATTGATATAGGCAACACTCCTCCTTTTAGAGTAAATCCTATTGCTGTAGGAAATTAGAGGGCGCCCAGGTCTCTAAAGAGTCAAAAAAATTGTGAATGCTAGGTTGCTGGCACCCTCTAAGAGTCCCTGGGCTTCTCTTCTTTCAATCCTGAAGATGAAGACGGTGGATATCATATTGTGATGGATTATAGACACCTTAACTCTGTTACTAAGAAGGATTCTTATCCCCTGCCTTGAATTGATGATGCTCTACACCAACTAGGAGGCTATAAGTTATTTTCTGTTATGGATCTTATTTTATGATAATGGAAAGTAGATAGGTCTAGTGCCAATAGAGAGAAAGCTTCTCTTATCACCTCCTGGGGGCTTTTTGAGCCCACCCACATGCCTCAGGGGTTATTAATGCACATGCTACTTTCCAACAAGCTATTAATTCTATCATATGTGGCTTAAAATTGTCTTTTGTTCTTGTGTATTTAGATGGCATCATGGTTTTCAGCGTCACTTTTAGTGAGAACTTAGACCAGATGAAGGCTGTATTCCTCAAGATACAAGAAGCTGGCCTCAAACTTAAGTCATCCAAGTGCTCCTTCTTCAAGGATTGTTTGGAGTTTTTGGTACATGAGGTTACTTATACAGGAATTTGGCATATGACTAACAAGGTTGAAGCCATCAACAATATTCTACCCCCACTAATCTTTGAGATGTGCAGGTCTTCTTAGGGATGATGGGATACTATCAACAATTAATTCATTTTTTGCAGAGCTCAGTGAACCATTGGTCTAATTACTGAGTGTATCCTTTGAGTGGACTGAAATACAACAGCAATCCTGTGAAGCTTTAAAATAGAAGCTTAAAGAGGCTCCTATCCTGGTGTATCACAACTATGAAAAGGAGTTCATCCTGTAAAATGACACTATTGGGGTTGTTGTGGGAGACATTCTGGCTCAACTAGACAATGAAGGGGTGGATCACTCTGTTGCCTACTCTTTTAAGATCCTCAGCAAGTACAAGAAGAATTATAGTGTTACCAAAAAAGATTTTCTATTAGTGTTAAATGAAGTTAATTAATTCAGGCACTACATCTATGACACCCACTTCACAGTGATTAATTATCACTTGTTTCTTTGTTGGCTGCACCAGCTAAAAGAACCAAAGGATAGCTAGCACACTAGACCTTGCGTCTATAAAGCTATGAATTCACTGTGGTTCATTGTCCTGGGATTCAACACCAATATGCTGATGATCTGTCCCAAATGCTTATCTTAGCTCTACACCCTGCTGAGAAAAAATTGTTTGTAAGAGCTCATAGGTTACCCTACCACATGGGAATCTGAACCTGAAAGTACTTTCTTGGCTTTACAGAAGTTACCTTTAGACACTATAGTTAGGGTTAATCAACTGTTCAAGTAAGTTGGATCTCTATATATACCTTATGTCCATCTAAGCTTGCAAGTATAAGTTGTGTTACAGGCTCATCTAGACACCGTTTATTATGAGATATGCAATACTTATGATTGGCTGGTAAAATACTACTACTGGGAAAAATTTTGAGTGTTGGTTCCTCATGTTCTAGTCTACTGCCATGAAAGTCAATTACAGTGCCATGTCCCAATCAGCACAAGTTCAAGTTAGTGCTACCAAAAATGCCTTTCACATTGTCAGTGTGGATGCTTTAGGTCCCCCTCCTTGCTCTTGTTCTGGATGTTCATGTATCCTCATTGTGGTGAAACATTTCAGTAAATTTTTGGAGGCTAAGCTACCAAGTATATCAAAGCAAAAACCACTGCCTTATTTCTGCTTCAGGATGTGTTCTATTGTCATGGATGTCCACAGGTGCTCCTCTATGACAATGGAATCAATTACAATGCTCAATTAGTAACTTTGTTGGTATAATCCATGGGTACCCATCAATCCTTTGCTGCACCTTACAGCCCATCTACTAATGGTACTGTAGAGCAAATTTCAGGACCCAGAATGCCCAAGTCAATCAGCTAGCCTGCCTGGATACAGCATAAAAAACTGTGTGGAAACAATTACTAATTACCTTTCCAGAAGAAAACACCCCCCTTTCTGACTGTGAATGGCCAGGGGTTTGAAAGGCCCACATGTCACAAAACCCCAGAATTGACATTAAACACAAAATTGGGTCCCCTTTATATCAGGAAACAGAAAATTGTACCATCAATTGCTCAATAAAGCAATCAGGCAGCCAATCCTTGCGGGTTCTATTAATAACTGTGGCATCTTGGTATGCTTTAGCCAAAAACATTTTTATGAAGAAGCAGCCAATGTACACCCATCCTTAGGCCCCAGCACGTCTTTTTCCAAGAAAAACAAAAATACCACTCAATATAATGCCACCAGACCACTGGTGGTGCAAAAGACCAAGTTATTCACAGTAAGTATAAGTAGTGAGGAAGAAAAGCCTTCCTCACTGCCAACATCATCTTAATAAACGTCTTTTATGCACAGGACCCATTATTTGATTGAAGGAATAGTTTATTTTTGCATCAATATAATTATTCTGTTCACATCTCTACGTGAATCAACAACACAATATTTCTGTGCCTTCCCCTACCTGCATGGTCCTCCTCCCATCCCCTTGGTTACGCCAGCTTGTGCCCTTGACTTGGAGTTCTACCACCCCCACCATCTGGATCTCCCTCCTGGTTGTTATAGAGGCCAGATTCCAACAATTATGAAGAATATACCAGCCACATCTTCCCTGTCAGATGCCCTTCCTGCCCAAGATTTCAGCAAACTAGATTTCATCTATATTATAGTGTTGGGGCTACCCAATCAGGTTGTTCCCTACACTGGAAGTTGGCGTCCTTGGGCCACTGCTGTGAACTACCTTTTCAGGATTGCACCTATTGTGTACATGGACTTCCAGATCTGTTATGCCTCTCCTGTGGGAGTCCAGCCAGACTCTGGTATGGGCCATGCCAGTATGTCAACTGTCAGGATTCTCCTTTTTATTCTTCTCTTTTGCTGTTAGTACTCTTCATAGACACCAACTTTATTCTATCTCTACTAGTTACATTCACATCAATTTTTTTATTCAAATTCTTCCCTTTTTCTTTCCCTCACTTGACTAGCCAATTTCATCTATCTCAAATGGTTAATTTCAACGTTCAAAGCTTACCTTGTTCCTGGGACAATTTTTGAACCACAGACTTATGTGCTTAGTTAGTTTTACTAAGTCTGAAGTCAATTACCTTTTTCTTTTTATTGCTTACACCAGCACTTTGGACCAGGTTTTCCCCGCTCTCCCACTGTCTTTGCTCTTTCTGTGGCTTTTTCAGGGATCCAGCCTGAGGGGGGTTCCTGGGAACTTGCGGGCAGACGGCCCGCAGGCCTGGCAAGGAGGGCCCACCACAAGATTGGGGCCAAATTTACAATATAAGATAACAATTTGCCCAGGAGAGCCCAAGGTCCACTGACAGGTACCATAGAATCTATCAATCTGGTAAGAGTGATGTACATCACTCCAAATACCTGAGTGAAAGTGGTTTCATTAGCAGCAACGGATTCTTGTGGGCAGTTGGACTGCAGGGTGAGAGGCGGAGTCATTGGGACCAAATACGCGGACAGGTGGTTGTACTTGTTGTGGAATAGCAGGGGAGGTATAGTGATTTTGTGGCCTTTCCTGTAAACAGTCTCAGTCTCTCTAGTTTTTGCCTCAGGGTCATAGATTAGGATTTCCTCTAGGGTGAACCCCAAATACACAGGGTTGGGGGGGTACTTGGTGAAATGTACTGGGCCGTAGGGAGCTCCTGGTTGACAATAAAGGTTGGACAGTTGGTCTGTGGTTTAAATTTGGTTCTAAAAAAACAGTTGGTCCGTGGTTTCTTGGGATTAATGGGTGTGTGGTGCAGAACCGCAGGAGATAGACTGTAAATGAAATAGAACTAATATCAAATATGGAATTTCCTGGTTGAACCAAAGGTTTATGTCACTTTATTGCATGGATGGCAATGGGCAACTTCCTGGCGGTTCAGGGTATAAGTATGCCCATTTGTCATGGGTAAACTTTTATAAATTTCTTTGGACTGGGTATTACTGTCTACCAGGTTTTTCCTGTCCTTGGCAGCATCCATCACAGGAGTTAATTCATTGGCTGGTTCAAACTGAGAATACTCAGATTCCCTTGTTGGGTTGTGGGGTTGGTCATCTCTGGACGGCCTGTGTTCTATAGGAAGTTTCTTTGTTTCCCCTTCTGTGGTGGCCTGAGTTATTTTGGGTTATATGGCTAGACCTGCCCGCTGATTGGTTGAGTTAACAGGAACCTTTAATGTGGGGAGTGTCAATGTAGGTGATTTTGACTCATCAAGCTTTAAAAGATTTTCCAAAGTTAAATCCTGTTCTGGTTCTTACCCAAAAATCTGCAGGCAGTTGGTCCTGCAGGCTGGCAGCCCGCAGGGTGTCAGGGTTTGAACCTCATAGTTGAGGTTTCCCAGTAAGCATGGTCAATAGGAGTTTATCACTTGTGACACTGGGCAAAACAATCAAACCGCTTCTCAGTCTTTCTCCTTTAACTTTAACTTAACATTTTCAAGTTAATAAGACCCAAATCAAATGTGCTTGTCTTCTGTTTTCTCAGCCAAGTATTCTAACCATTTCTGGTTAGAACATATCCCCTAAACTTGCACCACAATTCAGATTTTAAATAAAAAGCCTGAGTTTTATCCAATCTCAACTTAAGTTGAGATTGTTTGACTTGCACCTCAAAAAGGTGCTTGTTAGATTTTGTGGCTTGTGTTTTTCCTTCCAATTTTTATTCTTAGTTCCTTATTAGTTTTCATGATTCCTTTTGATTTTATCTTTCACTAGTTAGGTAATTTCTATAGTGGTGCTCATAATTTAGTTGTTGATAGTTTCAATCCTCCTGTTAGTGCAGACCATTTACCAGACTTAGAAATTGACTTTTTAACCAAATTTTCTGTCATTAAGACTGGTCTTTATTTTATTTTCTTAGGGTTAATAAATTACCTTAGTCCTTATTTCACTTCATATAAGCTCTTACAAGCCTTATTGCAGTTATTATTGTAAACATTGCCCATCTTTTTATAATTGATGAATATAAACATCCTTGGTTTAAAGGCTTTAGTCTACAATAATCTACCCTGAGCCTTCAGACCTTACATCAACCATATCAAAATTAGTAACCCTGGTCCCCTATTCTTCTTTTATTATAGGGGCATCTTGTATGCTTTTATTTTTGACCTCAGCTTAATACACAATATAGCTCATGACAAAGAAACAAGATACCAATAAAAACCAAGAAAAAGAGTCACCAAGCCGTTCCAAGTCCAGAATGTGAAAATCTCCACCTCCAACCAGAATACCTCTGTCCCCACAAACCTTCCTGACCTGTCCAAAATGGATTTGGCTGGCTTCAGAAAGGGAATGCTAATGATCAATGCCTTGTTTTGTGCCCATCCAAGAGCTTCAGAGATGACACCCAGAAGGTTATGATGGTGGCTGCCCAACTAAAGGACAATTCTAGAGAGAACTTTCTGAACAGCCTAGAAGAAGACCCATACCTTATTATCTCCTATGACCAATTATTGAAAATAATTAAATCTGCCACCACCTCTACTGGAGCCAAAATCTAGGCCTACATGGGGCTCATCCGCTTGAGCCAAAGAAGAGGCAACCTGGAGACCTAAATACAACCATTCTAACTCCTGGCTGAGGTTGCCAAGATCCCAGACAGCATATATGGATTGAACTTTGGAAATGGACTGAACCCATACATTGCCAATCTCATGAGTCACCACAGTTGTGACCTTCCCAAAGACAAGCTCCTGGCAATTGCCAGAGGCATGGACTTCAGCTAACCGCAAGAATATCACGCTGGGAACCCCAGAACATCCAAACTCCTGGTGCAAGTAGGCCCTGTTTGAACATGATTACCAAAGAGTATCAACACCACGTCAGAAGTGGGCTATGCTTCTATTGCCACCAGAGTGGACAATTATCCAAGGATTGTACTAGCTGCTCTAATGGTACCCAAGGAGCCACCATATCAGCAATAAACAACACTTCCCAGTCCTATCCTATCATTGACACTATTTTATTTTACCATGACCTTGAGGTGAACACAATAGCCCTATTAGACAGTGGTGCAACCCTCAACTACATGGAACATATTATAGCTGAGAAACCTGATGTACCATTTCAAGAAAGCTCACAGCTGGTAACCTTGGGTAATAAGACAACTGGCCTATCACATGAATGCAAGGTACCTGTTCTTCTAAAACTGAATGGTACACTTTTATTACCAGATTTTATGACATGGAGAAGTTTCTTAAACCTGTAGTGATAGGCTTTGAATGGTGGGTTGACCACCAGCTGAACTTAGACTATAGGAACCATCAGGTGACTGTCAATCATGAGAGCCAAACTTTAGAGGTCCCATGCTTGAACCCTCAGCAAGCCTCAGAGCTAAACATCACCATGGAATCTTGAAAATCTGAGATCCCAAATTTTTTTGAAGCCTTGGGAGCCTGTCTTCTCAGAAGAAGAAGCCACTGCCTTGCCCAAACACAGTCAGTTCAACCACGCCATTATATCCTCCCAGAAACCCAACCTAAGCATGGACCTGTCTACAGTTTTAACATGAAGGAACAAACCGCCTTAAGAGATTACTTGGACAAGATGTTAAAGAAGAGATATACACTTTTCTCCAAATCTCCCTGTTTTCCCCTTTACTGTTGGTTAAAAAGAAATATGGTGACCTACAACCTTGCGTGAACTACCAGGACCTTAAAAGAATCACTTTGAAAAACAGATACCCTGTACCCAATGCTGAAGACCTCTCAGACCAGCTTTCAGGAGCCAACGTCTTTTCAAAGGTTTATTTGAAGGACTCCTTTAACCAGATACAGATCAGGCCTGGTGACAAATGAAAGACTGCATTCAAGTCTAGGCAAGGTCTCTATGAATACTTGGTTATGCTGTTTGGGTTGTAAAATGCACCCAGCGCCTTTCAAACTATGGTGGACGTGGTATTGGGAGGACTCAAGGATCAATGTTGTGTAGCCTACTTAGATGACATCCTCATTTACAGTTGCACCCCTGAAGAACATGTTGAACACCTTCAATCTGTATTATAACACTTCAAGGAACACATAATCTTTGTTAAACTTCAAAAATGTGAGTTCTTCTAAGAGGAAGTAGAGTTCTTGGGCTACAATGTGATAAAAGGAGGATTTGCTATGACACCCAACAAGATAGAGGCTGAGACGTCATGACCAGAGCCTAAGAACTGCAAGGAAGTCAAAATCTTCCTGGGCCTGGCAAACTTCTGCTGTGAATCTGTCCAAATTTTTCTTCAATCTGTTTGCTCTTGACTTGCCCTACCTCTGAGAAGCACCTGTCTGTGTGGGATGACACTGACAGATCCTCCTTTGTGACACTCAAGAATGCCTTTGTTTCTACCTACATCTTGGAAATATCAGTTTACAACAAACCCTTCATTATGGAGACAGACACTTCTGACTTTACTCGGGTGTGTTGCTTCAGGAGGGGCATGATAGTAAGCTGCAACCTGTAGCTTACTACTCAAGGAAGTTCACTCACCTGATTTAAACTATCCCATATATGACAAAGAAATGGTTGCTATCATTCAGTCCTTGTAACATTGGACAAGGTACTTGTACAATACCAACCATCCAGTGAGAATCATGGCTGATCACAAGAACCTGACATACTTCTTCAAGCCACAACAACTAAACCAGCAACAAGCTAGATGGGCCTTATTCTTACCAGACTATGAATTATCAATCAGTCACTAACCTGGAAAGATCAACATTGCACCTGACACCCTGAGACAAAGAGAGACCTTTTCATTATTGCCCAAGAGATTGATGAATTCAACACTAAATTATTACTGTCTCCCAACATGATTGAATCAATGCTCCTATTTCTAGAGATAGCCGTTAGAAGAGAATAAATCTAACTAGCTCAGAATTTAGACAAGCACTGCATCTTCATCATGGAAGACTTAAAGAAAGATATCAGAAGTCAATACTTGTCACAGTAAGTTCCATAATGCCAGGTATTGTCCGTCCAAGTAAGAAGGCACGGAAGGCCGGGAAACCTGTATCAAAATTGACCAAGTTAACGGATTTAAACCAAACAGTTGATCAAAAATGGGTCACAGCTGCTCCAGTATGCCAGCTGAAACCAGCTCCCCCTTGTAAACTGATGTTGATAAATTGACGTAATATGAGGGTCACCCGATATAAGCTCATTAATCAGCATGGTTGTCAGAAACTGGTCACACAAGGGTTCTTTGCAACCTGGACTAGATACTTACTTGAAGATGCCAAAGGAATAGGAGATCAAGACTCAGGTGGTATTGCTTAGTCAATTTTTCTGATATATATTGAATGATTTTCCCTGGTTCAACTCTAAGAGTTGAGTCCTCCTAAATTTACTCAATAAAAATTAATTATCCCAAGTTCTAATTTTAAATTTTAAAATGCATCCTGTGCTCAGGTTGTTGCAGTATATCCTGTACAATCTGATTCTGAACAGAATCATTTCAGGAAGATGGGGCCCAGCATCTGGAACTTTGTTGTTGGTGCCGCAAAATGTTAATTTCATGTCAGCCAATTTTGTAGCTCCTCCCCCCATTCTGGAAAATGAAAATTGTGTCACTTCTCAATGCCCAGAATTCTATGCTGAAGATGCATTGATGCTTTCACAGGTCATTTATCTTGGTTTACTCTGGTTAGGATTGATTGTTCTACTTAATCCTGGAGTTTCAATTGGAAATTTCACAAAAAGATATTTAAAGCCGCGTTGGTGGTTAATCATCAATTCTATTTGGATTTGGGTGGTAATTCAACATCATTTGGAAACAGCTTCATATTATCCAGTGATTTCCGTCACAATACTACTGAACAGGTTACTCCTTACACAGAAACACCCTAAAACTAAATTTACACACCTGTAAGGATACCAGGAGTACCGCAATGCTCCTGCAGGTGAGGGAGAAGTTTAGGCAGGTACCGGCATGGCCCACCTGATGATAGGACCTAACTTTACCAGGTAGGAAAGGGCATTCCCAGCCACAGCCCAGGGCCCATCTGCTGGCAAGGCAGAATCAATCAACCCTGTGAGCACCAGATAAAGCACTCCCAGGAATTGACTACTCTGGCCAGTGGCATCAGAAGTGAGTGGGGTTGATATGGTTGGTTTGGGTGTTGGGGGTGGTTCCACGGGGACCAGGTAAGCATCAGGGTTTTTGTATTTACTGTTGAAGATCAAAAGGTAAATGGTGATTTCTTTGCTGTCACAGACAATTTGGTAAGGTTTCTTGGGAGCGTTTGGGCGGGTGTACCAGTGCAAGTCTTCCAAGGTCCAGAGTTTGTGATCAGGGTTTGTGGGGTACTCAGTGAAATGCACAAGTCAAATGGAGCGTTAGGTGGGCAGTAGTAGCCAAAGGATTTGGTTTTGTCAACTGGAGTCTGGCTATCTATCCCAGTGGATGGGTGCTGATGCTTGGGTGTATGCAGATGGAAGAGTATCAAAAATATGTATGGAAACAGATTGGTGAACTAAAGGTTCACAACTTTATTTGGTAAGGATGATAATACAGAACTTTTTCAGGTGCTTCTTGTTGTGATCTGAGGCGCGGCACAGAGTCACAACAGGAAATCCTAACCTTAGGATTGGATTCATACCAAGTCTCGGTTAGAATGGCAGGGAAGGCTATGCAATTACCTTTTGGCCCTGAATGAATAATATCTACTAGACGTGGCTATAGAGGCGCCAAAGTATGTGGAGATACAAAGACAAAAATGTGAATAGAACTTAATTTTATTGGAAAATAGGAAATGGATTATATAGTGGTTTACAATACCACAAAACAATACCAGGACAGTAGGATCACTTGTCACAAGCATGAGTGGGGCAAATGAGTTGCGTAGAATCAGGAAACTGAAAAATTGTATTTCCTAATTTGGAGCCAGCCTCATTTTGAAGGGCAAAAGTGAAAAAATTGTCCTTGAAATATCCCAACAAAGACAAAATCAAAGCATAGTGAATGGCGGCATTCACAACATTGCCCCCTCTAGATTGGCCTTAGGGGGGGGTGATATTTGTGGAGAAATTTAGTATGCATGCATGCAAAAGGTCAACCACTAGAGAGGAGTTGTAATGTATACTCCAAACCTCGCTTGAAGGTCACTTCCAAGGGCCCAATCCACAACAAGTCTTGCTTATGAGCTTGTCCTCCTACTCTTTGTTAATAATACAGAACATGGTCTTGAATGGAAAACTCAGGCAGGGGGTCTCCTTTGCGTTGTCAGGGAAGAGCTCCAGCATTTTGGTCTTGTAAATAGAGATGCATGTAGTAGCTTGTATATCAATGATGTGGTTGGCTTTCTTTGATATGGTCATTTGGATACACAGCCTTATCAGAGGAGAGTAGGGGGGGCCCCAAGAGCAAAGGGGTAGTGGCTTCACAACTATACATCATAGCAAAGGGGGAATACCCAGTGACACAATGTTTGCTAAGGCGGTAGGCATAGAGAGCAGCAAGTAAGTATAGATCCCAGTTGGCGGCATCAGAGTAAGTGAGCTTTCTCATGATAGAAACCAGAGTTCAGTTGGCGCGCTCAACTGCCCCATTGGTGGAAGAATTATAGGGGCAGAGAAGGACTGATGAGACCCCAAGTTTCAACCACCAAGGTCACTAACTTGGCGTTGAAACTAAGCCCCATTGTCAAACAACAACACTTGAGGGCAACCATGGCAGAAGAATACATATTGCAGCAGAAAGGCAGCAGTTGTCTTGGAAGTGATGTCTTTAGTAGGACAAGCTTCTACCCACTTGCTAAAATGATCAACAGCAATTAGGATAAAGCGGCAACCAGAGCAGGATCAATGGAGAGGCCCTACAGCATCAATACTAACAGTGTGAAAGGCGTGTTGAGGGGAAACTAGCTTGAACTCATGAGTGGCCGCTTTAGGACGTTGGAGCTGGCAATCTTGGCAACTAGCAATAACATCTGGGATCAGTAAGCAAAGGTTTTCCAGAAGTAATTCTTCTGGAGCCAGGCATGGGTCTTGGCAACACCCCCGTGTCCCGTCTCCTTATGAGCTTGCAGCACCAACAAAAGGCAAAGACTAGTCCTTACATAGGGCAAGTAGTGGTCTTGTACTTTCTTGAAGAGCTGATTATCACAAATGAGGGTGTCTTCAGATAGCTTAGAAAGGGCAACTAAAACTTTCTCTGTCTCATTCTCCCATGACACAGGGTATCCAATTAGTTCATACAACCGGTCAGCTTGATCAGGGTGTAGGGCAAGGATGGGCATTCTGGACAGTCCATCAGCATTCTGATGTTGAATCCTGGGGCAGTGCAGCACAGTGAAGTTGTACCCTTGCAGTTGGAGAGCCCATCTAGCTAGTTGTTCTTTGGAATCCTTGAGTTGTTGTAGCCATTTAAGCAAAGCATGGTCAGTAACCACAGTGAAATGGGTTTCATACACAAAATGGCAGAAATGCTTGACGGCATGCAGCGCAGCAAGGCACTCCTTCTAGGTCACACTGTAGTTCTTCTCATGCTTATTCAGTACACAAGAGGTATAGGCTACAGGGTGATCCACACCCTCAGCATCTAGTTGAGCCAAGATAGCCAGGCACTAGCATCAATTTATAAGATTAATTCCTTATTATAGTCAGGATATACTAAGATGGGAGCCTCTTTGAGTTTTTTTGAGGGTTTCAAAGGCGTGTTGTTGACTGGCAGTCCATTTGAAAGGGACATTACACAGCAGCTGGACCAAGGGTTTGCTAGTGTCTGAAAAATCAGGGATGAATTGTCTGTAGTATCTCATCATGCCCAAAAAGACTTGGACTTCTTGCAGGTTGGTGGGTGGAAGCATTTTGTCAATGGCTTCAACTTTTTTAGTCACGGGGCGGATTCCTGTCTGAGTCACCTCATGCCCCAAAAACTCAAGGCGTTCTTTGAAGAAAGCACACTTAGATGGTTTTAAATTAAGTCCAGCCTCATGAATCTTTATGAACACCTCCTTAAAATGGACCAGGTGATCAGTAAAGGTGGTGCTGAAGACATTTATATCATCTAAGTACACTAAAACACATGAGAGCTTCAAATCACGGAGGATGGAATCCATGGCTCGTTGGAAAGTAGCTGGAGCATTGCAGAGTCCTTGTGGCATTTGAGTGGGCTCAAACAATCCCTCAGAAATGATGGACGCAGCCTTCTTTCTATCTTCAGGAGAGAGATCAACTTTCCAGTATCCAGAATCCAGATCCATGGCAGAGAAGAACTTAGAGCCCCCAAGGCGGCAGATAGCATTGTCAATGCGTGGTAAGGGGTAGGAATCCTTTTTGGTTAAGGAATTCAAGTGTTGGTAGTCCATCACAATATGATGACCTCCATCCTTCTTCTTCAGTATGAGCAAGGGGGAAGCCCATGGACTTTGGGAAGGAGCAAGCAGTCCATCATCTAAAAGTTGCTTAAGCTCTTTAGACACCTGAGCATCTTCTACTTGACTGCGGTGGTAGGGTTTAGAACAAAAGGGGGGAGCATCACCAGTATCAATCTGGTGAATGACACCTTTTCTAACCCATAATCCATAATATCCTTAGCAAATATATCCAAAGACTGGTCCAGTAGGTCAAGCACCTCTTTCTGTTGAACCAGAGATAGTTGCGGGAAGTCTTGGGCGGTGAACAATGATAGAACTTGTGGCTCATCCTCAGGTAAGTTAAAGTCCTGGAACGTACCAAAGGGATGGAGAGATAGGATGTCAGGAGCATTCAACAACTTGTCATAGCCAACAACCTGCCCTCTAGACACATGTATAGGGAGAGCAGTCAATTTGGCAACCAGCAGTTGAACAGGGTCTTTATGGGAGACATCCAAGATTCCTGGGCAGAGATAGGGTTTGTTGCGTCCTAACAAGGGAGGAGAGTACAACTCTAGGAACGTACGCTTGGGCAGCTCATACAATATTTGGGAGTTTAGGATAGCCTGAGACTCAGGAGGAATAGTCATAGCAGAAGTGGCCAAGAAAGGAATCCATTCTGACACAGGACAAGCCATAGGAAGACACTTCATGTTGGAGGAATGGGTTCAGTATTTTAAAGTGAAAACACTAGTGGGATATTCCAAGACACATGTCTTGATGCGCTTCCTGGGAACTTTAACTGGCTCTACAAAGATCAGAGGGACCTCATATCCCAAGATAGAGAGTAGCTGTCCCTTAAGTTAATGATCCCATTATATTCCCTAAGGAATTGAGTACCAACTAGCAGGTCATAGCTCTTGTTCTCCAGGACAACAGCAGGCATGGCCAAGAGCAGCTTGCCAAAGCGCATGGGCAGAGCAGAATAAGCTCCTATAGCACAAGTCATGGACAGCCCAGCTGTGCCATACAATTGATGATAGTTAAGGTCAGGGGCAAGTTTGAGCTTCTTGACAAGCTTCAAGGAGACAACATTAACAGGAGACCCTGTGTCTAAGACAGCCTTAATTTTCACCTTTTGGATGGATATTTCAACACAAGTGGTGGTGCAACCAAAGGGAGGTCAGCCAGAATGTCTTGAGATTCTGTAAGTTCTTTGTCCCACTTTTGAATCATGCGTCTGAGGCCCAGGAACTCTTTATAGACTGTCTGGAGAGGGAGCAAGACAGAGACGTTTTTGAAAACAGCATCAGCAACCCCAGCAGCTTCTTCAAAAGACTTGACAAGCACAGGAGATCTCTTGGCTTGGGTGAGGTAAGGGCAAGAGACAACCTCCTTAGCTTCAGGCAGAGGCTTGACAGTTATAGTAGTCTTCTGAGAATGTAGCTTGTAAGGGACTGCAATAGTTTCAGGAACACCCAGGATGGAGTACCCATATGCATCAGGATCTTCTACATCAGAATTGTCCATGTCAGGATCATCAGATATGTTGTGGAATAGCAGCAGAACAGGAGAAGCCTCATTGTCAGCAGGCTCAGAGTCAGCAATGGAGGGGGTAATTGGAGGAGACTGGGAAGAATTGTCAACCAAGAGCGTCTCTGCCTCTAGGTTGTAAAACCCTAAAATGGTGGGTACCACTTGGAGTATGTATGGTAGCAAATTGGAGAACTGGAAACCCGTCAAGGCAGTGATTATGGGATACACTGTCATCAGCCAACAGAATACCTTGACGTGTATGTTGAAGCATCCAAAGCTCCCGGCAAAGTAGGTGAGGATGTAGTAAGCAGACGTATACATGGCTATGGAGAGTGTCAAATGGGGAGATACCAGAGGCGGCCAGGGTCCAGTGTCTGAAGAGTTAAGTTGGCCAGGGTCATGGCATGGGTCATAACCTAGTCCTTCTGTGGAGGGGCCAAAGAACTCTGAACTCTGTTGGTAGCCTCCAATCCCAAGGCAAGCTGTGAGTACAGCTGTGAAGATGAGGTGATTCATCTTCACTGGGTTGGAGGGTTGGCAGGGGCTTGATCTGTAAGTTTTAACTGTAGTTGAAGTTGTAAATTTCACTTTATTGAGGGTATTAGTCTCAATAATAGCACAAGCTATTACTGAGAGGAGATCCTTTATTTATAGTGGGCCCTCACTTGAAAAGTTTTGCAAATGGGAGTAAAAACAGGGGACTGGAGTCCCCAAAAGTTTGGTCATGGGAATTGGTGTTTGAAGGGATGGCCAAACCCTTGTTCCTGGGCAATCTGTTGGGGTTTTAGACAGTTCTGCTTGGGGCCAATAATTTCCTCTGGATGGGTGGTCAGGTGGTGATGACAACTCTTGGTTTTAAACACTTCTATTTTTGGTTTGGGGATGCTAGTTTGGTTGGAGTCTAGGCCTAGCTGATTGTTGCCATCCACCTGGTTCCATTGGCTGTAGGTCATGTTATTTTTATCTTCTGAAGTTATTTTTGGCTTTTCCTCTATATTTTTAGAATTTGGCCTGGGTTGTGAAACATGAATTTGCCCTTCTTCTTGGGCCCAAGAATTATTCTTAAAATTTTTCCTTGCTTCTAGGGACTTTTCTGATTGGCTGGGTGTCATGGTGGGTTTTGGTTGGCTGGGGAGTGGGCCCTGGGACCTGGGTGGGCAACTGGCAGTTGGCTGGGGCCCGGGGAGCGGGCAGGTGGCAGGCTGGGTGCGCGGGTGGCAGGCGGGCTGGGGACTGGCGGCGGGCCCGCTGGTGCTAGCCTGGGCAGGTGGGTGCCAGGGGGCTGGCGTCTGCACGGCGGCGGCGGGCGCCTGCCCGGATGTTAAATTATTCCGGTTTCCATAAAAATCTGTTTTTTTCCAAATTTTGATTTTTCTTTTCCCCTGATAGTGGGGGAAATTCCCTATCAAATTTTGCCCCTCCTCTTGGGCATTTCTCTACTTGCTTCCAACATTTTTCCTCAGTAGAAATCTGGTTTATGTCAGGAATATTCCTGACAAGGTTGACTGTTCTTTTCCCGCCTGTTCTTTGGGATCAGCTCTTTCAACTTGAGGATTGGTGCAGACTCGGGAATGATGACCTATTTGTCCGCAGTTATGGCAACCCTGTTGTTGAGAAGGATTCTGCAAGTTCATGATAAGGATACACGGACCACATGAAGACAAACCAGAGGTAGAAGCAGCACAATTCTCCTGCACAACTGCACCAGAATGGGTAAGGTGCATATCCTGCAACAGCGTCTTTATGCTATTCATAGAGAAAAGCATAGATTTATGGGCCTTGAAGTGAAGACACAGGGGCTGGTTAACCTTGAGGGCTTGAGCGCAAGCCATGTATGCTTCATGTGCAGTCAACTGGCAGCTTGAGATTAGTTGTTGTACTTTCATGTAGAATCTATCTGCAAATTCAGTTAGAGTCTCCTCAGGTTTGAAAGCAATGTTCATGAAGGCATCCTTCTTCACTTCCAGACTAAGCTCACCATCAAATTTTTTCAATCAGAAGCTGCTTCCTATCTTCCCAGGTCTTGATGGTGGGCAGCTCTGGCACTAATACTTCTTGGCAGGTTGGGTGCAGACAGGTTAGAATGTGTTCCTTCTTAACCTCATCTGAGGCTCTTCTTATGGCAGTTTAATAGATAGTTAGAAAAGCTGCAATGGTCAAGGTTTTGGGGTCAAAGACTTGCTTAAAGGTAGACTTGAAGTGAGCTTCTGGAGTTGGGACACCATTGCTGCTATCAAGTACATTTATGCGTGGGGAGAATTCTTCTTTGGACTTGATGGGGGGGCTGCCTGGCCCACAGCTGGCAAACACTATCTTCAAGGGTAGTCAAGGTTTAAGCAGTGCGGGTGCCTGTATTATTAGCTAGGGTGGTCTGTTGCTCAGTAACATCCTGGCGCTGGCCCTGTGCGGTTACTACCAAGGACAGCTCAGCCGGTCGGGAAGTAAGAGACGGGCCCACCAAAAGGCAAGAGGCAAACCTGTCATTTACTGAATTGACCACTTCACTTAGTTTTTGTACATCTTTATCAAGCTCAGAGTGATCTCACTTCAGGAGGTCCACTTCATTGGCTAGAGCTATCAACTCTCTAGCACAATGAATACGGGGGCTCTTGACAAGCCAGGGCAACAACCATCTTTGCTCACAACTTCAGGTGGACTAACTACAGATAAAATTGCCTCACGCAAAGTAGCAACCTCTTGCTGTAATTCAATAACCTGAGCTGTCAGCGCAAGCACTTGAGGGTCAGGCTGAGGGGCTTTGGGGGGTGATCCTGACTGCAGGTAGATGCTCTTAAATCTCAAATGGTATCCCAGAGCCTCTGTTCTCTATCTGCTAGCTTGTCGGATAAAGGAGAAGGCAGGGCATCTGCTTTGAAGGCAGACAGTTCATTTACTTGAGTCTGGAGTTTGGCAATGGTAGCAGTAGTAGCAGCCCTTTCTTGAACAAAGCCCTTGCCAAGTTTGCGGAGGCCCTTTGCAGCATGGACCACTACTTGCTGTAATTGGTCAAAGAAATAAGCACTGTCTTGTTGAGTTGTTGTACAAATTGTTTGAAGTCGGTGGGATAGGTGTTTAAAGTAGAGTCTACTTGGGCACGCCTGGGGTGTTCTAGTTGGTGGAACTCATGAAGGCGCTCTCTGAAATACTTGGGGATGGACTGGCACATTTTTTTCAATTGAATTGACCAGGCAGGTTTGGGAGGTGACAGAGTTGCGCTGATTGTCTGATATCAAGGAAAACGGGAGTGGATCCACTGCTGGTAGTCCGCAAACTGATCCCAGTGGTTTGTGATGGCGGCTTGCAGCAATGAAATCTCCTGAACATGGAGCCCTAATACCATTTGATGATAGGCTAAGGAAGGTTGTACAAAGGGGAACAATAAATGTTCAGCAGAGCCAGCCACCGAGGGGAGATGTTGTGGAAATTGTGGCACTACAATCAATTTGTAGTATTCTGCCCAGTTGAACTGAAGCTGGAGGCAAGGGATGGCCCCATCATGGGCTATCCCAAGGGCTACTGCCATGACTTGTTCCAAGTCAGGGGTACCCAAAGGGTAGGCCACTAGGCAGGTTCACTCCCAAGGTTCAGCACAGTAGAGACAATAGGCGGGTTAGTAATGTCTTCCTCAATAGAAGGACTGGTAATTTCAGTCAAAGTTGGCTCTTGTATAGGTGGAGGCAAAGGTCCTGAAAACGTAGTTGCAGAGGGGATAACTGAGGGGCTTACAGCCCCTGTAGTGAGCACCATTTTTGTTGTTATCTGAGGCGCGGCACTAAGTCACAACAGGAAATCCTAACCTTAGGATTGTATTTGTACTAAGTATTGGTTAGAATGACAGGAAAGGCTATGCAATTACCTTGTGGCCCTGAATGAATAATATCTGCTAGACATGGCTAGAGAGGCGCCAAAGTACGTGGATCACAAAGACAAAAATATGAATAGAACTTAATTTTTATTGATGTATAAGAAATGTAATATATAGTGGTTGGTGATACCACAAAACAGTACTAGGACAGTAGGATCACTTGCCACAAGCATGAGTGGGGCAAGTGAGTTGCGCAGGATCAGGAAACTAAACAATTGTATTACCCAATTCAGAGCCAGCCTCATTTTGAAGGGCAAAAGCAAAAGATAGAGATTTATCCTCAAAATAACCCAACAAAGGCAAAATCAAAATATGGTGAATGGTGGCATTCACAACATGAAGGGGTCTAGTTACATTTATTTCCTGGTAGGTATATTTATGATATAGTTTAGGCTAACCATAACTGTACTGTCCCATTATATTTACTCCAAGATGGTTTTCCAAGTCTGGATGGGTACTAATTTGACTGGACCATCAAACAACCCTGCTGGTGAGGCTCAACCTGGAGTATCTGAAATAGGGAGCATATGTTATGTTAAGGGTGGTACTTTACTGATATATCAAAGCTGGATAGTTAGCAGAGCCCACTAGGATATTTTATAGGGATTGCTTTAGAATTTATCTTTGGATTCATCTCATCTGATTAGATCCCAATAAGGAGGGATCTATTAATAGAATTTGCATTCATCTTATAAACTTGTAGTATATGGGGTTGATAATCTCATGCTGGTCTTCCTTTGTGAACAAGGGCAATTTTTATCAGGTGAGTGTTTTGTCAACTTGCCTATCCCTGGGAACCTTGACACCAAGATCACTATAAAATGAGTTTGATTCAGAATATATAGTATTAGTGAATGAGCTTTCTTTGTTTCTCTACCTGTTTGCATAGTGGTGTTAATTCTTTTCGTGTAGCAAATTATATGTATTGATTGATATTTAATCTTTAATGCTGTCAAAACTATATTTTATGATTTTTTAATGGCTTGGGTTTGATCTTGGCTGGCTTTGATATATCCATCTCAGAAGCTATAAAAATTACTTGGTACATCTATTAGAAGATTTCATAGTCTCGAAATTGATGGCCCATCTGGTTGGAATGTAGATCGATCAGCTTGAATCGTCTTGGGATCAAGCGTTGTGCAGTTCATATTTGGAGTATCGTTGATCTGCAATGCAAATGTGTTCACTTGTTGAGGACAGGTTAAGCCTAGATAGGGGTCTAGTTTTGGTTGGAATAGGTTTATATGGGATTGTGGCTATTTAGAGATTTGTTGTTGTTATTATTAAACAACTATAATAGGTATGTTGGTAAAGGGTTAATGAGATGATTACTATATATGGAAATTAGTGGGGCGAGTAAGAAGTTGTTTAATTAATAGGAGGTATGGACAATGACTTTTCTTTGGAAATACGAAGGAATTGTTTGATACAGGAGCGTGAAGCTTGCTTGGTGGGCCGCTGGGAGGGAATAAAGGGGATGGTTGACGCAAAGGAGGATAGCCTTTTGAATGCACGGGAAGAGGAGCGGTGATCAGAGCCTAGCTTTGGGGTAAGGGTGACGCGGATGGTGTGATCACGGTTCGGACCCACTAGCATGGCATCAAAGCCTATCTCGCGCATCTGGCTGCGCACACACTCGGGGACAACACATTCGGTAAGCTTGGGACGTGCCCATAGGATAGGTTCGCTGTTATTCAAGTGGTACGCTGAAGGGATGATGGTGCGGGTGCCTTCTCCGCGCATGAAAGTAGCTGTGGGCAATGATAGATTGCTGGTTGAAAGATGTGAATTGGAAATCATGGGCGATAGTGAGGTATTGGGTTACATATATACAACAGGGGTGTGAAACTTTGGATCCAACAATAGATTGCTGCTTCCACACTTCCCTCTATAGCGGCATGTGGCACTGGTTGATGAAGTTTCTTTCGGAATTGCTTCTACTTACACAAAATTAGCTAGTGATAATTCCGACTTTAATTAAATCCATTTTCAAGTGGGTATTTAAACTGTTTCATCACACCTTATGCCGAAACCTCGATTGATATATAACGATCTATGCTGAATATTAACAGTCATCAGTTTTCTAAACGCCAAACATTTCGGCTTCACGTGGCTTTTGATAAAGACAATGTCACTTCGGCGCCCCCACTGGTTTCATCATTTATGAAACTTCATCCACTTAAAGCTTTCCCAGCCCACTCTCCATGTCCACGGATGTTTACCCGCTTTATATGTACAATTTTATATATCCTAAACACAAACCCGATCAATTCACGCCTCTGATTGGCCAGAAAAATCCTTCACCCCATCTTTTTACCACGATTAGCGTTGCCCCTAGTCCACTGCGCCAACTCAGGGTCAATACATCCCACGCCAATTTCAACAATCCCTTGTACACAATAAACTTGTTCTAGCTTTCCACTTACCCAATCAAACACCACTTCCCTGTGAGAGTAAGTAGAAACCTGGACTTTGAACCCGAACAAAAGATGCCCAGGTGTTGTAGCCACTTACCAGTACCCAAAACCATATATGACGAACCAGCCCACCAAGCGGCCTCAGACTTTTTATCGGATAAAAGTAACCCCAATATAAATACCATTCTATGCACGGGGTGAAGGATGGGGCTGGACCATGGATCATCAGCAGCCCAGACAAGTTAATCACATACCAATAACCATCCATACCTGGCCATAAGACAGCTTACCCCCAGGCAAGGTTGATAAATATACCTCTATCAGCTGCACCTTGACCTGTCTGACTTTCTTAAATTTACAACGCCACGGGGGGTTGCCACCGTTTAAGTTGATAGCTAGATAACTTGAATAAATCAGCTTCAGCTGGATTACCCAGTCTTTGCTTTGTTGCAGCTGGCATTTTGGTAACAGCTATAAAATATACATTATTTGTTTAAAAATCCTTGATTTGCATAATATTAAGGGAAATGGATCAAGTATATTACCTGATAGAGCATGGCATGTATATACTTCTTGGAAGTATATAAAACAAGGGATAAATTAAGAAGAGACTGATGCTTTATTTGATATGAGTTTAGAGTATTATATAGTATCATGAGAAGCCACATATTATCCATGTACATCATGAAATCCACAGAGTTGTCCAGGTTATGCTCCTTATAGGGGTCAAAAGTTTCAATTCTTTTACAGCGTGGGGTACAGCAATACTGCCACCTACTATTTGGGAATCAAGGCATTTCCCAAAAGGGAGTAAATGAGTTATCTGTGACTTTAGTGTTACCAACTTTGGTTCCTTGGATGGGTAGAAAAAGATCAACCTTTTTGGGGTCCATCAAGGTATCTCCCAGGATCACCAGTTGCTCAATTCAGGCAACAGGATAATTAAGGGCCTAGATGATCTGTTGCTAAACCCTATTTTTTGACATCAGCTGCACCCTGGTATTGTGTAGAGAACATATTTTTAAACATACCTGGTGGTAGGCTATTGGATGACATGGATAGTGTTCTTTGTATCAGTTATTGGTTCCAACATTACACTTCCCCCTAAAAGGGTGTAGCCTTACAGATGCATAAGCAGCTAAAGTAGATTGTTTTGTAATCCATGCTCTTACCTGAACCTCAAACCTATACCTGTAGATTTTGGGCCTTTAAAGATGGTAGAATTTGTCAAATTCTCAGGATAGAGGTTGGGGTTGTTTGGGTCCAAAGCCCAAGAAAAATCCCAACCCATCATTCTGCCCCGAGAAACCTTCATTGGTTTAACCTCCTTGGCCTCCCACTGTTTAAAGCTGCTTTGGAGAAGTGTACCAGAAAATTTTAAACTTGCCTGTGTCTGATTCAGATCATAGAGTCAACAGGCAACCTTCCTGTCAGGATGAAGCAGATAGAGACTGTTGTAATGGACCAGGTAGGTTGTATTCCCCCAAACAAGGACAGTATTGCCAATGCAGATTAGACAGCACATATTTAGTTATAGATGATAGCCTTTAAAGAGAGGGTAATGTTGCAACATCTACAATGACTCTCGCTTAGGGGAGTGATTCCCTGAGTGATTTCCAAATAATAATTGTGTTGGTGGCACCCTTATCAACCATCCATCTATTGCCAGGATCAAACCTTTTGAGTCCTAAATGGAACATTACTTGGACAAGCCCCATAGCTACCATGGTATAAATGGACAGTATATGGCTCCCCATGGTACTAAACAATAATCTGGACTGATGTCAAATAAATTATCATTCTCTCCTTGATTTCCCCCTTTACTTTGTTTTTTATACTGTAATAGCTGTGCTGTTTTAGCAGATTTACAAAGAAAGAAAATGATTGGAGACTAGATGATGACCTTTATTGAGAGATATCTGTTATATAGTTGCAGTGAATCTGGATATAGGGAGTATGATTACGGTGATCACTCAACTGGATGATTAAGGGGGTGGCTTGCTCCTTGTAGATATTCAAGCACTGAATCAAAAAAATCCACCATGTGGGATCACTACCTGGTCATGTTATTAGGTTTGGAAATTCAAGTCAACTTGCGCATTTGGCTTGGGGTTGCTGGGAAGTTGGATTACGGGTCTTGAACTTGTTTAGTTGGAACCTTGCTGGGGGTCAAACCCATTGTTTTGATCCCCCTGGCTGAGGATCATCTTCCTCAGTTGGAAGGTTGTTGGGAGCCCAGGTGCTGCACTGTACCAGCAGTTATCCTGTTGCGGGAAGGACAGCTGTGGGGTTCCTGTCCACCAGTCCCCAAAGTGTGTCCTGGATCATAGCCAGGGGCTGGCTGGAAGGGATTGTCATTCTCTAGTAAGGGAACATGTATCTCAGAAATATGTAAAGGGGTCAAAAGGGGCTTTTATTCACTCTCAGAAGGAAGATCTCCTTAGAAACCTTCTGGTATATGGCCTGAGGGTCTGGGAAACAATAGATATATACCAATACTTGGAGTCCTCCAACAATCTCTTGGACTTCTTGTAATTGGTCTTAGACTCCTGCTCCTTGGTCCTGGACTCCTGCTTCTTGCTTAGGCTCCAGCTCTTTATCCTAAGCTATAGCCTCGTTTTCTTGGGCTCCTGCACCTTAATCTTGGGCTCCAGCTCTCTGTATAGCACTAGTGGCCTTGTTATTCCACTTGATCTAGTCCCTGAAAAGTCTCAGATTGAACCCCCTTTTATAGCTCCTTGATTCAGTCTTTGTTTCTCTCAGAACTCTGGGGTTTCCAGGCCTAAACTATCCAGTTTCTTCTTCTCTATAATATATTAAGACTTTTAACTTACTTCATCCAATTAAAACACAGCTTTTTCTGCTTTATTCCCTCATTTTTTAGGCTTAAACTTTTCAGTTAAAGCCTTCAAAACAGTGATCAAACAAGCTTCAACCTGCAGCCAATAAAACGCCTATGTGGTGATCCACATGTGTGTTGTTTTGCAGGCAAGGGTTGATTTGGCTTCAAATAAAGACAATATGCTGAAGAGTGACAATGTGTGGTTAGCTGGTGACGCTGTAAGCTAGTAGGTAACATAGGGCTACTAGGGGTAAGTAGGGTGAGCCTAGTAGGTAACATGGGACTACTAGGATAAGTAAGGCCTGGCTGGTAAGTAACATAGGACTACCAGAGGCAGATGTGGCCTCCACCCAGCAGAAGGAATTGGTTGCTTTGGGTTATAGTGCTTCACCTTGCAGGGAACTGTGACTGCGGAAGGGTGAAGACTGAAATAGCAAGCAGGGAACTTTTTTCTGTCTGGGGGGAGTAGGTTTTGGACCCCTGGCGGGTAACACGGACTGCCAGGGAGGGGAAGAGCTTTGAGGGCTCTACGTACCCTAATACGCTTACAGAAGGTCTGTGAGCAAGCATTCTACCTAACAGACTGGTAGGGTGTCCTCATTTATGCCCCTATGGGAGCTTTGGGGGGAACCCAAAGTGAGCATTGAAGGGCATAGATTTGCTCAGAGGTGTCACCAAGGCAGTTTGCTTGGGGAAGCAAGCTGCAGAACTTGGAGTGATCAGGCCTCTGGGAAGTAGAGCTAGTTACTCTGCGACTGAAAGCCCAGACTTAATCACCTGGGTGAGTAAAGACAACACATAGACATTGATATATGGTTGAATGGCCTAAGTAGATTACCACTTGCAAGGGCCCAGTCAAACGCCAGTTCAATGTAGACTCATGCCTGGGTCTACAAGTTCTGGTAATGGGGACTGAGAGAAAGAACCAAGGTGGTTCACAGAATTAAAAGAGAAGACTAGCAAGAGGGACTGTTTGATCACAGTGAAGGCTAGTTGACAGACTGTTGATTCTTATTGAATTGTGGGAACCAATATGGTTCAGTGTGTAGAAGGAACAAAGAAGGTTCCTAGTGAGGATTTGTTGAGAAACTGGTTGAGAATAAGATTAAGGACAAGAAGATTATGATGCAGGACTAGCTGAGCATAATGCAGAATGTCCAAAGGACCAGAATTTTGTGTTGAAGGACTGAAGATCTGAGAGAATATGAGTGCAGGACCAGGAGATAACCTGAAGGAACTAGCCAGACTGGATACAGAGGCTGGAAAAGCTGTTTTAGTGTCTTTTGAGAGGAAAATATATAAAAAGAAGCAGTTAAATAATATTTAAATACTGCCTGATTATGATTTAAAAAGGATTTAATATCATATAATGAAAAAGAAAGAGGAGGAAAAATAATATATAGTTTTTTAGAACTGTAAATTTATTTAAAAAAGAAGAATTGAGTCAGAAAGGAGCTAGAAAGAGGCTGGAAATGGAACAGAGAAACTGTGAGGGCAAAAGGGAAAATTTTGCCAAGAACAACTAGGAGAGGCAAGAGGGCAAGCAGCAAGCAGGTTCAAAGTTGCAAAACATTGAGAAAACACAGAGAAACACAGAAAAACGTTGTAAAATCAAGGGGTCAAAATTTGCCTAAGTAAAATATATGTGGAAGCGCTTGAGATTTGCTGGGGAAACGTGACAGGAATCACAGCAAAACTGTTTGAAACACAGAGCAGTTGTTTACCCGGAGCGGGGCAGCCTCAGGTTTGAACCAGGATCAAGAGTGAGTCATCCAGGGAAACCTTTTTGGCAAAAACGTTGAATTGAGAAGTGTGATTGGCTGTGAGCCAGAGTCTATTTGATCAGTGTTTTAAGGGCTTTAACTTAAAAGTTAAAGCCTAAAAAATGAGGAAAAGAAGCAGAAAATTCAGGGCTTTCATTGGTTAAAGTAAGTTTTAAAGTCTAATATATTTTAGAAGGAGAAAATCTGAATAGTTTAAGCTTTGAAAAACCAGAGTTCTAAGAGAGGTTTTTGGTCTGAAACAAGGGGCTATAAAAGGGAGAGCTATCTGAGACTCTTCAGGGACTAGATCAAGTGGATTACAAAGGCCACAAGAGCTACAGAAGGAGCCAAAGACCAAGAGTAAAAAGCCAGATCTGGAACAGACCACAGGAGCCCAAGATCAGAACACAGGAGCCTAAGACCAAGGAGCAGGAGCACAAGACCAAAGTACAGGAGCTAAAAACCAAGTACAAGGAGTCCAATAGATTGTTAAAGGACTCCAAGTACTGTCACAAACCCTCATTATTCCCTATCCCAAGGCCATATATCAGAAGGTTTCTAAGGGGATCTTCCTTCTGATGGTAAATAAAATGCCTATTACAACCCCTACCCAAATTCCCTGCAATAAAAGAATATACATTCTATGAGTCAATTACCCCACATTTTCTATCCTAGCCCAGGGGACAAGGAATCCTATTGCCTAGGGTGCAGAAAGTTTGCCTCTGGTAAGTCTGCCCAAGAGGAGTGGGAAAAGATGACTAGGCATCTTGAAATGACAGATAAAGGAAGGGAGTTTATTGGGGGAGAGTTTGAAGGACTATTACAGGATTGGTATTGGCCTACAGAAGGGCTGGCGCCTGCTGAAATACAAGTGTATGGTGGAGACGCTTGCCTGGTGATTGGGAAGATACTGGAAGAGTTTGCTCTTATGCAGGCCAAGTATAAGCTCCTAACCAACCATTCACCACTGTTGGAGAATGATGACTCCTCTAAGCCGGTCCCTGGCTATGACCCAGGACACACTTTGGGGACTGGTGACCAGGAACCCCACAGCCCAGATTCAAATGTTTTTCTGAAACGTTTACCCAAATGAATTGCTCTTGACCCTGGTTTGAACCCAGCACTGTCTTGCTCTGGATAAACACTTGCTCTGTGTTTTAAACAATTTTGCATGATTCCCATCACGTTTCTCTGGGCAAACTTGAGAGCTTCCATATATGTTTTACTTAGGGGATTTTTTAACCCTAGTTTCTTCAACATTTCTCTGATTTTTATGGCATTTTCTCAACAATTTGGCCCTTTGAACTCGCCTTCTGATTGCTTCTTGCCTCTCTTAATCATTTTGGCAAAACTCCAGCCTTTGTCTTTAAAGTTTCTCTGTCCTTTTTTGGCCTCTCTGGCTCCTCCTTAATCAATTGATTCCTTATAAATTTACAGTATATCTTTTGTAAATAATTTCCTTTTCCTACTTATTTCTTTATATGATTTTAATCTTAATCTTTTTATCATATCTTTTGGCAGTTTAATTAATTCTTTTACTGCTTCTTTGGCAACTGTGGTAAGGTCAACTCCCTTAAACTTGACTCCCTGGTAATTGACACTTTGTTGAGTACCAGGGAGTTGAGTGCCGCATATGTGAATCTATTAGTATTTTTGGCTTAACTGATTTTAAGCTAATTTTTACTAGTAATTTAGGGGTTCAAAACCAAAAACCAAGGTTAAATTTACTTGAACTTGACTCTGTTTAATAAATCAGTTAGCTAAAATACCAATTTAAGGGGCAATTTATAAGTAAATTTACTAATAGAAATGAAAAAACCTGTGTTTAACACTCTAAACCCAAAAGGGACCAGTTTGACACTTTTTAAGCCAAATTTTAATTATATTAATAAAATACATATGTGCTTATATAAAATTTATTATTTACTATTATATTTTTATTATTAGTATCCATAGTCGTTGATTAAGCTCCCAAGCACCACTATACTGGATTTAGTGGCATAGACATTAATCAAATACCCCACTTGTTTTACATTATGTCATTCCTGGGTTTTTGGATTAAGCGGTGCCACATAAATTAAGCCCAATTTATTAAGAGATTTCATATGTAATTTATAAAAAACTGAAACTTGACACTTTCTTTGTTTGACTCTATCCACTTGACACCTGATTGGTTTTGGATTTAACTAATCAAAGGCTCAGAATTAAGGCTAAATTAATATGTGATGCACTATGAGCGCCACTTGACACTCACCCACTTGACACTTTAACTTGGGGATTAGTACAGAGAGCTTCTTAACGTTTTAACCAACACTATGGTAAATAATTCACTCCCAGCTCCTCCCAGCATAACTTAAACACTAATAAACACATTCCCATCCATTTACTTTTTTAACTTATGTTGTATTTTTTTATTTTTGAGCATACAAAACTGCCTTGCTTTTGGGTTAACTTTTGAACCCAGTTTAAATTTAAGCAAGTTTTATATGTAAAAAACATAGTAAATTTGATGTTTCTGCTCAACTCTGGCATACTTGACAGTGAGAATTCAGCTTTTTCTGGCTGATCAACAGTGCTGAACTTGACACTTTACTATGTTTTGAATTTTCAACTCTCAATAAAAAAATTCCACATAATTATTTTATTTTTATTTTTTTTGCTATTATAATCTACTACTTTTCTGCTGCTCTCCATATAATTTTCATATATTTTTTGATTTTCAATTAAACTTTTACATTGATTTAACACTAAGATGTTATGCTGAACCTAACATCTTTGATGCTTCATCATAAATTCACTTATTTTCTATGTTTTAACCTTTATATCTATACTTTGAGTTTCTATTTTGGTTCTATTTACTTTTTTATGTTTTTTTCTTGATAAATAAAACTTTATTTGCATACTTTTCATTTAACTTTTGCTTTGTTTTATCTCTGTGTTTTATATCTTTCATACTTCTATTATTTACAATGCTAAACTTTTCTTTAGACAAAATCAAACAAGAACAGCCAACAGCCTAAGCACCAAGCCTCCAAAGGCTCCAAAGAAACTGCCTCCACTCCCAAGCGTGCCAAGAAGCCTGCAAAAGCAAAGTCTCCCACCCCATCTCTTTCCACTCCATCTCCTCCTACTCCTCCCCCCTCAACCCTCATCTTCTACATCCCCTTCACCTTCCCCCCAAAAATCCTCCCCCAATAAATCTGATGGTGATCTTACCAACCACTCATTTTATCACTCAGAGGCCGACTCCAAGCCCACCAAGGAGCAGCATACCAAGAAGTCAAAGGCTGCCAAGGAGCCCACCTCTTCTTCTGGTAAGAAAAAGGAGGCATCCAAGCAGGCCTTGAAGAACCCTTCCCCTCCCCCCTCCCAATGGCTCTTCCCCTCCTTCTTCATCTGACCCCCAAGATGAGCCGGAGGATTACTCCAAGAAGTTTAAAGCTTCTGGTCATGTGGCTTGGGATCCACTGGCCATCCACAACATTTACAACATGGACGGAGAGTTTAAAGTTCCCAAGCGCTTCCCCTGGTACTTTCCAATCATGTCCAGGAAGGGCAGCCCTGGTTACGTTGCCAACAATTATATCTTTAATTGCAACAACCAAAAGCGGCAGACCAAAAGCAAGCACTTCATCTGCAAGGATAAGACTTGCGGGGCCTGGTTGAACACCAAGGGCTGGGAGCAAGTAACATTGGAGAAGGAGGAGCACACTTGTGAGCCCCCCCAATCATCTAATCACTTGGATGTTAAAGTGGTACCTTGTGCAAGTAATACCCACATCCTCTCATCTTTGCGCATCAGATCTGGCCATCAAGGCCCTCCAACATCTCAAACCCAACAATCTCAAGTTGGTACCAACACAGGAGCAGTTGGTCAAATTCATCAGCAATAAGTGTATTGCTGCCAATCCCCCTCCCCCAAGGCTTCTGACGTCCTCTCTGAGCTCACGCTCACTCATGAGCTTAAGCAGCTTCCAAGTGGGGAGCGCTTCCTGCTTCATGATGATGGGCCTGCAGCCAAGGACCTTATAATCTGCTACTCAACTCAGCAGAACCTGATGGAGTTGAAAAGGGCATCAACCTGGCTAGTTGATGGTACCTTTGTCACTTGCCCCTAGATGTTCAAACAGCTCTGGATGGTTCATGCCCAGATTGACATCCCAGTGATTCCACTAGCGTTTTTCCTTCTTCCTGGGGCCACTGAGGCCATCTATACCCGTGCGTTCTCCATCCTCTGCCAAGAAATTGCCCTCCTTATTCCTGCCAATGATGATGAATCCAAGGAGACTCCCCCCACACCCGCGCCAACCCACCTGCCTCTGACAAGGACCAGGCCACCCTGGACTCAGAGGAAAAGGCGAGGCTAAGAGCTCTTGGGCCTTGCGTGTGCATTATGGACTTTGAGCCTGCTCAGTTCAATGCATTTGAGCAGCTGCTTAGCGGGGAGGTGCAGGGGTGCCACTTCCACTTCTGCCAAGCAGTTGCTTGTAACGTGCAGGACCACGCCAAGCTTAGTAGGTTGAGCCAGAGGGATACTTTGGACACCTGCAGATTTGTGCTAGCACAATTTAGTGCCTTGGTTTTTTCAAAGCCAGAGCACACTGCACAGGGGTTCAAGGTGCTCTCAAAGAATCCCTACATAGTGAAGCACCCGGAGTTCAAGCCTTTCCTTGAGTACTTTGAGTCCCAGTGGATTGGGAAGGTTGTCACGCAGAGGCAAGGCAAGGCCTGTGCCAAGGCCAGCTAGAATGTGTACTGGGCAGCAGTGAATGGTGAGCTCAAGACCACCTCAGCGCTAGAGGCTTACCACAAACACCTCAAGGCCAACTTTAGGCTCCACCCAAAATTCAATAAGTTCATTTCCCTCTTGTAGCACAAGCAGGAGAAAACCATCTCCAAGCTGTGTGATCTCTCCAACTGCGTCCCCCCACCAAGCCAACAACCTGCTGTACCCTCTTCACCAAGGCCATCCAGGGGGCGGCCAAGCACAAATAAAAGGCCTCTGAGCTTAAGCATCAGCTTGAGCTTATTGCCACTGCCCTCCTGGAAGGGGCCAAAATGAAACGGGGAAAGAATGATGAGGAATAAACTTGCTTGCTTGCTCAGTTATATGATTTTTACTTTTAACTTTTAACTTTTTAACTTTAATTTTTACTTATTAGCTTTGATCATTTAGTTTTTAGTTTTAATTTTTAAGTTTTTTTTTAAAATTAATTAGATAGCAGTGATTGTTCTATGTATGTATGGTAAGTTTGAGATGAATATTTATAGTTGAAAGTGAATGAAATATCTTAATTTTTGTTAATTTCCAAATAAAACATATGATATTCACAGTTGTGCTTATATGAAATATATCAAATAAACATTAATATTTCTTCACATTTTACATAACTTTATTTTTGTGTTTGTGTTTATTTTTGTCTCATTGGAATTTTAATTTTTATGTGGGAAAAGTGTAAATTACATATTAAAATTATAAATAAATGCTTATTTCTCCTTTTTCTTATTAATCAGGGTGCTGTTTTTATTGCATTTCTGAGCTCTCTGAAATTACTTTAGTATACCATAGCTGTATAGCTTAAGTTTTTATATTAAAAGTTTTCAGTACATCAAGATCCATTAATTAAAAAAGTGTTAATTTCCAGTTGTCAATCAGGGCAAAAGCTGAATTCTCACTTTACTATAGTGTTAACTACCAGGGAGTTGAGTTTAAGGGAGTCAATCACCAGGGAGTCAAAATTACCACAGTTACCCTTCTTTCCTATTATTAATCCTACTTCCAATAGTCCAAATCCAGCATTCTTGCTCCTGCATCTGCTTCTGCTGGTTCTTCTTAACCAATTTCCAGTTTTCCAGTTAGTACTGCTCCATGATATTCTAGTCTTTCATCTAGTCCTTCTCCATGATCTTCTAGTCCTTCAGCTAGTCCTTACTCATTCATCAGCCAGTTCTTTCTAGTCCATCAGCTATTCCTTTTAATGAAGTTTCCTGTCATTCAGCCAGTCCTCTCCATTAACCACCTAGGTTCCTTTTCTCCTCTGCATGAACCACCAAGGTTTCATCCTCACTATGATTCTCCAGTCCTTCAACTAGTCTTCACTGTGATCTTTTCCTATGAACCATTATGGTTCCATTTTCCAGTCCTTGTTACTAACACCTCAGACTCAGGCAATAAGTCTTCCTCAAGTGATTTATTGTTTGACTGGCCCCCATAAGTGATCACCACTATAGGTCATCAATCACAGAAAATCCTCATTTCTGTGCAGTTGTTTTTACTCACTAAGCTGGTTAGTCCTGAGCTTTCAAGCTCAAAGCAACCAACTTTACTTCCCAGAGGCCTGATCATCATCAAGTTCTTCAGCTGCTTCCCCAAGCAGCTACCCTGATAACACCTGTGAGCATATCCATGTCCCCAATGATAGCTTTAGGACCTCCTCAAAGCCTCTAGGGAAACACAGACAAGGACCCCTTAAAAGTCCGTTAAGTAAGGGCCCCACTTACAGACCTCCTGCAAGTGGCCAAGGGATCCTTTTGAGCTACCTCAACTCATCCCTTCCTGATAGCTCTTTGTTACCTACCATACTGTCTGTCTTTCCAGCTTCAGTAGCCACCTGTTACCTACTGGGTTCAAACCTCTCAATCAACATCCTAGCAGCCAAGGTTACCTACTGGATTAGGATCTTATCCTCTCCTAATAGCCTATGTTACCTACTAGGTTAGAATCCCATCCAGCCCTGGTAGCCATCAGTTCTCTACCAGGCTGTAACATTCTCCAATACTCTAGTAGTCACCAGTTACCTTCTAGGTGGACCTTACCTTTACTAGCAGCCAATGTTACCTACTAGGCCTCTACCTATTCCAAAACCACTACACTTTGCCAACTTTAAGCATAGAGTCTATATTGTGGCCAAATAAGCCCTTGTGTTGTAAAATTGGGCTATCTAAACTAGCTAAATCTATGCACTAAAGTTTATCTAAAATAAAGTATAGATAAAATATACTAATAATCCTAAGGCTATATAAAGCTTACTAAACACCAGCTTTAACTGCTAAATAAAGGTAATATCAAAGTATGTGTTAAGTGTAAGGTTAAAAGCTGTGCTTATTAAACTAATATGAGTTGATAATAAGCCTGAGTATTTTAGCTCCACCAGTTGAATTCAATTGCATTAAGGAAATCAACTTAAGGAATCCATTGTCAAATTGTATCAATGTATTAATTCTAATTATCTCAATAGCAATTAGAGTGGAGTACTTAATATTGCAAAACCTTGCCTGCACAAAAGCTCCCATGTGGACTGTTACAACAGCTTTGCACTGTTTCTGTTGGGCCTTACAGGGGCGCAATTAGCCATGATATATAGCTTTTTCCTGCTTCTGTTTCCTCTGACCTTGTAACAGATAAGTTTTATTGTTGTTTACCTTAAACACAAGGGCCAGGACTTCTTTCTCTGGCTGCTGCTTAATCTTATCTGAATCCATCACCCATACTTCATTGCCAACTTGGTGCCTTTCTTGGATAGGGACAAATGTGTCTTATACTTAATTGACTTTCTTTTCCTCTTGGTCACAGTTGGCATGAAGTACTTGGGAACCTGCACAGGAGGGCACTTTACTGGGTATTTATAACTTGGGCCCAGTAAGGGCTTGGACAATATTGTGAGCCCCGTTGTTCAAGCATGATCACCTTTGCCTTTGATTGAATCACATTTCAAGTATGAAATCTTTCAGTTCCCTTTCTCTCTTCAAAATGGGGTTCACTCTAAATCAGGTGAAAGAATCATTTAAATATCAACTGGTAAACTGAGTGATCCTTGACCCACTTATGAGAATGGCCAGTAATCTAACTGTTCTTCTACTGTTTTGTGGTATACTATTGTCCTATAAGAATCTAAATGATTTATTCAATAAATTTAAGTTTTTTCACGTTTTTTTGTGTTTATCTTTGTACTTTAGGCCATCTCCCTAGTCTAGTCTTGAAAAGATTTCTAATAATTATCATTCCCAGGGCTTTAAGGTAAATTCCTTATTAATCCCTGAAGACTAACCTCTGGCTTAGTAAAAACCCAATCCAACAATTAGGATTTCCTGTTGTGTCTCTTGGCTACGCCCAAGTACTCAACAAAAATGATGCTCACTACAGGGGCTGTAAGTCCCTTGGTTACTCACTTCAAACTAATTTCTATGTCCCTCATCTCCACCAATTCAGGACCTGTCTTTACCTGAAGTTTCCAGCCCTCTAATGGAAGAAGACATTGCCAACCTGCCCATCACTCCTACTGTTCTAAACCTGGCTAATTGTTTCAGACCCTGAATGGATTAGACATTAATTTGTCTATTTAGGGATTGAGCAATATAACAATTGCGCAATTGCTTCCTCTCAATACAGTTTTAATAAGGTTAAATAAATTTAAAGCTATCATAAAACAGGTGTTTGAATTGTCTATCAAATACGCTTCAGACACGGGCTTCACTTCCAAGGTTAATTATAGAAACAATGTAAATAGATCCACATGCCTCCATAAGGAAAGCCGTGTGAAACAGGTTGTTCCATTGTGCGGGACTTTCTAATATGCCTGTCCACTCTCCTCCATTAGGAAAGTCCTTCTGTCTGTGCCTCCCTTCCCCTGGTGTATATTCCCCCGCCTTATACTATATAAGCCTCTCACTATCAAATAAAGCACTAGTTTTGTCATAATACCTTATATTCTTCTGTCCTATCTAAAGGCTGCCACTATACAATCAACAGGTATAGTATTAAGAAATAGGTTCCTGACTAAATGTTTGTAAAAATTAGCAGCCCTTGCTGCTACAAATACAACATTGGCGCTCATATCTTACCACACCAACAGCCACCACCCCCGTGGTCCTTTCAATGAGGAGGGAGGAATGCCCCTGGCTGAGCCTTCTGCCAGTGCTTCTCCCTATCACCAGGCACCGGCCTTCACTGCTTTCAACGCCCATGCTGGGGAAAGAGCAGGCGCTCCCTATGGCCTGCCTGCCCTCAGCCACTTCATGCCAGAACATCAGCGTCCCAAAGCCATTGTTTTTGGTCAACCCCTGGTCCTGCAAGCCCCTGCCCCTTTGGAGATGAACACCAACTGCTCTCCTTCTGAGGACGCCATCCATAGTGCCATCCATGCTATGGACTCAGGTGCTGCTGGCAATGGTACTTGCTCTGAACATCTGGACATTCAGCAACCTTCTGCCAATAACTCCTTGATTTTCTTTCAGAACCTCTCCCAGGTCAACCCTGACCAACTCCATTGTGACCTCTGAACTGTCAAACACATCAAGAACTATTTGCAACAGTTCACTCACCCTGCTGTATGCCACAACCAGATGCACCTGGGTTGCATCCAAAGCCTAGTGCATGACCAGGAAATACTGGTGTCCAATCAACAGAAGTTCCTCCAGGTCCTTTACTCTGAGCTTGGAAATACTTTCACCACTGTGAATCAATACCTTGCTGAAGTTACCAATACCCAGAACTGTCATGAATGACATTTCAATACTTGTATTGAAAACCCAAGAGTTGATCCCCAGTTCCCAGAAGGCGGATCAAACCCTCCAGACCAGTCCAGGACCTGCCAAACTGTTAAATCACAGACTCAAACCAGTAAATTACTCTGCAATCCGCTGGCCTACTACAGAGGACCCTCCAAAGACTACTTGAGTCACACAAAGTAGACGGGAGACCACCCACTTTATAAATTGCAAACCTGAGTTAACAAGTTACTCCGAGACCTGCCAGTCTCCCAAAGACAATTCCCCAAATGTTCATCAGATTGATGCCAACCTTGAGCCACCAAAGACCCAAACCTATGCAGATGTTGCAGCTTGCCTTAAGGAGGTTAAAACAAAAACCTATTTTTAACCCTGCCAATGACCACCAGCAACTGCCAGTCTCCCTCCCAGAAGGGGTAGTACAATTGGACTACTCAGGTGACATAGTGAACAGTGGCGGCAAAACAAAGCATTGCCTTTCCAATTTACCAGAACAGGCAAAACCTGGATCTGCCGCCCTTGAGACCCCAAGCCAAGACCCACGTTCTGCCAGTGCCTTGTCTGCAAACCTGAACCCTGCAAAAATCAAAGAAGCAAAGTCTCAGGGTATAAAAACCCTGGCGGTACGGCAAAGACCCCATTGTCATTTTCAATAATAAAGTTTTATGAACCTTTGGTTTGAAAAAATCTTACCCTATCTAGTCTTAGTGATCTTCCATCTTAATTCCAGTCCAGTAGACCGCCAGGCCGCCGCCCTCCCCCAAGACTAATCTGCCAAATTGCTCCAGGCATTATACTGTCCCCTGGGAGCCCCCTTTGGACCTGTGCATTTTACTGAATACCCCCCAACCTGGACTATTCAGAGTACAACTTGGAGACCATCCTCATTGCTGACCCCTTGGCTAGGACTAGAGAAACCAAATACATAGGATGAGAAGAAAAGTGGTACAAAAGGCCGCCAAGCTTGTCCAAAGACAAGTACAATTATCTGCCTGCCTATTTTGTTCCTATGACTCCTCCCTTAACCCCACAACCAGACCGCCTGCTGGAACCTACTGCTGCAGCCAAGACCCCCTCTACCCAACTTTTTGGAGTACTATACATTACTTTGACCAGTTTGGTGGATTCTGTGGTCCCCAACTCCGGACCCTGGTCCATACTTGGGCAATCTGTATCTTACATTATCAAGTTAGCACTCATTCTATGGTGGGCTCTACCCGCCGGCTTGACTGCACCTCACCCTGAGCTGCCCAATGCCTCTACCTACAACTGGCTTCTTGACAAGAACACCATGCTGCACTGGGTTGACGCCATTGAGAGAGGAATAGCCAAGCTAGTTTCAGTGCATGTGGTACAGACCCTCACCCATCAGAGTGTAGACACCAATTGAATTAGTGTGGTTACCTCCCACATGCTTGGACTGGTCCCATGGTTTAAAGACTGACTCATGAGGTGAAAGTTTTAGCCCACTGCCTTGCCATCATTCCCTTGTTCACCCCCACCCCTACCGCTACAGACAACTCCCCCTCTAGCCACCTTCTTGGCCATGACATCCTTGAACTCTTTGATCACTACAAGAAGATGCAGACAGAAATGGTCCAGAAAAGCGCCAATATTGCCTTCCTGTTTGATGACTATCACACTGTGTCAGAGCTTCAGGATTGCCTCAAACTTTGGCAATCACATGACAGACCCAAGCCAGGAAGGACAAGGAAGTGATAGCCTTACTTCAAGCTGAGCTTGCCACCCACAGAAAGTGCATTACCTCTCTGGAAAACAACTTGGATATCACCCGTCAGGAGAACAAGGTCTATCAGGATGAGCTAGACAAGCAGCAACTTCTTCTGGATGCCTTCCAGAGCCAATTGAATAGAATGGACAGTAAGATTATTGCCGCCAACTTACAGGCTATGTACTCAACTCCAAGAGTCTCCACAGTCCACAGAGATCCTCCAGCCCTGAGTTCCACCATAGCTGCAAAAGCAATGATGGCAACACTTGGTTGGCTCCCAACACTGTACAAGTATTGGAGCCTATGTTGGAGTCTGAGGACAACGTCCTGGCCACTCCTGAAGCCTCTTGGGCTGCTCAAGACAGAGAAGGTGAACACAAAGCTCAGCAAGAGGAAAATTGTTGACGTGCTTCTGAGGCTAGGTTTGCTGCCTCTACCCTCAGCTGTTCCTGCCTCAACTGCTCTCTAGTGAAAATCACACCTGCTCCCATCCAACATGGCTCTAATAACTTCAAGCCCGTCAATCTACCCAAGTTTGACCGCAAGAGTAATGTGGCCATGTTCTTACGCTTATACCAGAACTCCATGTATGGCGCTAACAATGCCATGAGGGATTCCACAATCATCAACTGTCTGGATGCTGAGACTCAAACCATTATATTGCCACGTCTCCCTGATAATGGCAGGACTTTTGCCAACATCTCCAGAGCCTTGACAGAAGAATTTGATAGCCAAGAGGCCCTTCTTGGTTGCAAGATGGACTTTGCTGACAACAAGCTAAAGGTGGGAGAAATCCTAGAAGACTTCACTTATAGGTTCTACCTTGAAGCTTGAACCTGTTGTCTATGAGCACTGTGCAGTTTATTGATGTGCAGTCAGCACTCCTAAATGCTGTACATGTCAACTGAGAGCTATCCCTGCTCTTAAATTGGGCATTTACAATGCTTGAACCGTGCCAGATCTGATTTGCCTTCTACGCACCTACAAGGAGGAGTTTAAGATCCCTCTCCCTGAAGGCCGCCCCTGCTAACAAGCTGAGTATAGACCCCATGTGGCTGTGGAGATGCCCAAGCCTTCCAACAAGGTTGGAACCGCCCCAGCCAACAACGCTCCCCGCACTTGCTTCAAATGTGGTATGCCTGACCACTTCTCTTGGGAATGTAAGAACCCTCACCAAAAGGTCCACCATGTAGGCATGGAAGACGCTGAGAATGACTACGCCAGGGACACTGATATTGAGGAGGAAAATGATGATCAGTCAAAAAAATACTAAGCAGCCAGGGCAAGGAGAAATCCTTGGCTGCCTTCATAATTTCAACACCCTCATCTCCCCCATACCGCTGCCCCCTGACAAACCTGCCCAGAGGCCTGCCGCTTTACCTTCCTCTGAGGAAAACCCTAAGGACAAACCCTCTCTGATTGACTTTGACTTCCAATCAATACACAAGGATGCAGAGTCTGAAGGAGTTCAAGAGGACCTCTTACATTGAGTCCTCACTGTTAACACTCAAACTCATCAGACTACACTTTGACTTGAGGTGGTGATCCCCCAAATAGCTTGGAACACAGTGTCCTTACCCTATGCTGAACAACTAGCTCAACCAAGTGTTGAAGTCACTCATGAGGAGGTCAGTGCTGAACAACTGGCCAAGCTGCTTTGGACAGTACACATCTTGGCACTGCTAGAGTCCCTCAAGGAAGAAAGCCCAGCTGTGGGAGCTGCCATGGCTACCTTCCTGGAGAAGTTCAAGGGACTGAGAGTCCACCAGGTCTCTAAGATTGTGGAGATCAGAGAGGACTGCCAGGATTGCACTTATATCAACCTGGTAGTGAACAAAACCCACTTTGAGCCATACTGGATACTAGTTCTCCTGGGAACATCATATCCTCACGGCTGGTTAAGAAGCTTAAACTGGCACCAGACCTAGCCTATAATAAAGAGTTTGGTACTAATGGACACAGACAACCAGAGCAAAAGGAGCCTACTCTTCCCTCCCTCTTTGATTTGGGAAGCTAATGGTCACCGCTCCTGCTATAGTTCTGTAAAACAACAGCTACAACATTCTTATTGGGAATAGCTTCATGGTCCATTATGACACTGTGACCAACCATGGAGACCATACATTTGGGATATTGGGCTACTCTATCATCATGTTCTATCACGGAGACCGCCCTTCTGACCTGCCCTTACGCCGTCTGCACTACATCAACCAGGAGTACACAGATGGAGAACTGCCAGTTGCCTATACGCTGTGTAGTAAGAAGGTCAAGGTGCTACCTCTCTCAGTTGGAAAAGCCAAAGGAATCCCAGTCTACGCCTCCTGTAATGTAACTATCCCACCTGGCTCTCAGGTGATCCACAATATAGGCCTCTTGCTGGCTCTACCAGCTGGTACTCATGGAGAAATCTTTGGCATCCATAACGCCTCCAGACTAGAACCATGGGTTGCACCAGGCATCCTCATGCCAAGTGAGAAGGAAGTGCTTGTACTATTGGCCAACATGAGTTGTGAAGCCATAGTTGTCTCCAAGCACCAGCTCCTGGCTCATATAAGACTGGAAGAGCATGAAAACCTGCAGGAGACCACCCCCTTTGCAGAATTATCTGATCTGGGCCTACCCTGTGAACAACCAGTGGTGCTAGCAGTTTTAAGCCGCGACTCCCAATCTGGCCTCTCTGAAGAGCAAAAGGATCAAGCCATGGATCTCTTCAATCAGTATAAGGATGTGTTTGCCAAGGATGATTATGACCTGGGCAAGGCTTCAGATGTTGCCAATCATATTAAAACCCAAGGCAGACCTTCTATCCACTCCAGACCTATATGGCATAGTCAAGCCAATCATGCCGTAGCCAACAAGGAGCTCCAAAAGCTATTGGGATCTGGCTTAATGGTCCCCAGCAAAAGCCCTTGGGCTTCCCCTCTCCTGATTGTCAAAAAGAAGGATGGCTGCAATTGTGTGGTGATTGACTATTACCATCTGAATGCTGTTACCAAGAAGGATTCATATACCCTCCCTTGCATTGAAAATATCTTGGATTGACTGGGTGGGGCCAATTTCTTCAGCTCAATAGATCTTATCAGTGGGTACTGGCAGATTGATCTACCTCCCACTGACCAAGAGAAATGTGCAATTATCACTGATCAAGGGCTATTCCAACCCACAAGATTGCCCCAAGGCCTGTCTAATGCCCCGGCTACCTTCCAATGGGCTATGGACGCAGTGATGGGTGACCTCAAACTCACCAGCGTCCTGGTCTATCTGGATGGCATTAATGTGTTCTTCCAAGCTTTTAATGATCATCTGAAGCACTTGGAAGAAGTCTTTAAAGAGGTTACTTGCAGCTAATCTTAAGCTCAAGCCGCACAAGTGAAACTTCTTCAAGGAGCATCTTGAGTTCTTGGGATTCATCATTAGTCAAGATGGACTCTGGCCTGTACCTCTAAAGGTGGAAGCTATTGAGAAGATGTAGACCCTGGCCAATAAACGGGACATACAGGTTTTCCTGGGAATGATTGGGTACTATCAATGCTTTATCCCCAACTTTGCATCCCTGGGTGACCCTCTTTTTCAGCTTCTCCAAGCTGATAAGAAGTTCTTCTGGAGCCCAGCATGCCAATATACTTTCAATGCTCTCAAAAGAACACTGACTTTAGCCCCTGTGCTAGCCTACCTGACTTTGCCAGGCTGTTTATAGTTCATACAGATGCTAGCCTGACTGCAATTGGGGGTGTTCTCTCCCAAATGGGCTCTGAAGGACTTGAACACCCTGTTGTATACTGCTTGTGTATGCTTAATGTCCATGAGAGAAACTACATTGTCACCAAACAAGAGTGCCTGGCTGGAATATACTCTTACCAACAATTCAGAGTCTACCTCCATGGGGTACATTTCACGGTTGTAACAGACCATGCCTCACTGCAATGGCTGAAGACCCTCAAGGAACCTGAGGAACAGCTGGCATGTTGGGCCATTAAACTTTAGGCTTATGACTACAAAATCATTCATTGAGCCATAGCAGCCCACCAGAATGCTGTCTGTCTCTCCTGCCTTCCCACTGTTGCCTTAGTATCTCCCATGGCTGAAATTCTCTACAAGAAGCTTATGGAGGATCCTTCTTTGTGGGGGGAGGAGCCAGTAGTGATACAGAGAGCTCTCAATAAGCTAGCTGTTGATACCAAGGTTTCTTAGGGATAACTCCTGAAGCTTTGTGGAGACTCTTGATGATCTTACATAAATCCATCACTAAGCATGGACTCAGTGGTAGACGCTCACAAGACTACTGGTCATGATGGTATACAGAAGATGTTAGCCCTGTTACAGCAGCACTGCTTCTGGGAAGAAATGCACACTTATGTAGTAGATACACTAGCTACCTGTCATGACTGCAACATTGAGAGACCTAAAGTTGCCAAGTTCTAGCATAGACTTGTACGCCCTGGGTTTGCTTTCCACACAGTAACCATTGATGTAATGGCCCCCCTGCCAGTTACCAACAGTTGCAACAAGTTCAGCATTGTGTCTGTTGATCATCTGAATAAATGAGTAGAAGCCAAGGCAATTCCCAACCAATCTGCACTGGTGACAGCCACGTTCATCCTGGAGAATATCATATACAAACATGGTTGCCCCCAGATTCTGCTGACAGGCAATGGTACCAATTTCACCAGGTATATCATCCCCGCCTCAACCAACTGATGGGAATTCATGGGACACTATCCACCCCTTATCACACACAGACAAATGGCATGGTAGAGCACACTAATGGGAGCCTGGTCGAGATACCCTGGAAGCTCAGTCATCAACATGAGACTGAATAGGATACCTTCCTGCCTGTGGCCACCTTTGCATATAACATTGGATACCATCAGGCCACTAGCAAGCTGTACTTCCAACTTCTATATGGTAAGCAACCAGGACTTTCACCTCTACTATATTCCTTGGTAAAGCCCAGCCTGGCTATGTCCCCAGAGGCGTACCTCAACAAGCTGGTTCAAACTCTTATTTGCTTGCAATTGGAGGCCTACACCGTAAACTTAAACCATAAGCTGCAGGACCTAGAACATGCTGCATCTAAACGCCCTGCCTTACCCAATTACCTGGTAGGAGACTCAGACTACTTCTTCAGTAATAGAGGGTACAGTTGTGAATCCAAACTGGCCTCCCTTTAGCAGGGCCCAGGTCAAGTTATCCAGAAGACTGGCCCCAACTCCTAAACCCTTAAGGAGCCCCATTCTGGGCAATTGATCACTAGAGTACACACTCAATATATGTGTGCTGCTCCTAGAATACAAGAGTAAGTCCCAATGAGGACAACAACCCAAAAAAACAAAAGCTTAATTAAAAAATTCCATGGGTTGTTGTCCTGTTTGTGATAGTGATGCACCAAAGTATGAGGAATATGAATGAAGAAACAAGGTGTTTATTAGGGACTGACAAGACCCTTCCAATATCTCACCAACTGTTCCACCACCTGAATGGCAGCCAGGAAACACAACTGGTTATTTAAGGACACACAAAGCCAATGACCAAGGATTGGGCAACAAACCCTCACCAACCAAGACACCTGCCATTTCTAAACCTGTTGTCTAATCCAGTGGAGGGAAATGTTGCAGATCCTGAGTGGATTAGACATTAAGTTTTCCATTTAGGGATTGAGCAATATAACAATTGTGCAATTGTTTCCTCTCAATACTGGTTTAATAAGGTTAACTACATTTAAAACGCTCATAAAGCAGGTGTTCAAATTGTCTATCAAATGCGCTCCAGACACAGGCTTTACTTCCAAGGTTAATTATAGAAGCAACGTAAATAGATTCACATGCCTCCATAAGGAAAGCTGTGTGAAACCGGTTGTTTCATTGTGTGGGACTTTCTAATATGCCTGTTCACTCTCATCCATTGGGAAAGTTCTTCTGTCTGTGCCTCCCTTTCCCTGGTGTATATTCCCCTGCCTTATACTATATAAGCCTCTCACTATCAAATAAAGCACTAGTTTTGTCATAATACCTTATTTTCTTCTGTCCTATCTAAAGGCTGAAAATATACCATCAACAGGTATATTATTAAGAAATAGGTTCCTGACTAACTGTTTGTAGAAATTAGCACCCCTTGTTGCTAAAAATATGACACTAATGGTCCCTTTCTTGTTGCCTACCCGCTGGGTACCCCTGACCTAGATCAAATCACGTCAGTGGCCCTTGGGCTAGCCCACAAAAAGAGCCATCCCTAATTTACAATCCCAGTTTGAGTCTATAGAATATTACAAGATTATAGTTGCTCCTTGTATTTGGCACTAATTTATTTCAGCAGCCAACTCTGCTAATTGCTTAATCTTGTCTTTTTTCCAACCTGCTTTAGTCCATCATCAGATGGTACTGGAGCTCCACGTCCATGAGATTTCCTCTCTTTCTGCTGCTGTTTCCAACCATTGGAAACAGCTCTTCACCTACCAACAGTGGGTGTACTCTCTGTTCTCCCTAGTATTTGATAACCAGAGAGATTCCATTACTTCTCAATTTCAATTGACCAAATCTTTTGAGCACCTGCGCTCTTCTGTCCTTGACTACATTTTGAGCGCCTCCAAGAGTTTCACCAGCTACAACAACCCTAGGAGGCCCAGGTTGACTCCGCCTTTACACTCACTGCACTGACTTTGAGCAGTTATTAGTACAACTCAACAAGTTCTGTCCCTAATACTGAGCAACTGCAACACTTGGCTGAGGCTGACTCAAAAAGTATGCAATAAATGTAGGATGAGTTGGTACAAGAAAAGGCTGGGGCAATTACTATTATCCAAGGATTGCAAGCCTGTGTGGATGAGTTAAGTCAATCCATGCTTGTGGTCACCCTTCTGAAGATCTGGTGAGACAAGAACAAGAATTATGGTATGCTATCCATGAGCTGTGTGCTATCACACAAAGCCAAGCTCCTCTGGAAGCTGCGCCTCAACCTGACCCCCAGGTAGTTGTACTTACAACCCAGGTGGCTGCACTCCAGCAAGAAATCTTGGAGCTACAAGCAATTGTCACAGAATCCACCAGTTTGCCAGGACCCTCTGAGGATGAAGGCTGTTGCCTGGGAATTACTGGACATCCTTATATCCATTGCACTAGAGAATTGATTGCTCTGGCCAATAGAGTTGATTATATGAAGCAGGATCATGATGCCCTGGGCACAGACTTTCAGGAAATGAACAATTTGATTGACTGTCAATGAGAAAATTCTTCCCTTGTCTGTCTGTTGACCTTTTTTTGACCTCTAAAATAGCTGAACTCTCAACTGTGGTAACAAACCAAGAGCTACTATTGAATACTAATGATCAGCATACAGGCTGTGCTGCTGAAACTGGCACCCGCAACACCAATTCTTTAGTCACTTTAGAAGAAAGTGTTCAGCAGTTGTGGGCCAGATAACCTCCTACGGAATCTGAAGCCAAGTTCTCTTCTTGCATCAATATGGTAGACAGTAAAAATGGTGGACTGACTTCTGAGACTCATTTCAAGCCTATCTTCAAGCAAGCCTTTGACCCAAAGACATCCATAATTGCTGGCTTCCTTACCATATATAAAACTGCCATGTGTAGGGCTTCTGACAAGATTAAGAAAAAGCATATCATGACCTACCTCCACCCTACCTAAAAAGAGGTAGTGGTACCTAAACTTACTTCCATTACCACTTGGAAAGAGATGAAGCAGCTAATAATTGAGGAGTTTGGCAGAGACCTCAGCTTATAGGTGAAGAAGGACACTTTCATGCACATTGCCTTTAAACCTAAGGAAAATCTAGCTGATTTTGCTGATAGATTTTATTTAGAAGGTCAGCAATTGATAAAAAGTAAACAGTTGACTGCCCATGAAGCCTATACTGCTTGCGCCCAGGCCCTCAAGGTCAACCAGCTCTTATGTTTACACTTAAAAGCATATAAGGCTATGCTCACGTCTATTAAGAGGATTAAAACCCTCCTTCAAGACATGCACTTAATTTATTTGGGCACAGTGGTACAAGAGAGTTGATCTGCTGTGTCAGGTACAAATTCCTGCTCTCCTCAAATCCTAGCTATGAATGCCCAAAACCAGACCAAATGACAAGGCTGTCATAATTGTGATCAGGTAAATCACCACTCTCAAGTTTGTACAAATCCTTGTGTTGAAGGAGCTGACCCTAGAGATCAGGAAGAAAAATCAAGGTCAAACTAGAGGCAGAGACACTTTCAGGTGGCAAACTCTTTGCAGTCTCCCCTTTCACCTCCCTCTAATTCTGCTGATGAGAAATCTGATTCCCAAGCTCCTTCCATCCTTCTCCTCTTCCAAACATTTCAGACAGCTCTGGAATGGAAGATTCAGACACTGAGGATTCTAATGCATATGTCTACTTTGTTCTTGCTGTACCCAAGACCATCTCTTTCCTTATAAGCTGTGTTCTGGAAAGACTACAACCACTGCCAAAATTTTTGCTGAAGACAAGAAACTTGTCTCAGGACCCTATCTCACTCAAGTCAAGAGGTTGCCTGTCTTAGTGGAAACCTTTGAAGAAGAAGCTGAGGTGGCTGACATCATCTTCCAAAACGCCTTCATATAACTTCCCCTGCAGACTGTTTATATGGAGTTTCCTGGTCTGAGTGCATGCTAGAAAATTGGGATAAGAAATTAGCTAAATAACAAGATGTCTTGGCTGTCCTTCCTTCATTTTGACGTACAACTACTTGTATAGAGATAGCCATCCAAAGGGTGAAGATCAGGGCCGTCCTCAACACTGGTTTCCAAGTCAACGATATGTCTTCCAAGTTAGTGAAGAAACTCAAACTAGCTCCAGACCTCAACTATCATCAGTCATATGGTACAGATGGCATATTGATGACACAGACCATTGGCACATACTCTGCTCTCCCTATGTGATTTGACAAGCTACTCCTAGCTATCTCTGCTATATTCCTGGAGAATGAGAGCTACAACATATTGCTAGGTACTCAATTTCTCCAAGAATACAATGGGATTATCAACATGAAGCATGGATACCTGTTGATCCTTGGGTATGAAGTTCCTCTTATTTTTGAAGAACCCATCAAAGTGCCTGCCAAATGCCTAAAGACGTGTGTCCTAGAATACCCTTCTGGAATTTTCACCCTAAAATACCACACACACTCCTCCAACATGAAGTGCCCTCCTCCTGCCTTCCCTGCACTTGAAGGATTCTCTTTCTTAGCTACATCAGCTGTGACTATCCCTCCTGGGTCTCAAGTTATCATCAACTCAAAAATCTTGTATGAATTGTCTTAGTGTACCTTCTTAGAACTTTACCCCCTTCCTCTTTGGGGCGTATTGAACCTCATCTCTGACCAGGAATTTTAGACTCTTCTCACAAAGATGCTGTGCAGTTACTTGTGGATGACCTAAATCCTGTGGGCAACCTCCATAATTAACTCATTCTGCAAGTCAACTTACTATATGTTGATAATCATAATTAAAAATGCTTTAATGTCAACAGCATTGAAAAGTCAGAATTAAGTTTTAACTCATGCAGACTACTAAATGTTGACACTTTTTTAATAAGCAGAAACCTGTTTCCTGAACATTTTACTTAATAAAAATTAAGCTTCAAGAAACTTTTTAGGGTAATGTGACAACATAGAATTTAAAAAGTACATAAAAAATTATACATGAATATTAAAAAAATTCATAAAAATACACTTTTATTTTATTTTACTATGAAATTAGCTATCTTTACTATAATAAATTTTTTCCCTCTTATAAAAACAAAAAAATCCAATACACAAAAAGATACTAAAAAAGTTACATATTATAGCAAAATATAATAATCAGAAACAGGAATATAAATTTTTTTCTATAATGAAAACTATAAAAAACATATATTTTACTAGTAAAATACCAATTTAGGCCATGTAATACAGTGTAAAGCATCAAACTATCAATAGAAAATCAATGATTTTATAAAAACAGTACCATAAATTATTAATGAGTTATTTAGAATAACTATTTATTTAAAAATATTATACTTAATATATAAGAACTATATAAAAAATTAGGCAATAATCAATAAATTTAATGAAAAGCTGAACTGTAATAACCTGGTTGCCATTAAGAACTGTGGCAATCTTCTTGATGTATTCTCCAATCTCTGAAAGCTTATATTTGGCATTGAAAACGTCCTTGATCTTCTATTTATACTGTTTCTCTTTGGTGGTTCTCTTCTTCTTAGATGGGCGGTTCTCAATATCTCTGATGGATGCAGCAGTCTTCCCCTGTTGGACTTTGAGGTGCTCATAGAAGGTGTTGTATCTGGGCTTGATTCCAAAGGAGGACTTGATATGCTTATGCCAGCCCTCCAAAGATGAAGTAGTTTTATCTCATCCTTAAGAACTGCCTGGTAGCAGTTCCAGTTGGCTTTGGCTCTGGGCTTGCTCCGGCGCTTAGTGACCTTACGTCCAATCCACTGTGGTTCATAATATTCAATGAAAGGGTAGAAGGCACCATCATGTTTCTTGGCATATGGATCCTGGCATAGGAGCTCAAAGGCTTGTTCAGCATGCTCAGGCTTTAAAAAGGCTAGTGCTACAAACTGCTGAATTAAGAACTTGCACTTTCCTGATGTATCTAGATGGTGGATCTTGCTGAGATCAGGTAGACCCTTTAGTTGCCTGTTGACAGCCTGTTGATAATGGAAAAAACACCCCTGTACCTCTCCATCAAAGGTATTTACAAAAGCGTTATACTGGGCAGTTTTATAGTCCATGATTATAGTTGAGGGGCCAAGTGCTTTATCTTGAGCTTCTTTTTCTGCACAAGGGTGGCTTCATCCTTTTCATCATCATCTGGATTGGCTCTAGTGTTATGGCCAGGGGGACTCTTTCTATTACTGGGTAGGGCTTTGATGCCCTCCTGAAGGATTTTAAAAGCCTTTGTGTAGATCTCTTCTGTTGCCCCAGGAAGCAGAAAGTAGGCAAATGGGAGCACCTTGCCTTCAATAAGGGAATGTACAACCCATAGTTAGTAAAAAAGGCGGGGGCATACTGCAAAGGTACCATCACATAACCAGGTCTCTGAATCTCTTAACTGCTCCATGTTCTGTTGTGTAGCATAGCATATAATTCTTGCCTTTGCTGTAGGAACATCATCATGTAAAAGGAATACCTTATCACCATTGAACATCTTTAACTCCTCTGTCAAGACTAACTCTCCTTGAACCATGGCTGATTTCTTATGGGGGACTAGGTCACGGCGTTTGTCACATATGTACTTCACTAACTGGTTGCGGTCAGGGATGAGCTTCAGGTTCTCATTACTTAGGTGTGTGGTGGCCTTAACTGCCAGATCAGAAGCCTTGAAATCTTTGGAGACTGGAACCATTTGGTAGAGGTACCACTTTAGAAGCTTTTCAATAAGATTTATTGGAGCATTGCATGTGTGCTCTCCTTTTTCACTTGTGACTTTATCCCATCCTTTTGCTTGATTCTGGTAGCACAGCTTCTATCTTCACATAAATAATAATTGCTTCTTCCTGCTCTCTTCTGATTGTTGCAATTGAAAACATAGCCATCACAGACTAAACTTACACCTCCTTTGACAGACATTAGAGGGAACCCCCAAGGGAACTTCTTTAGGAGCTTAAACTCTCCTTTGATGTTACATATATTGTGAACCTTTAGGGGATCCCATGGGCCAATTGGTGCTTGATGATAGTCAGACAGGTAATCATCAGGATCTTCTTTATTGATACTTGATGAGGAGGATGGAGGTGCAGATTTGTTGGGCAATGGAGGGGAATTATCTGGAGTTGGATTCTTGCGCTTTCTGGACTGGGATGAGCTTGATTCCTTGGGACTTGATTCCTTTGAGCTTGATTCATCTGGGCTTGGCTGGGGCTCTGGACTCTTGAGTATCTTCTTTCTTCCTTGCTTGTTTAGTGGAACCTCATATCCTTCTGATTGGTACCAGCTTGGAGAAGAGGAGGGGGCAGGGGAGGGCTCTTTGCTTTCAGGGTCTGGGGTCTTCTCCTTTATCTTCTGTTTTGTTGAGGGCTCTTTGGCTGGTTTTTTGTTGGGGTAGGGACTTTGGGCCTTTCCAGAGGCTTTGGGTACTTTCTTGGTTGACTTGGGGCTCTTTTGTGGCTTCTTGGAAGATTTATCCTACAATAATTAGAGTATAGTTCATAAAGTAAGAATAATCATGTGAGACATGAATAAAATTAAATAATAATCACTTTTTTTAATTTTTATTATTTAGTAAATAGTTTATAGAAGTATAGAAAGTAATTTTAGAGCTAGTTTATTATTAAAGAATAGAAAAAACCATGTTTAAATAAAAAGTTGGCATTCTGGTAGTCACAGTAGTCAAAAACATTTAATTTAGTTTGTCAGCATAAAAAACGCTTTAATTTTGACGTTGACACACTGACAGTCAGCATTAAAGTGGAAAAACACTATGTAAATCACTTATAAGCTTGGTTAATATTTTCCAGAGTTGGTTTCTTAAGGCCAAAATTGATTAATTTTTAAATTTTAAAAAATTAAAGAGTTGCATATGTAACTTATGAAAACTAAATAGTAGGGAGTGTAGAGAGAAGTCTGAAGTACAGCCCTGGGTACTTTGGCCTGAATTACTATACCATTGTATGTGTGCTTTTTTTTAAGCGGCAGTGTTTTACTAATAAATAAGTGAAGGTGTCAACATTCAGGCAGTCAGCGTTCTTTTATAGCAACTCTCCTATTAAACCTCGCTTAAATTATGGCACTTTGTTTGCTTAGCCAAACCCCTTTGTTGCAATTTAGGCAATGCGTCAATTTGACACAAAGTTGACATTATAATTAAATATATAAATTCTAGTTTTAACATATGTGTGTTGGCTTAAGTGGACTTCCGGAAATAAGCTATAGTTTATCCAGTGAGTTTAAAATGACAGTAAATATCTAAAATAATACAAAGAATGCTCTGAAAGTTGTCATATGTCTTTGTTTAATGCTTATCTTAATATATATTTAATAAAAACAGTAGTATAAAATACAAAAAGTAGTTAATTTTAGAATATTGTGTATTTTATTAAGAAATTTATGGATTCTTATTTGGGGTTGACATCCAGATATTACTTACTGTAGTCAACCTTAATGTAAAAGTACAAAGAAACTTACATTTTCATAGTAAATTATATTATTTTTTTGGCTTAAAATCAAGCCTTTGTTTAAATGGTGTCAACATTATGTCTGTTCCTTTTTAATTTTGCAATTATGACTTAATAATTCACTATGAAAAATTAGCTTAGTTTTGGAAATGCCCAATTCCGGCAGATAAATACCAAAATAATGTCAACTTACTGAATTTCAACAAATTGTCAACATTCAGTAAGTTGACTTGCAGAATGAGTTAATTCTGGCGTTGCCATCCTGTGCCTATCAACGTCTCTAGAGGCCAAGTTGTTGTCTTTATCTGGCTCTTAAATGCGCCTGATGTTATCTTAATACACTCTTTTGGTACCCTCTGTATTTCAAATTATCAGAGGAAGAACCTCAAGTGTTGTCCTTGTTCAGTGCTGAGGATTTTCCACAGCTGTCCCTGTATAACACAAAGAAGTTCTTGACCTGCTTGATCAGTTTACCAATATTTTTTCCAAAGACAGTGCAGATTATGGCCTGGCTAAAGGTGTCATCCATCAAATTGATACAGATGATGTTTCTCCTTTCTGAGCCAACCCCTACAGACAAGTAGAGCAGAGGATGCTCAGGTGTCCAAGGAACTCAAGAAGTTTCTGGAAGATGGACTAATTACTACTTCCCAGAGTTCTTGGGCCTCCCCCTTGCTCATATTGAAGAAGAAGGATGGAGGGCACCACATTGTGATGGATTGTCAACAGTTGAATTCTTTAATCAAGAAAGATTCTTATCCCTTGCCGCACATAGATGATACCCTCTTCTGTCTTGGAGGTTCTAAGTTCTTTTCAGCTGTGGATATAGCATCTTGATAATGGCAAGTCAACTTCTCTCCCAAAGATAGGCAAAAAGCTGTCCTTGTCACCTCTGAGGGAATGTTTGAACCTGCACATATGCCTCAAGGGCTTTGTAATGCCCCTGTTATGTTCCAGAGGGCTATGGAATCCATATTACACAATATTAAGCTTTCATGCATGTTGGTCTATTTGGATGTTCCACTGTATTTAGTGCCACATTCACAGATCATCAGGCTCATCTTAAAGAAGTGTTCATTAAGATCCAGGAAGCTTGTCAGGAAACGCCCTGACACATTTTGTGTTACAAAAATGCCTTGGGAAATTTCCACTGTTCTCCACAATCCTAATGTTAGTTTGATGACTCTCCTAGCTGCTCTAGACAATGAGTTATGGCTTTTTAAAAGTTGGCCGCCAGCCAAACTTCCTAACCAGTGCAAAATGACAAAAATATGCAACCAAGGCACAAGAATTGATGCAAATCTTAATTCAAGCATAACTCAGCAACCACTGGACATATTTGGACTTCCAAACACGCATTTTGAAGCCAAACATCAGGAAAGTCAATCTGTGCTATTTTTAGACAAAATACAAGTGCAAAGCCCAATGTGCAAGATTTTTCAAAGAAACATGTGTCATGCTGTTCAGAAGATGCCCCAAAACCCCAGCCTGATGCCACCAGAAGAGTCCCTAATACTGTCTAGAAGATTTAGGAAGATTCTAAAGAATCTAATGGAATGGTATGTAAAGGTATTGCTAACAATGGTCCCCTTGTGATCATTCTAAGTTTAGCCCAATAAAATAAGTTGAATTTAGTTGATTTTGAAAAGTTTATATTAAATCTGTGTAATCTGTTTCCTATGAAAACCTGTCAAGAACTACTGGGCCCTGACAAAGCTGGACTTAAGCTTAAGCTTTTTAAATGAACTTTCTTTAAAGATTGCCTGGAATTATTAGAGCATGAAGTAACTCAGACTGGGATATGTCCCATGACCAAGAAAGTAGAAGCCATTGACAAAATGCTCCCTACCACTTCTTTGAGAGAAGTCCAAGTCTTCTTGGGAATGATGGGCTACTTTAGACAGTTTATCCCTGATGTTGCCAACATCAGTGAAAATTTGGTCCAGTTTTACAAAATTTTCTTTTTGAATGGACTGCTAGTCAACAGCAGGCTTTTGAAACTCTCAAACAGAAGTTGAAGGAGGCTCCTATCTTTTTATACCCTGATTACAACAAGGAATTATTCTCTACACTGGTGCTAGTGACCTTGCTATTGGTGCAATTCCGGCTCAACTTGATGATGATGGTGTAGATCACCCAGTAGCCTATACTTCAAGAGTTATGAACAAACACAAGAAATATTAAAGTGTGACCAAAAAAGAATGCCTAGCTATGCTTCACATTATCAAGCAGTTTTGTCATTAAATTTAAGGTACACACTTCACTGTTGTCACAGATTATGCCTCCCTCAAGTAGTTACAGCAATTGAAAGAGCCTGAAAGACGCCTGGTCAGATGGGCTCTCCAACTACAAGGTTACAACTTTACTATACTCCATCACCTGGGCATACAACATCAGAATGCTGATAGACTCTCTTGAATGCCTATTCTATCCTCCATCCTTCTAAAGCTGATTGACAATACAAACTGATTGCTCAGCCCTCACTGTGGAGCTCTGGGACTAAAGACACCTGTTTAGCCCTACAGAAGTTGTCTCAGGACACCCTCATCTGAAACCAACAACTTTTTAAAAAGGTTAAACACTAGTATCTCCCTTATATTTGTCCAAGTCTACAGCTGTTTCTTATCCTTCAGGCCCATTGTGAAACTGGACATGGAGGGATATCCAAGACCTATGATTGGCTTCAGAAGCATTACTACTGGGAAACCTACTACTGTTGATCCCTGATGTTATAGCTATTTGTCATGACTTTCAGTTACAGAGACTTTGTGCCACCTCCCATGAGTTAAAATTGGTACCTTCCTAACACACCTTTAATAATGTTAGTATAAATTGGTAGGCTCTCTTCCACAACCCATATCTAGGCATCACTTCATACTGATTGCTGTAGATCATTTCAGAAAATGGGTAGAAGCTATTTCTACCAAAGACATCACAGCAAAGACAACTTCTGCTTTTCTCTTGCAAGACTTCTTCTATTGCCATGGGTTTCCTCAAGTCCTACTCTCTGAAAAACGGATCCAACTTCAACCCGTGCTTGGTAACATCTGTAGTAGAAACACTAGGAGCACACCAATCCTTCTTGGCCCCTTACAATTTTCTACTAATGGAGCCGTAGAACAGGCTAATTATATATTGGTGTTCATCATGAGGAAACTAGCTTACTCTGATGCTGCCATTTGGAATCTGTACTTGCCAGCTGCTCTGTTTTCCTAATTCCCCAGCAAGCACAGGATTACTGGTTTCTCTCACTTTGCCATGATATACAAAAAACAGGCTACTACTCCTTCTCTCTTAGGGATGTAGCTCTCTACCTCTGATTCTGTCTCTAATCCCAAAGAGCACATCAAAGGTCTAGTCAATTGTGTAATTGACATCCAAGATTGTTTGTATGTTTCTGTCTATAAGGCAAAGGCTCTTGAGCTAACACCAAGCAATGCTGGCTGCACTCCCTCCCAGAATTCCAAGTTGGAGACCTGGTCCTCTACTATCAGCATAGAGTAGGAAGCAGAGCTTACAAGTTAGACTCCCTGTGGATTAGCCCTCTTGAAGTGACCTTTAAACAAGGTGCCAATTGTTGTAACTGTGCTGTTTTAGCAGAGTTACAAGGGGAAAAATATTTAGAAACTAGATGATAATCTTTATTGAGAGATAGGGAGTATATAGTCATTGTGAATCAAGGATAGCAGGAACATAATTGTGTTGATTACACGGTTAGATGGTGAAGGAGGTGGCTTGATCCTGGTAATGAGTCAAGCGCCAAAACAAGGTATCTACCATAAGGGATCATCATTTGTTCATGTTGTTGGATTTGGAAATTTGAGTTGACTTCCTAGTCTTGCTTTGAGTGACCAGGTAATTGGATTGCGGATCACAAACCCGCTTGGTTGGAACCTTGCTGGCGGGTCAAGCCTGCTGTTTTGATACCCCCAACTGAAGGTCAGCCTCCTCTGGGGGCAGGTTGTCAGGGAGGTTGTCAGGAGCCCAGGCGCTGTATTGAACTAGTTGCTGTTCTGTGGCGGGCAGGGCGGTTTCTTGTTGCTTCTGTCTTGCTTTGCAGGATCTCAGGCAATCATGGTATAGAGTTTTCTCTTGTTTGCACTTCCCAAGTCCCTGCATAAGGTAAGTGTTATTTTTTTACCTTTAGAATGATTGCTGGACCTACTTTCTTGGGATGTAGTTTGCTTTTATCAACGTTCATGATCCAAACTTTGTCCCCAACTTCATGTTTATCTTAGATGGGAAAAAAGTTTTTTGCAGATGTTCATTTTCTTTTTCTGCTTGCTTGCTGTTGGCCTCTATAACTTGAGGGTCTGAACACAAGGTGACTTTACTTGGAATTTCCAGTTTGGGTCCTGTTAATGCTTGAATGATATTTGGCTGTGTGCCGTATACCAGCTCAAAAGGGCTTTTTCCGGTGGATCTTTTCACTTGGGTTTGGCACACAAGTAATGCAGTTGATAGCTACTTATACCAGTCTTCAGGTCTCCCGGTGGTGAGTTTGGCTAAGGCTTGCATGAGGCTGTCATTAAGCTTCTCTATACGTCCATTGGCCTGTGGGTAGTATGATGTTGTAATAGTATGTTTGATCCCATTTTTAGCAAGTATAAATTGGTGTTTTTGGAGGTCAATTCTTTCCCTCCATTGGTTATCAGGAGTTTTTGGTTTTCTGAACTTGCTGATTATCTCTCTTCAAATGAATTGTTGTACGTCATTGCCAGTATGCACCTTTACTGCTTGGACTACTGGCCATCTTGTAGCAAAGTTGATGGTGGTGATGATGTATTTTTTATTGTTGTGTTTCCCTGGCATGGGGCCAACAACATCAAGGGCCTACACCTTGAAGGGTAGTTGTGTACAGATGGGTAGCACTGAATTTGGAGGGGTTTCACTTTTGGCAAATTTCTTGCATACCTCACATTGGTCTAGGACTTCCTGAAAGTCACAATACAGGGTTGGCCACTAGGCCTTGTTTTTAAGGAATTTGTATAGGTTTTGACTCTTGGTGTGTCCGAGGTCTCTGTGATATTGTAGGATGGTGTCTACTCACTGATGTGTGGGGATATAAGGGATGGTAGTACTGTCGGACATTTTTCTGTGCAAGGTCCCATACACGTCAGCAAATAGGTGTTTGTTTTTGATGACTGTTTCCTTTGTTATGCTGGTTGTACCAGGAGGGAAACCCCTGTCTTTTATTTGTAGCACCAAGAGAGGCCAGTCTGAGTCAAGCCCATTTATTCCCTCTTGTGGCACAGACATATAGGCATGAGAGGGCGTCTGCCATGTCAAGCTTGGGACCAGATTTTTACTTTATGAGCATATTGAATCTCTCCAAGAGCTCCATCCAGCAGGCTTGGCGGCAAGATAGATTTTCTTGGGTTTTGAAGTATATGAGTGACTTGTGGTTGGTCAGTGCCATGAATTCTTCCTGTTGTTTCAAATAGCAATGTCATTTGACTAGCCAGTGTACAATGGCCAGCAGTTCCTTGTTGTGGATAGGGTATCAACACTCTCCATCTGTCAAATTTTGTGATTTATAAGCTATGGGCAGGAAGTCACCATCATTATTTTTGATCTGTAGTACTCCCCCAATGGATGCATCTGAGGTGTTGTTTTCCATTTGTTATTCCCTGTCACGTTTGAGGTATTGCAGGATAGGAGCCGTTGTGAGCTTCTCCTTGAAGCGTCTAAAACAGAGGTCACATTGGGGGGCCACACAAACTTAGATTTGTTGACAGTTATGGTGGATAAGGGGGCAGTAAAAACGCCACAGTCAGGTATGAAGCAGCGTACATAAGCCACCATCCCTAAGAAGGTGTGGAGTTCTGACTTATCCTTGGGTGGCGGCATCTTGCAGATGGCTTGTATCTTTTGACTGTTGGGTTTGATGCCGTCTTTTTAGACTATGTGTCCCAAGAAGGGTAATTGCTTGCAGAAGAACTGGTACTTAGAGGGTTTGGCTAACAGTTTGTGTTGTGCCAGGGTAGCAAAGACTGCCTCTAGGTCTTTGTGGTGCTGTTCCATCAATAGACTGTAGACAGTGATGTTGTCTAGGTAGACTAGGGCATGCTTGCCTATGTGCGGAGCAAACACTTTTTTCATGAGGGTCACAAAGGTGGAAGGGGCCTTTTTCATGCCAAAGTTGAGCATCACACACTTGTAGGAGCCGTATTTAGTGTGGAAGGCTGTTTTGGGGATGTATTCCTCCTTAATAAAAATATGGTTGTAGCCTGCAGTCAGATCAATCTTGGAGAAGACTGTGGCTTCTCCCAAGGCGTCAAAGAGATTGTCAATCAGTGGTAGTGGATAACAATTCTTGATGGTAACTTTGTTTAGGGCTCAGTAGTCTGTGACCAGATACAAGGTACCGTCCTTCTTGGCCACAAAGAATATGGCGGCCCCAAAAGGAGATTGTGAGGGGTGGATAAGTCCTTTCTCCAACACTTCCTTGAGATAAGCACATAGGGTGTTGTCTTTTTTTGGGGTCAACATGTAGATAGAATGTGCTTTGGGTACAGCTCTTTTGAGTTGGATGGAGTGTTGAATGTGTTTCTCTGGGGGCAACCCAGGTAGAGCTTCTTTGAAGATTTCTGGATGGCAGGCCACAATTTTGCAATCCTGAGGTGTGGAGGTATCCTGGTGGTCCTTGAAGTGTATGATCTTGTATTGGCAGGAGTCCCAGTAAATTGCCTTCAGGTTTTCCTTTTTTTTCCAGGGTCTCTGTGATGTGCACAAAGACGTGGTTGCGTAAGAGTTGGTCCACTGAGTCAGGGTAGGTCTGGTGGTTGAGACCTTCACGCTTGATGGTCAACACTGAGGTTGCCCAGTCCATGTGGGGGTTGTTTTTTTGTAACCAGTCTAGTCTAGTACAATGTCAAACTTAGGGAAGTCAATGAAGGGATCTTGGTTGGTGGAGTGTAGATTCTCAAGCATGACAGAGAAGGGGGTGGTTTCCCTTGTCACGGCAATGTGATGTTCATCAGCCAGGACCATGTTTTTAATCCGCAAAGGATTAGTGGCTAGCTTGAACTTATCTACAAAGCTGCTGTTGACTAGGGTTTGATCCGCACCCAAGTCCAGGAGTGCTGAGCCTGTGTAACTGCAAAAACAGAAAAGATAAGAAATCAGTTTATTGGGATGTCTGGCAATGGTGTAAAGTACTGGGTCCTCTGAGGGTACTTGGATCATTGGACATTGGTCCACGTCCTTGGGTCAGTACTCATCATTGGGCAAATTGGGAGTTGTTTGGGGAGAGCTTGGCTTGCTTAATGCTCTCCCCGGGCTTTTCCCTCATCTTGATTGCCTTGCGTGGCAGTGATACAGAAATGAGTACAATTTGACTGTCCATTGTTTCTATTCCCATGTCCGTTTGAGCTTATGGGTTTATGGTTGGAGTTATTCCTGTTGTTTCCAGGGGGTGGCCAAGTGGAGTGACTGCCTGTGTGAGAATCTTTGGGTCTCTCTTGTTTTCCAGTTTGCGCCTTATGGAGGGCGTTGGATGTTTGTTCCACTTTTTCTGACTTGCAGTACAGGCTTTGTAGGTTGGTCACTTGGTCCAGGTTTATGTGTCTCATTACATGCAAATTAAGGGCGTCATAGTACATGAGGTGTGTAGATGGGGTGTCAAAGGCCATGTCAGAGGGTGCACAAAGTCAGAGTTCCTTGTAGGCGTGGGTGAGCTCCTTAATAATGCCTATCTGGGTTAGGTTCTTTACTTGGTATATGGTCATGAGCGCTCTGTCCTTGAGCACAAACCTTGCCAAGAAGTCTTGCTTGAAGGTATCCCAGTTCTTGTTGGTGTGTTCCTTGTTCCACTTGTCACACCAGGTGCCAGTGTGTGGGTTAGTTGGATGGAGATTTCCGCAATCCAAAATTGCTGTGGGAATTCCATATGGGCCAGTTTGCTCTGGGTAGACTGGATCCATGTGGCAGCATTGCTGTCATTGGTCCTGGAAAAAGGTTCTAAGGCAGTGCTTTGCAGTCTTTGGGCTAAGTAGGCGGGCATGGTGTTTTTGTTGGTTGGTCACAGAATAGAGGAGGGAGCCTGAAAGAACCCTTGTGCTGACAGGGCATTAAACGCAGGGAGTGGTATCACCATGTTCTGGTACAGGACAAAGCCATCAGTTATCTTGGCACCAGGGGTGTACGGGGTCCAGTCCAGCAGGAGTCCTGACATAATTCTGCCAAGGATTTGTTGGCCGCAGCAAGTACAGGCAACAGGCGGACTTTTACAAGATAAGGTAGGATGGAGAACCTACCTGTGCTACCAATGTCGTAACTGTGCTGTTTTAGCAGAGTTACAAGGGGGAAAATATTTAGAACTAGATGATAATCTTTATTGAGAGATAGGGATTATATAGTCATTGTGAATCAAGGATAGCAGAAACATGATTGTTTTGATCACACAGTTAGATGGTGAAGGGGGTGGCTTGATCCTGGTAATGAGTCAAGCGCCAAAACAATGTATCCACCATAAGGGATTGCCATTTGTTAATGCTGTTGGATTTGGCAATTTGAGTTGACTTCCTAGTCTGGCTTCAAGTGGCTGGGTAATTGGATTGCGGGTCACAAACCTGCTTGCTTGGAACCTTGCTGGCAGGTCAATACTGCTGTTTTGACACAAGTACACTGTCAAACTATTGTCTAATGACCCTTTGTCCAAGTCTATGCCAAGTTTCTCTGCAAGTACATCCCCCCCAAAGGCCAATCTAGAGAGGGGGAAATGTCGTGAATCTCAATATTCATGCATTATCAATTTTTCCTTTGATGGAATCAAATTTTGAGTGCAAAATTCTTCAGTTCCCTTTCTCTCCTTGAAATGGGGCTCACTCCAAATTGGGTGAAGGACTCATTTACATTCCAACTGGTAAATTGAGTGATCCTTGATCCATTTATGAGAATGGCCAGTTATCTAACTGCCCTTCTACTGTTTTGCGGTAAACAATTTCCATATAAGAACCATTTAGATTCACCCAATAAAATTAAGTTCTATTTGCTCTTTCTTTGTGTTTATTTTTGTACTTCAGCACCATCTACCTAGTCTATTCTAGAGGTTATTTCTGATAATTATCCTTCCCAGGGCCTTAAGGTAAATTACTTATTTATCCCTGAAGACTAACCTCTGGCTTAGTACAAACCCAATCCTATTGTTATAATTTCCCATTTTGTCCCTTGGCTGTGCCTAAGTACACAACACTGCTGATAAGAAGCGCTTTTTGGGGAAGCTTCAAATATGGGATTGGGAAGAGAAGAAGTATATTTTATTAGATAATACTTTAGAATTTTTATAGCTTTTGCTGTAGTGACAATTTAGTTGGATCAAACCTAGGGGTTGATTATGTACAGGATGGTTTCAAGTTGCTGGATACTTGAACAGTCATGTGATATTGCTTTGTTGCCATTTCTGGCATTTCAAACTGTATATTAGAAAGGCATCAAATTGTGCAATGGCTGGATGTTAAGAGGATTGAAAGTAGCCAGAATACTTGTACATCCAGCTCCTCAACACTGCCCTGGCATTGAAAGTTGTCCTAGGATCTACTGCACTATTGCCCTAAACAATCAGGTTCAAGAGATTAGAGACTTGGGCAGAAACTAGGATAGCTAGACAACAACCTTCAAGAGATGAGTGAGCTTACCAGGGACATGAACACTCACTTCACCCCTTTTGTATGTTTAGACTGTTGGTGTATACTGGGTAAGAATTAGCCCTTGTAACTGCACAATTACTATACCTAATAGCAGGGTAGTAAAACCAAATAGGGGTGAACATTATATAGGAGTAAAAAATTGTCTTTATTTCAGTATATTTCCAAGTAAATATAATGGGGTGGTAGATTGGGAGAGGAAAATTGGGGGAATGGGCAAATAGCGCCAGGCTTGGCGTCAATACCAATATTAGTTTCAATATCAATATTAGCTAATGATTTTACGTCTGGAATTAAGGATCAATTGGGTGATTGGGTTGTTAATGTTGCCTCCATTTAGTCTTCTGGACTTAAGCGCCAAGTGTGGGCTCCAATTCTGAAATTGGATGCCTTGTTGATTGTACCTATGTAGAACCTTTGAATGGCCCAATTCCCAAGGAAATTTGAGTGGAATCCATAATGCTCTGGTATCCACTAGTTCTCAATTGATCATTTTCACAATCTTCTAATGTGTAATTGTATTTTGGATCTGACTTCTAAATCATTGTCCATCAAATCTACCATTATTTAGAACATTTGCAACAACTCCTCTCATTTCTCAGATGCATGAGATATCCTCTCAGCTGGATGGAATCTGGGCCACTGCTACAGTTCATCAATTTAACTTAGACAAGGCTGCTTGGATGGCTACTGCTGCTGTAGAGACTAGCAATTGTGTGTCTGCTTCCCTCACTACTCTAGAGTAAGTCTACACCAGCTGCAGTCACAGCAACCTCCTGTTGAGAGAAACACTGAGTTTACTGATGAAATAAACATACTCAACAGTAATTCCAAAGATGACTCTTGTGGCACAAGATCAACTGGTATTGATCCCAACTACAAGACAACCTTCAAGCAAGTTTTTGATACTAAGCCCTCCGCCATTGCTGAATTCTTGGACATCTATGAGACTAACATGAGGTGTGTCCCAATGAACTTAAGAGAGAACACATCCTCACCTGCTGCATCCCATCTGTCAAGAAGTGTTAGTCCCCAAACTTGTTAATATAACATCTTGTGCCCAAATGAAAGCAATGTTAATTGACAAATTTAGCGTTGATCTGAGCCTAGAGGTCAAAAAGGATGCTTTCATGTGAATTGCCTTTAAACCTAAGAAGACACTTGTTGAGTTTGCGACTGTTTTTATATTGAGGGAAAACAGCTTATCATTAGTCAACAGTTATCCATCAGAGAAGATTATACCATGTGCCAACACCTTCAAATTCAACCAGCTGTTGTGCCTGCATTTCAAAGCACAAAAGCCAATGTTGACCTGTATAGAGGAGATTAAGACTCTCCTGCAAGACATTCATTTGACTCACACAAGCCTGGTTGTGAGAAAGAACCAACCCTCATCTAGAAGATTTGATTTCATGCTCCAGATCATAGCCTTGGACAGCAATGAATCTTCTGAACAACAAGGATATCATAGCTGTGAAATAGTGGGCCACCACTTTCAAGTGTGCACTAACCCCAAGGTAGAGGGGGTTAATCCCAGAAGTCAATCAGGAAAAGCCCAGTCAACTTAGAGGTAAAGACTCTCTCTATTGACAGCACTCCCCCATCTCCAAACATTGCCACACTCTCACAGGCCCCATTACCTCTGTCTGGTTCTGTAACACCATTTATTTTACACCTCTTTCACAGAATATCCAGTTATTGTGAATCTGAAAAGTCTGAACCTGATGGGCAAGGGTAGTCTGTGTTGGCTTTACCCGACACTATTACTGTCCCCTACAAGTAGAGGTCTGGAAAGACTATAGTCACGCCTAAGTTTATGCTGGATCCCTATTCTGTTATAGAGGTAGTACCCTATCCTTACCTAGCCCAAGCACAACAGGCTCCAGTGTTAGTAGACTTTTCTACTGAGGCTGCAGAGTTATTGGATGCTATCTTCTAAAATATACAGGTATCTCTACCTCTCCAGGTGATCTACAAAGAGATATCTGAAATTTTATGCACCCTGGAAAAATGGTAGAAGAAACTTGCTGCTTCCCAGGAAATCTTAGTTATCCTACCCCCCTTTGGCCGCAATATCACCAGGGAAGAAGTGGCTGTACAGAAGGTTGAGATTAAGGCCATCCTGGATACAGGGTTTCCTGTTAATGTGGTTTCTTCCAATATCATGAAGAAACTTAAGTTGCCTCCAAATTTGACTTACAACCAGTTTATGGTAAATCTGTGTTGTCTACTATTTGTGATATTGGTGCTTATTTCTCTCTACCTCTATGGTTTGGGAAACTTCTATTGTCCTCGCCTGATGTAGCATTAGAGAATGAAAGCTATGATCTGCATATTGGCACTCAGTTCCTACAAGAGTAAAATTGTATAATCAACCTTAAAGAAGGTTTTATCTCCTTGTTGAGTTATAACATTCTTCTCATATTTGAGGAACCTATTTGACTCCCCAGTAAACACTTAAATATGTGTGTGCTCAAATACCCTACATGAACATTTTCCCTCAATTTTTGGATGCACTTGACTAATTTGATATCTCCTCTGCCTTCATGCCCTGCTACAGAAAGGGCGCCCCTAAATTCACCCTAGGCTTTCTCTATTCCTTCAAGATCTCAAGTTCTAGTGGACTCACATATCCCCTATGAACTACCACCTAAGACTTTCATTGAGCTATATGTCCCTGAGTCTTTGGGACATAATGAGCCACAGATCTGTCCAGGAATCTTTGATGTAACCCATAAGGAGCCAGTGGAGCTGTTGCTTTCCAACCTTATGGCTACTCCTATGAAAGTCACCAAAAGACAAGTACTTGGACATAGGCGTCTACTTAGCTCAACTGCTGTCCATTCCCTACACTTTTTGGCACTTTCTCTGACTTGGCTTTACCTGAATAGAATCCTCCTGTTCTATCCCTGTTATTTGCTAAGATTTTTCACAGCCCTTTCCTCACTAGCAAACAGAGATGCTCAAATTGCTAGACCACTTCTCCAAGATTTTTGCACAAGGTCCCAATGACTATGGATTAGCTAAGGGGGTCATAAATTAAATTGACATTGGAGATGCTCCCCCTTTCTGGGCAAAGCCTCTTTTCTGTAGTCAAGTCAAGAACACCCAAGTATCCAAATAAATTAAACAGCTTGTGGACGCTGGGCTGATATCTCTGTCTCAAATTTTATGGGCTTTCCCTCTTTTTGTTCCTTAAAAAGAAAGATGGAGGTCATCAAATTGTAATGGACTACCGCAGTTGAACTCTATGACAAAAAATGATTCCTACCCTTTATCCAGAATTGACAACACCCTTTGACGTCTAGGAGGATACAAGTTCTTTTATGCTATGGATTTGGCAGGTGGATCTATTATCTGATGACCAAAAGAAGGCTGTGTTGATCATCTATGAGGGATTTTCTGAACCCACTTGTATGCCTCAAGGGTTGTGAAATGCCTCTTCAACCTTTTAACAAGCCATGGGCTTTATCCTACCAATTTAAAGCAGGCCTTAAACTTAAGCTGTTCAGATTTTTTCTTTAAGGAATTTCTGAAGTTCCTAGGACACGAAGTCATCCAGACTGACATCTGTTTAATAACCAATAAGGTTGAGGTCATTAACAATATGCTTTTTCTTACCAACCTGAGAAATTTTCAAGTTTTCCTTGGTATGATGGGCTATTACCACCAGTTTATACATGACTTTGCTGAACTCAGCAAACCTCTAGTGAAACTGCTTCAAAGAGTCCCTTTCAAATGAACCAAAAGTCAGCAGCAATCCTTTAATGTGACAGAAATTGCCAGATAGTAAGAAGCTATCTCCAAGTGGTAGGGAATCACCACCCAAATCCACATGGATTTAATGATTAACCACAAGCGCAGCTTCAAATACTGCTTTGTGAAATTCCCAAATGAGACACTAGGATTAAGTAAAATGATTAACCCTAACCAAAAGAGCCCATGATAATTATCCTGCAAGAGAATCAGAGTGTCTTCAGCATAAAATTCATGACATTGAGATAGAACCAGAGTTTCAGTTTTGAACGTAGAAGGAACAACTCCAAGATTGGCAGGCATTGTATTAACATTGGGCAGAGGCAATGTCAAAGCACCAACAGCAGGACCCCATATTCCCATAATAATCTGGCTACTTATTAGATTTTAGAGGATGCAGCGCAACAGGCCAAGTACAGGATGCATTTGAAAGTAAAGTTAGACCAAGGTATATCTGATTTTATTGAGTAAATTTTTGGGAGGACTCAACTCTTAAGAGTTGAAACAGTGAAAATTATTCAATATATATCAAAATTTGACTAAGCAATACTGCCTGGATCCTGGGCTCCTATTCCTTCCACATTGTCAAGTAAGTATCTAGTCTAGTTTGCAAAGAACCCTTGAGTGACCAACTTCCGATGACCATGCTGATAAATAAGATCATATTGGGTGACCCTCAAATTACGTCAATTCATTAACATCAGCTTACAAGGGGGAATTGGATCCAACTGTTAAACTGGAGAAGCTGTAAACCATTATTGATTGACTGTTTGATTTAATTCCATTAAATCAGTCAAATTTGTTAAAGGGTTTCTGGCTTTCCAAGCCTTCCTACTTGGCCAAATAATCCCTGGCATTATGGAATTTACCGTGTCATTTGATGCCTTGAAGCAGAAACTCAAGAAATCTGACATACTAGTGTATCCTGATTATAGCAAAGAATTCATCTTATACACTGATGCTAGCAGAAATTCTATGAGAGCCATCTTGGCTCAAAGGTTGACAAGGGTGTAGATCTCCCTGTTGCCTACTCTTCTCATGTTCTCAATAAACAAAAGAAGGATTATAGTGTCACAGAGAAAGAGTGCTTGGCTGTCTTACATGCAATGAAGCAATTTGGCACTATATCTATGGAAAAAATTTATATTGGTCACTAAACATTCTTCCTTTTCTGGTTGCAATAGCTAAAAGAACCAGAAGTTTAACTGGCTCAATAGGCGCTACGGTTACAAGGCTACAACTTCTTTGTGGTCCACTGTTCCAGAGCCCAACATCAAAATGATGATGGTTGTCTTGAATGTCCATCTTAGATATCTATCCAGCTGAGGCTGGCCAACTATACAAATTTGTTATATATCCCTCTGCCTGGAAGGCCAAGACCAAGTAAACACAAATTGCACTACAAAAGCTCTCTACAAGTACTCAGGTTTGAGATAACCAGTTGTTCAAAAAGGTTGGTGGGGTGTACCTGCCCTACATATGCCCAAGTCTTAGGGTCTCCATTGTTCTATAAGCCCGTTTAAATACTGGCCATGGAGGGATTACAAAAACCCATGACTGGCTGATAAAAAACCACTATTGAGAGAAAATGCAGGTGTTGATCCCCAATTTCTTAGCATCTTTCCATGGTTCTCAACTTTGGTGTGCTTGTATGGATCAACACAAGTTCAAATTGGTGCTACCTAAAAATGTATTTCATACCATTATTATCAACACTGTTATATCTTTACCTTGCTCTTGTTCTGGATGTTGATTCATATTAAATTTCATTGATAACTTCAGCAAATGGGTCAAGACGCAAGCTACTAGAGACATTACAGCCAAGACCACAGCCTGATTCCTGTTACAATACATGTTTTATTGACATGGATGTCCTCAGGTCTTGCTTTCAGATAATGTTTAAAAATTCAATTCAAGACTCATCACATCTATTGTTAAGGCCATGGGTACACACCAATTTTTCTCTGTCCTTTATACCCCTGCTACAAATGAGACAGCAGAGAGGGCTAACTCTACCCTGATGTTAATAATGTAAAAGTTACCACATTATAATGCCTCCAATTGGGATCAGGAATCACTGCTGCTCTGTTTGCTTACTACTTAAGCAATCATTGAACTACTGGCTTCTCCTCTTTTGATATTCTATATGGCAGAGAGGCTACTACCGCCTCAATATTAGGACTCACATTAGTAGTATTTGACTCTACAATCAACTCTGAAGCCCATGTGAAGGAACTAAACAATTAGATAATTGATATCCAAGCCACCGCCTATTCTACTGCCTATAATAAAAAACCCTAGAGCTGTCCCCCTATAATGCATCCTGCTCTCCTTTCTCTGAATTCCAAGTAGGAGACCAAGTCTTATATTATCATAATTGTGTGGTTGGTTGTGCTCATAAGCTAGACTCTCTATGGGTTGGTAATCTCATGGCAATCTTCAAATATGGGCCCAAGTATACAGTTAAAAAGAACTCTTTGAGCGTCCCTTTTCTCATGTTCATGCCAAATTCATTTGTGTCTACCTCCCCCCTTTGTCTAATATTGAAGGGGATCTGTTATAAATCCAACTTCAGAATTATTAGCAATTGGACAAACTTATGGTTTGGTTCTTAATAATGATCAAAAATTGAGGTTTTTTGCTTTTGCTCTGAGGTGTTCAGTTTACCCAAGTATGGATTGAGAGCAATTAGTGAGACATCTGTGCCTCTACCAGTGATACGCCACATTAGTGTCTCCACTAATGATATATCAATCAAATCTCTTGGTATTTAAGGGAATTTCCCTTTCCAAATAAAGTTTAAGTTTATCTATATTCTTATTTTTTATTTTCCCATTAAGATTCAAGCGCCCTTTTCCTAATGTTTAGGAAGATTCATATTTACATTATACCAATACACAGAAAAAAGGGAATATGCTTTACCTTGTTGCAAAGCCCAGGTTGCTAACTCCTGCTTAGTTTGAACTGCAAGTTTTTTTATCATAAAGACTTCCTGCAAAGTTATCTCATATTTCAATATAGTAGGGCACAAATTGACAGGAGAAAAAACAACAAATTGATTAGAAAAGTTCTAGACTCACCACCCAGCAAGGCAAGGTACACCACCATGTCTATCCTACACACCTTGATACTCTCACAAGAGCCCAGATATTTGTCAAAAGCACTGAGAATGAGGGGGAAAATGACACCAGCAAAATTGATCAGAAAACTTATACCTACAAGATAAATTATTTCAAGAATTTAGAAGCCTCACAAGAACAAGATCCCATACATCCACAGCTGGTCCAAGATTTTTCTTCTATCTTACACAAGATACTTCTTGGACTACCCCCTGACAGCAGCCTCTAACACAAAATAGATATCAGGGTAAGTGCACTCAAGGCATAACATATCTACCTCTTGAAACTGCAATAAAATAATATATTGAATAAATACCTAAATGAAGCATTATAAAAAGGACTCATAATACCTTATAAGTAGTAATTTAGATTATAATTCTTCTGTGTATCTAAGAAAAACATATTTTTACGTGTTTTTACCAAATACAGAGCTCTTAAGAAGGTCATAATTAATAACATGCATCCCCTGCCTCTGATTGACAACCTCTTTGATGCATTAGAGGGGCTCAATTATTCAAAAAGATTGACCCAACTGCAGGATAACATCAAATCTGAGTTAAGCCCAGGGATATCTCAAATACAGTATTCAAGACTAAATATGGGTTATTTGGATGTGTTGTCCTTAAATTTGGTGTGACAAACGCTCCTAGTGCCTTTGTGACATTCATTAATTAAGTGCTAAAGGAAAAATTGGAAAATTGTGCCATAGTCTACAAATAATGATATAATCATCTATATCCCCAGCAAGGAGCAACACTGAAAAGACATTTGAATGGTACTCAACACCTTATAAGACAACTAACTAGTATCCAAACCATCCAAATGTGAGCTTTTCTCTAAGAGCTACCCTTCCTGGGACATATTATCAGCAAAGACAGAATCAAACCAGACTCTGAAAAGGTAAGTGCCATAAATGACATGACAGTGCCATAAAATAAGAGCAAGCTCTGTACATTCCTGGGAACAAATGCATATGTCAGAAGGTTCATTCCCAAATAGGAAGCTCTGACTTTACCACTATCTGTAATCACAGCAAGATAACTAAGTTTGTATGGAGCCCTTTAAGAGAACAATACTTATGTTATTTGAGAGAAATAATGATCACATCACCTATCTTACAATATCCCAACCATGAAGGGATTTATGAATTAGAAGCAGACACCTCCAATTATGCAATTGGAGGTGTGCCCAAGATTCAAACAACAGAAAATCATTTTCTATCTTTTGTGTATGAATCAAGGAAACTCTATGATGATGATCAGATATATCCCATTCATGACAAGGAAATGATATCAATTGACATTATCTAATAAAATGGTGTTATTATCTAAAAGCTACACAAATATTCAAAGTATTAACTGACCACAAGTCAATTGTGTTCTTTAAGATGCAGCAACACCTCTCAAGAAGAAAAGCTTAATGGATGAACCTTATTCAAAAGTACCCTGTGACTATTAAATATAATCTAGGGAAGAAGTTACTTACAGCAGATACCATATCAAGTTTGTACTGTAAACATCTACTTTGCACTAATGAGAAAGACCTCAATTGGTCCATGTTAATAATGGGAATCTCTAATAGGGGTTTTCACCTGGTACACCAATGGACAACCAAGAAAAATTCCTTAATAACAAACACCTGTTCAAGAACGTATATGGTACTCTACACCACATATTACCAAATGGTGTTACTGTACCCTACGTTCTGTCGACTCAAAAGATTGACACCATCCTCAGATATCACAGAGACCTGGGACACACCTGTAGCAGGAACTTACACAAGTACCTTAAGACACACTACTGGTGGCCTAACATGCTGGACAACATCAAGGAAGTACTAGGTCAATGTGAAGTCTGTGAAAAGAATGTCTGCTTCAAGGCACCCCCAAGTCAGTAATACCAGTTTCAATCACACAGCCTTTCAAAGCGTGGTCACTGTATATTGTGGGACCAATGCCTGGCACCAACAAAGGCAAAAAGTAAATTATCACCGCTATTGACTATGCAACTAGGTGGCCTGTAGCATAAGCCACAAAAGAACACAAAGGAAACAATATGAGACAGTTTAGTGGCAAAGAGATCATAGCTAAGTTTGGGAAACCCAAGCTCCTAATCACAGATGAAGGAACTGAACTTAAAGCTATCAACACCAATATCTACATTGTAAAAAATAGAATAAAGCACAGCATTTCCGGTCCCTATCACCCACAAGAAAAAGTGAGAGTCAAAATATTAAATAGTTCTCTTGTGGAAGCTCTCAGTAAACTGTCTACTAATGACCCAAAGATTTGGGCTGAAATTCTTCCAACAGCACTTATGGTGTGCAGAACACAAGTCTAATTGCAATACAGGCAAAAGCCCATATGAACTTGTCTATGGACATAAACTCGTCATTGTTAGTACTAAGTCAGGACAAAAATTACCTCTACCTAAGAAAGTACCAGAAAACAATGTCCCTGCTTTACATCATGCCAGAAGAGACCAGGAGGACACGGGGAAAAGGGTTGAGAGAGAAGTAATTCCATTACAAAACAAACGTTTCTAAGTCAGGGACAAGATCTGGGTTGTTAATCAAGATATGCACAAATTGGAGCCAGGGTTACAAGGACCAGGAATGCTCATATAATTCAAGCCAAACAACACTTACCTTGTCAAAGAAATTGGCACTTGTACAGAACTCAATTGTATGCACCATGGCCGTCTCCGCCTGTGCAAAGCAAGAACAGCTCAACATATCTTCCCAACTTCCTGTACCCAATGCAAAAATGGATTAATACCAACCCCAAATCCCAAACTTTCTCAAGAAAATCCCTAAGGCTCCCCCTTTCAGCACCCCAGGTGGAGATGCTGCATCATCTTTGATTACTCCCTCTTGGGAAAGTAATTCCCCAAGTGATTCTCTGACTAATCATTAAGTTGGTGACACTCTTATAAATTGCCCATCTATTACAGGAATCAAACCTTTTGAGCCCTAAGTGGAACTCTACTTGGACAAGCCTTGTGACGTCATGACATACATGGATAGTATGTGGCTTCTCAAGATACTATATATTACTCTAAGCTCATATCCAATAAAGTACCATTTTCCTATTAATTTCCCCTTTTTTATTTATTATACTTCCCAGAAGTATATACTCAACAGGAATAAATCAAGAAGTAACAAGATCAAGTAGAAAAAGCACTAAAGAAATGAATTAAACTACATCAAATTAAGAAAGTCAGAAGTAGCAGGAGTAGCAAGAAAGGGAAAATGAATTAAAACAGGGAAGACAACAGAAGAGCACCCAAAGTTAATGAAATATACCCACTTGCACCTGTGACTGAAGGTGTTGCAGGGGAAAGGATTAGTAAGTTATATTATGTTGTACTACCTTTTCTGGTTACATTATATGCTGTAGAGAATGCTGTTGAAGTGGCAGCATACACTTCAAGTGGTGTTTATGGAAAGTATTGGCATGTGATACCCTCATTGATTCAAAGGATACCCAAGGAAATAAATTGAATTGTTGAAATAAAAATGAATTAATATTCATCAAAAAGAGAATATCAAGCATCAGCAGGGTGCTCAAATTGGAACTTCAAATCATAAAAAATAGCAAAGAATGTCAATTTTACTAAAATCAATGAAATAAGAAGCAATTTTCAAATGAATTTTGATGAATATATTTTTGAATGTGTTGAAAAATTTCCTTTCATTAATATGAATGCATATTATCAGAACTTTTGGTTCTGCTCTCAGACCTGCCATTCTGATCACAATTTGCTTTATTAAGTAATTGGGATATCTTGGTCATTTGTGTTGATAGATGTTTGTATGGCAAAAAGTGTTACTTGCAGCATCTGGTATTTTCTTGGCAAGGTGACGGCTAGCAATGTCCAAGGGAGGCAACTTCCAAGCGGCTTGTTAGTTCTTTGAGTACTGACAATGGTCTTCAAACTTGGATATCTTCTTCTACTGTGAAAAGGTTCTACAGTAGGATATGGATATAATTGTCTGCCTTCCATTAGTCCAATGGAAGGGTTTTATAGAGCCAGTGCTCTCTTGCCAAGATCAGATCATCTGGTGCATCTAACTCTTGCTTTGTAGTCTTTTCACCCCCAGACCGCCGGCATCAACCCGCAGAGTTAGGCATCCATACAATGGCATGGGATTCATATCATAGTACCCTGCGCTGGGTACTAATTGCCGTAGAGTGATACATAATCTATTAGCGTGCTGGCAGTGGCAGCGCTAATTTATGACTCTATTTTTAGTGCATGACTTTTTGTTTCTAGGCAACTTTTCTTGCATTGATTTGCAATGGCACTGGCGGGTTGCTAGTGTGAATTGGACATGTTCCTTTCAATCCTTGGAGAAACCCATAATATCTAACCTGGTGGTTTGCTAGAGTATTCCAGAATAACTCTAGCCAATTGGGAGCCAATTATAATTGGGGTCTATTGCATTCCCAGTTGTTCTTGTAATAAGTGATCCAAATCTACTTCACAAAGGCTTCTCAGATCAATTAAGCCTGCTATTGATATTGGAAGCTTCTCCAATAGATGGCTTGGCAGGCCGCCAAGGTATCCAAGGTAGAACAAAATCAGTATAAATTCCTGACACATATAAAAAATCTAAAAGAAATAGGATTTCAAGTTGCAACCAAATACATGAAATCTGTAATATTAAATGTACTTATTACATTAAAGCTCAAATCAAGTAGGAGATGCAAAATTAGTCAACAAGATGAAACCACCTCTTATATCATATGAACAAGCCTGGATAGATGATTAAAGAAAGCTGAATTTTGGCTTTGTACATAAATTTTCAAGTACTGGCTAAATTAATAAACTAGTCACCGCCTACAACAAAAGTTGTTTTTTTGGAACTCTATACTAGTCAAAAAATACATTTTGCAGATTATTTTAGGAAATTTGATGCAATTTATTTTCAAAGAAAATATCAAGAGAATAGAAGACATCCCAATGGGATTTGATGTGTGCAGACTTTCACAGGAGAAAATGAAGACATTGTGGGGCTATAAACCTGTGGAGCATAATTTAGTAGATTGTTTTGCATTAGCATCACTTTATGGCTATTGTATACCTGCTGAAGATTACTTTCAAACCAACTCCCTTTCCACTTTGTATTTTATATGCTGTGCTGCCACCACAGGGGTGATGAGTGTCATCCCACTCACAATTGGCGCAAGAAAAACACATCACATCCAGAAGGGCATTGTGATAAATAGGTATTATATTTAATAAGAAATAAAACCTTGCTCTCAACCACAAATTTTTTGGTTTCAGCAACAACCCAAAAGGTTGCCGCTAACAATTCCTGGGAGGCCAAAGGGGGCATGGATTAACTGAACACTAAAAGAAACAGAAAAAACCAAATGGCCAGAAGCACTAACAAGTTTTGAACTTTATTAGGTTAGAGAAAAATGAAGCAAGGTCTTTTAAAACTCTTGCCTTCATTTAAGGGGGAATGGGGTTTGAGTGAGAGATTGGGCATCCCAAAGAAATTCAACCAGTAGTATTAGGAGTTATGAGAGCAATTCTTAGGTCAGGGAAATTTGGAGAAATTTTTAATAGAAAAAATTAAAAGGGGAAACTGACTCAACTATAATCAAAGCACTTATCTTGGAGGTGCACAACACTGATCATGGCTGCTCTCACAATGGATATTTAATCAGGGGTGTCTCTTGGATAGGTTAGGTGGGGGTATCTTCAGAATAATTCCTCTAGTAATAATGTGTGAGCTTTTATTGGGCTTTTTTGGTAGATCTTTTAATAAGTATACAGGCGTAAGTTGGCAGAGATCCCCAAGAATTTGGCAAGGATTGAAGTAGAGGCCCAAGGGGGAGGCGTAACTTTACAGGCATGTGGCTCCAATTGTGCAATCTTGCTGAAAATAGCATAACATGTTTTAATACCTTTAGAGGATCCAGGAAATTCATTCTTGCTTCTTCATTATCCTGGTCTGACTATTTTATGGTTTGACAGGGAATCCTTTATGTGAGCTTCAATGAGCTCAGATTCCAGGCAAGCAATCTTGGTGTTAATCTTGTTGTCATCTTGTGATCACTTCCACTCATTTCACTTCCCATAGTCTTAGCTACAGACCATCTCTTTCATTCCATGATAGTCTTCTTTCAGTTAAAATTCAAAAACATAAAACATAAAATAATTGAGGGAAAGTGACCATTGTCACAAATAAGCACCTTATTAATTATTATCATGTTTCCATTATATACCAATTGGGGTATATTTGGCTGAAACCCCCTCCAAATCCAGAATCACACCTGGATTCCTATCACGTGGTTTATGACACAACAGCGTCATTCAATCAAGACCTTTACCAAAAAGATCTTCACACTCTTGAACTATAAGAATGTGCCCTAATACATTCCAGAATCACCTGGTTTTTTCCATGGAAATGTATTGTTTTGGCTTGAAGCATTACAGACTTCTGGCACCAGCATTTGGTGGAAAATATGTATTCCTGATCCAAGATATCATTTTTCCAACTGGGAATCAGCTGATCAATCATAAATGCCTGGACACCATTGTCTACATTTAGCTATTTTTTGCTTTAACTGGGTTTTTTTGCATTAAAAACCCATTGAACTGCTTTGAAACTCAAACCAGGCGCCACCGCAACACCCAGGAACTTTATAGGCGGTGTTACGGCGCCCTAGTGCCTGAAACCTGCACAGGGCGGGGCCTCAGTGCTTTACAAATCAATTAGGCTGTGTGGCGGCGCTTCTAACCTAATAAATTTGCCAAAACAGCGCTTTTAAACCACAATTTGGGGGTTTGCTTTTGGTTAACCTTAACCAAACTTCTTGGCAAAGTCTGTCAGGGATTCATTTGTTGGGGGGCCTTTCTCCAATTGAATGGAGAAGGGTTCCTAAGTTGAACTTAACCAGATTGAACCCAACTGGAATTCCTATAATTAACATATTTAAAAGGCAACCAAATAAGCGAAATCTCTCCAGGAAAGGAGTGAAGTGGTTTAACAGATAGTGGAGACTGGTGTATCCTAAGACCAACCAGGGGGCCTTAGGATAGATAAATAGAGGGAATTGAGTGGTTTTAACATAGGGAATATGCCAGCAGTGTGGACCAAAACAATACCAAATGGAGCCTTCAGATTTATTGGTAAGAGTTGGTTTGGGAGCTTTGAATTTTATATTAGCCTGAGTATGTCCAATTAGCATACAAAAAGCCCATACCATAATAATGAGCTTCATGATGTTGTAGGAGAGCCTTGTGTATCTACTAATCAAGATTTAGAAGCTTTGAAAGTATAGATTTATTTGGAGTGAAGACAGGGATATAAATTGTTGGAGAAATTGCCCTAACAGGGAGAAATCAGTTTAAATACTGAATGAAGAGGGGGAGTAGGCCAGGTGATTACCAGAGTATTCTGTAGGAGCTGTTGGGAATGTATTGCCTTGCAGGACTGCAGCAGGCTTCAGCCTGCAATGCAAAAAGCAAGAATATTTTTGGTTTGTGACTTGCAATTTGGATCCTTGCAGTGGTCTGGGTCAGTTTCTGGTCTTGGATGAGGATTGTTTCTCTGGCTTGGTTGAATTTGGGTCTTTGATTGGCTCTTGGGAATTTCTGGGTGCTTATGTGATTCTGTGGGGCAATTTCCTGACATCTGATTGGTTGATTCTCTTATTGGGGTACTTTAGGAGCTCTTATTATGAATAGTATTAACCTTTATGTTGTTGTCAAGCCTTGGTATATGTTTTTTAAAGTAGGTTTTATATTAAAATTAAGTGTTCTGTGTTTTCTTTTGCTTTTGCTTTTGATATGGCTTTTGCTTTTGATCTCCAGAATAAAAACACATTTGTTTATCAGTTTCAAACGTGTTTTTGACATGTTGAAGTTTCTTTCATTATTAAGGCTAGTATAATGTCAAAACAGCAGGCTTGACCCGCCAGCAGGGTTCCAAGTAAGCAGGTTTGTGATCCGTGATCCAATTATCCAGTCACATGAAGCCAAGTTAGGAAGGCAACTCGGATTTCCAAATACAATAACATGAACAGAAGCTGATCCTCCCCAGTGGGTAACTTATCTTGGTGCTTGACTCATTACAAGGATCAAGCCACCCCTTTAACATCCCACAGTGTGATCAACACTATTATGTTCCTACTATTCCAATTCACAATAACTATATAACATATATTTCAATAAATAATATGATCTAGTTTGAAATTATTTTTTCCCTTGTAACTCTGCTAAAACAGCACAGTTACAGCACTAGTTACCATCCCGCGGCCCCACTGCCTGTGCTATACCATCCTCCTGGAGCACACTTTTGAACTGTTCATTTTACTGAGTATCCTCCAAATCCCGCCTACTCCAAGTTCAACTTGGAGAATATAGTGATTGCTGACCCCTTTGCAGGAACTGGAGTCACTAAAACCATTGGTTGTGAAGGAAAGTGGTATGTAAGGCCACCCAGATTGTTATGTGACAAATAAAACTATCTGCCTGCTTACCTTGTACCAATGACTCCACCTCTGACCCTGCAACCCAACTGCTCATTAAAACCTTTCATAGCCGCCAACACCAGGTCCACCCAACTGTTTGGAGTAATCTACATTACTCTCACAGGCTTGGTGTATCTGATGATGTCAAACTCTGGTCCCTGGTCCTTGCTTGGATGATTCCTATCTTACGCTATCAATTTAGCACCTATATTATGATGGGCTCTCCCTACTGGCACTGAAGTTCCTCTGCCCATGTCAACCAATGTCACTACCCATGCCTGGCTTCCTGACAGTAGCCATCATTAAGAGATTTTCCCCTAGTTGCCAACCTTGACAAACACAGTCAGGATTCAGCTTAGTTTTAATTTAAAATAGTACTGACTTTCAGTAGCTAACTGGAGACAACTTTCAATGCTTTACTGTTGACTTTTGCAAGACTTCAGACTTTTTCAACAGCAGCTGCAGGTGTATCAAAGCCTGTGCTCAACCATCACCAGCAAATTACTATTTCCCAAGGATACAAAGGATATAGCTCAAATTAAGACAATAGCTCTATTGATGAGCCTAAACAGAAGGAGACTGAATTGCTTGGAATAATAGAACAGTGAGGGGTTTTATACCCAACTCTATGAAAAGGATATGATAGGGTAATTATGTTTAAGTGAGATTAAATCATATTTTAAATCATTAATATATTGTCAGGAGTAAGAGTATGAAAGCTGGAATTGAGGGCTTTTGTCTGACACCAGTTTGGGCTGAAATGATCCAGTATTCAATAAAATATAGGCAACAAAAGATGGTAAAGGAGAAACAAACAAGCAGAAGTCTTGGCATAAATATCAACAAAATAGGAAATATCAGTTGAGACTTAAATCCTCAGTCCTGACAGTTTTCCTGGGAGAACTTTTTGAGTTTAACTGGGAACTTCCCCAAAGTATTTTTTGAAGGTTGCCTTGATTAGAGAATCTAACCAATCAAAGATGTGTTAAATTTTAAACCTGTGGTTCAAAAGCCTCAGAATGTAAAAAATAACTATGATAAAAATTGCATTAAATCAACCAAAGACAATAAAAAATCATATATTATTTCCATCCAGCTTCACATTGACAATTTCCTAACAAAATACAATGTATATGCCTATCAGGCCCTATTTCATGTGTCAGGTATATACTTCTGAGAAGTATAATAAACAAAATAAAAGGGTAAAATTAAGAAGAGAAAGATACTTAATTGATATGAATATTGGGGATTATATAGTATGATGAGAAGCTACATACTGTCCATGTACATCATGACAGTCATGGGGCTTGTCTAGGTAATGTTCTGCTTAGGACTTGAAAGGTTTGATCCCTGTATTAGATGGGCAATTGTAAGAGTACCACTGACTTAATCATTAGTCAGGAAAACACTAACAGAATTGCTTTCCCAAAAGGGAGTAATCAAAGATGTTGTGGCACACATGAAAATGTTCACCCGTGTCAAGATTCACCTTTATTCATAGCTGCTATTATGTTTCTCACTTATTTTATCCTCACTGGCTTGCAATCCTTCTCATGATGGCTACTAGTAGTTATTCATGATCTCCTCCTTTTTCCCGTCATTTTCCATTTTTGGGTTTGATTTTGGCTTTGTTAAAGCCAAATTACGTCTAAATTATGGTTAATAACATTTTAGAACACATCTTACCTTTTGCCACCCGGTTTTGAACCCTGACCTACTCAATTTAAGATTAGAAGTTGGCTCCAAAAAAGCTTACTTTTACTATATGCTTGCTTTTGTCCTCCCAAGCTTTGGACTAGGTTTTTCCTACTTTTTCACTTTCTCTCACTTCCAGAGCTTTGCCATAATTGCATTTGTCTCCTTCTGGTTTCCTTTTCACAGATTAACTTAATTAAGTTAAGTTACTTCATTCCTCTGTCTCCAAACCAATTTTTCCAGAATTGTTTCCTAACCAAAAATGGTTTAAACTTTTCACCTCAATTCTTGCATTTCACAACAAAGCACAATAAAAGGCTTGTTTTCTCCAGTCTCAACAATAAGTTGAGATTGTTTGACTTGCACCTCAAAAAAGGTACTTGTTAGGTTTTGTGGCTTGTGTTTTCTTTTTTCAATCTAGTTTTAACATTTACTCTCAATATTATGATTCCTTTTGATTTTATATTTCATCAGTTAGGAAGTTTCTATAATAATACACACAATTTAATTATTGATAGTTTTAACCCTCCAACTAGTGATGAGCACTTCCCTGATTTGGAAATTGATTTTTTGACCAAGTCTTCA